>BROE01000016.1:4085812-4134190 GCA_036571765.1 Plecoglossus altivelis
TGCACATCTTTACTAGGGTGTTGATCTGTAACAACAGAGCAGCCGCAATGGTGCTGCCGATGCCATACAAAGACATTGTCATCTGACCCGAGTAGGCATATGTGATGACTGTGGCAAGGCCTACAGGTGAAAGATCATTGAGATCAATTGTTATTAGGGATGAGTCCTTCTTCAACATGTTGTGAATGTACTCACTACAAGAAGCCATGACCACCTTGTGGACATCAAAGGACTTTGACTTAGTAGCTACAGTAAGGTCACAAAGGAAGCTGTCCTGTCGCATGTTGCTCAAACCCTGTAACAGGTTAGGAGCATACACAGGGTCGGTAACTTCCGTAGAGATGCAGCTGAAGCCATTTCCTCCTTCCAGGAGAGCATTCAGTCCATTTATCTTGTTGATCGGACTGTCCTCCACCATAATTGTCATTTCAGTTAAATCTCCTTTATTCTTTTTAGTGGACTTGTTCTTTTTGGGTGCCATGGCTGCAGCTATGGGACACAGCCCAACCCTAGAATGACATGCAACCAAAAACAGGTCAGAGAAGAAAAAGACACAAATAATACAATATTCTATAACCTTCATGTTATGTTAGGCTTGGGTATATATATATATATACGTGTATATATATTATATAATACACTGGATACATACATACATATACATACATACATATTATACACGTTATATATTATATATATATATATATATACACACACACACACACACACACACACACATATATATATATATATACACACACACTTACATACACACACACCTTAAATGTGACATTTAATTTTTAAAACGTACGTCTTTTTCTGTCCTTATCTTTCGTCGAATAATGAAGTTAATTGTTATTTATTAATGTCAATGATTAGCACCAACTGAAATGGTGAAGGCAAGACAAAGTAACGGTGATTTTCAGAAAACGTACTGAGAGACGATCTATAACGGAGTTTGACTTGCATTTGTATTTCATTTTCTAATGACACAACAACCAACATGGGCAATGTATTCCGCTGTCAACGTTTACTGAGTAGATTTACACAGTTAATTCATAACAGGTTAATTCGATATGGAAAGCGCTACTGGGACCCGCACGTAAATGTGGTGATGCTGGTGCAAGTCAGCACGTCAACATTCCTTTCTCTGCATCTGTCACAATTTATCAGTTGCAAGTCCAGGAATAGCAGCTCAGAATAGCACACCAATTGCGTTCCTTTTATAGACTTTTGACAGCAGGACTCGACCTAGTGTCCTCTGGCAATAAACGTTAAATGTGAATCCTATTTTAAATAAGCTTTCGCCTCGGAACAATAATCGCAAAATGCACATGTAGATTCTCCCAGAAAATATTTTTGAATATCAGAATAACATTTTACAATAAACATTTAAAGGATCGGAAGCCTCGCGGAAAACTTTTCTATACCATTTGGCTGAATATGCTAACAGCATAGAATGAGTAACTTTGAACAGCCGATGTACACTAATAACTTGAGCCCTTTCTCAAAATATAGGCTTATTTGGATTTAGGATTATGATTCACTTTATTATTGATAGGTTTCTAAATATACGCATTATTAGCTGCATATGTAAACACAAACATGCACACTGATAAAGTTAACTTACCAGAGAGATGATGAAGTTGGGGAGTAAATGACTTGCACCTCTAGACAGTGTGCGGGGGAGAGAGAGCGCTGGTAGTCAACATGACCAAAAGGCTTTCGAATTAACTCCTCCTCTGGGGTGCGCGAGGGATCTTATTGCGCAACACAACACATCTTTCCGGGTGTGAGTGAGGGTGGCCAAGTCTAAAGATGCGACAATTGTTCACACAACATGAGTGCATGTGGATTCTTTAGCAGCTGTATTGTTCCTCTCTATTACCATTTCACACATCTGGGGTGATGGCCCTTTAAACAACTAATAGACACGCCCATTACAAATTGATTCATCGTTGTAAACGTCCAAGTTTGGATCTGCAGGTGGCTACATGCACGTGAACAGCCGCGATGGACACCTCTGATGTGTCGAAGAAAGTGTTGCGGTTGAAATTTAAGCTTACAGAATCGACAGAATCAGAGACGGTATTTTTAAGCAGAGACTGAAGTTGTCTCTCCCACACTAATTAGGCAATTGTGACAGTACAAGGGTTAGTTAATTGGCTTTAAGTGACTGTAGCTTGGAAACTAAGTAAACTAAGTAATGACCATAAAAGCAAGTATATGAATTGGTGTCTGTGAATGATGGAACAAATTATTGGTAACTAGTAGTAGGGTGCTATTAGTGTCCACCATACCGTTTCCTAGAACTGTTTAGGTACATCTGTTCAGTAAAAAGTGGACCAAGGTAATGGTGGAAGAAGCCAATAGATGATGCCAGTAATGATTGCCTTTGTCTACTGGAGCTAGACTTCTCATTACTGTTTTTAAAGTAAAATTACAAATCAGAAATTACTCACTCATGCTCCAATTGCATGGCTGGAGTGCTAGCAAAATGGCTGCATGGAAGATGTATAATGAATACATGTATCTAGAAATGTGCTCTGCCACTGCTTAGCTTCACTCTAGTGGGGGTAGATGTGCTTGTGGTAGGTGTGCTTGTGCTAAAATTAAACTTTCTCAGTCGTTCAACTTGTGGCTGCTGTCCGTTAAGGCAACCTTGAACGTTGTAGAGATCTTACGTGTAAAGATTTCTGGTTGGGGTAACTTTTTGTAGAGATTATTAGGCATTATTGAACAATGGTTAAAGCTCTGTTGAGCTTGGGTTTTTTGGGGGGGAAAGACACTATCACTTCACACTATATAGACTTCTTCCGAGAGTAGCATGTACTTCTGTGAAACCAGAATTGGCGTTGTCCATTTATAGTTCACAGTAAACAGAGCTGTCCAGATGGGTGGGGTACTCGTATACTTAGCTTATACTCTGTGCACAGTCAGCAATTCTGGCTTTATAGTGACACAAGCATTGCCATATTTGGCATGTCTATTCATATGACCATAGGCTATTTTACATTCAAAGGTATTTAAGTATAATGTGAATTCATGAATGCTTAAATCGAAATGATAGAAACTACCCAAGCAATGTAGATTTACCAATTTATTGCCAATGGTCTTGATTCGCTATACCCTTGTCATCAGGTCCTGGAAACTTTGAACAAACTAAAGGAACTGGATATCACCATAGATGTTCTTGCAGTAAGTTTACCCATGTGTTTATTTCATGTTATTTTTGTGTTCATTTGTTGTATCAGTGAGTTATCTGGAGTTGTCAACTGATTTGTACGTTTTTATCTTCCAACTGGTAAGGAAACTGGCATCGGCAAAGCTGTAAACTCTTTTCGTAAGCATGGTGATGCTGGAGAGGTTGCCAAGTCACTTGTTAGGAACTGGAAGAAACTGGTCCCCAAAGAATCGCTGTATGTCTGATTGGTACTCCTTTCAGATTATTTTGAATTTTGATCTTTTCATTTTGTGATTGGGTTTGTTAATTTGTCTTTTCTTCTAATGTGTTTCTCCAGCCACACAGAGGATTATGCAAGTTCACAGACAAAACATTTCAAAACTGCAGAGAACTGCCAAAACGATTCATCAAAGGGATGTGTAAAAACTGAGGACCACAATGAATTAGATTTAAAACATACATTTTCAGAAATGGATGACAAAGGTCATTACGTTACTTCTAATGAGGATCAGTTAAAACCAGTGGATAAAAATAAAGACCTTTTAGTGAGGGATGAACCACAAGAGTTAGACAGAAAGATGGTGGCAGAGGAAGAATCAGAGGCAGAGAAAAAAGGTAAAGAGAGAGAGAAAAATGAGAAAAAAGAGAGAAAAAAAGGGGAAGAGAGAAAGGGGGAGCGAGGGGAAAGAAAGGCAGAGGCAGAGAAAATGGATGTTGGCCAAAAAAATGAAAGAAAACCTCCTGAATTAAAGAAGCATTTAAAATGTGAAAAAAGGGAGGATGTAAAAAATAAAGTAGATAGACGACAGAAAAAAGGATACGTCCCTTTGGAAATGCATCATAACAATGATAACGATTCTGAGAATGAGGACTTTCTACAATCAAAGAACAATCACAAGAGAAGCAAGTATTTGTCCAATGAAGGTCCTAAAACAAATGTAGATTTATCCAAAAGGAATAGTACAAAGAGAGTCTCTGATAAGAAACCTCAGTCATGTACAACATCCTCTTCTAGAGAAACTAAATCAGAATGTGACAGCAACAGAACACTGTTCAATATCGATAGTCTCAAAGTTAACAAAAAAGCTGAGAATGAAGCAGATTTTGTGGCAGGTGTTCATGAGGGCGGGCCATGTGAAAGAAAGCAAAAACGCATTAAAACCAAAGATCAGGCACACAAGAAAAACTTGAAGAATCTCAAAACTAAGAAAGTGACCGATGATACTGAAAAGGACCTTGAAGTGCCCTCTATGTCTTTTGAGTCCTGTCTGAGTTATAACTTCATAGCACCCAAGAGGAAGAAAAGATCGGGGCTCAGTGAGAAACCAGCAAAAAAACATAATACCTGTGAGAAAGAAGAAGAGGGACCAGTTAAGGTATCATGAAGTTTTCAATGTGCTTGATGGGGGGGGGGGGGGGACTGTGCAAACAGTACACTCAGTCAAAACACAGTACATTTGGATGGTTTTCAGTTTTTCCACTGATTCATAATAATCTTTTTTTAAAGGGTAAGAAGAGGTCAGTGATGGACTTACTCACTGTTCCTTTGCCAGCATTCCTGCCAGAGTGCGATGAGCTCTCAAGTTTCCAGTATATAACTGTGAAAGGTTAGCATGGAGTAATACAATTTTCTTTGTGTTGTGTGATCTTTTTTGGTATAACTCTGAAGATTTCCTTACAGAAGAGGAGAGAACATCTAGAGCCTCTGATGTCCTGCAGGAGGCTCCTATATTTACAGGCCAAAGGCTAAATAAGAAGATGCAGGTGTACTCTGGAGTCAAGACCACCTTCCTCCTATCCATGATGACCCTGTACCAACAATGCATCCGTGCACTACAGAACAACATTGACTGTCAGTGGGCTAAGGGAGAATACCTTCCCATTCATTGTTGAGATTGTTAACAAAACTAAGTAGACCCTGTGGTGTTTTTTGTCTTCTCAGTGCTCTATGAGATAGGAGGGGTCCCATTTGAAATTCTTCAGCCGGTGTTGGAGCGTTGCACACCCTACCAGCTGCAACGTATTGAGGAATGCAACCCAGTAAGAACCCAGTCCAGATATATAATATTTTCATAAGGATCACTATATTTTTGGTTATGGCTATACTTCAAGGGGCAGAGAACAGGGACATGTCCTTACCAATGTGAAGAGCCAATTGAAATTCCTTTACCAGAAATTGGTGGCAGAGCAGGGCAAGTTTTAGCATATAAGGTGTTGAAACAAGTTTTTCCACACCATTGCTTAAACCAAACACATCTTCTTAGTCATAGCTAATGTTTATGGGTGAGTTTGAAAAGTCACAGACTATTTGATGTTTCTGCTGTTCCCAGGTCTATGTTGGACTTACTGAACTCTTATGGGAGAGGCACTGTCAGAGGGACTTCAGGAACGGCCAGCTAGAGGAGTACGAGTCCTGGAGAGAGATGCACCTTAGACTGTCTGAGGAGAGAGAGAGGAAACTACAGCGACTGACCAAGACCATAGTCTCTGCTCATTCTGGGAAACCGAAAGGTGTGCTTCGTACCAGGGCTGAGACGATTTGTTGATGTTTTTGACAACATGGACAATTAATATTTCTGTTGTCGACAAGTCGTTTGATCGTATACTACCTTGAAGACGTTTTGTGAATATTTTAATAGTAGTTTAATAATGGTTTATCCAAAAATGAAAGCGTCTTACCCGTCACCTTTATTTCGTTCCATATCCATATGACATACAAAAGGAGATATTAAGCAGAATGCTGCCACAGTCAGTTGGTCAGTTACCTGATACAATTAATTAAATGGTGAATGACTGTCCCCATGATTAGTCAGTAATCATTATGATAATTGTTAGATAAATCGTCAAAATAATCGTGAGATGAAGTCCTACTTTGTACCATTTTTATACTTCCATTATGCTGTGCATTATGCACTTTCACTAACAGAGATCTGCTAAGAATGTTGTGCTTTGGCTGTAACCCAACAAATACAGGGAGTGCAGAATTATTAGGCAAGTTGTGTCTTTGAGGATTCATTTTATTATTGGCCAACAACTATGTTGTCAATCAACCCAAAAGACTCATAATATCTAAGCTGAATATTTCTGGAAGTTGAAGTGAGGCTTTTTAAAGTTTTGGCTATCTTAGGAGGCTTAATGTGTGTGCAGGTAACTTTTACTGTGCAGAATTATTAGGCAACTTAATAAAAACCAAATATACATCTCACTTATTTATTCTCACCAGGTAAACCAATATAACAACTCAAAATATACAAATATGTATTTCTGGCATACAAAAACGATTCAGTGACCAATATAGCCACCTTTCTTTACGAGGACACTCAAAAGCTTTCCATCCATAGATTCTGTCAGTTTCTTGATCTGTTCACGATCAACATTGCATGCAGCAGCAACCGCAGCCTCCAAGTCACTGTTCAGAGAGGTACTGTGCTGTTCTCCTTCCCTGTAAATCTCACGTTTTATGAGGGACCACAGGTTCTCTATGGGGTTCAGATCAGGTGAACAAGGGGGCCATGTTATTCATGTATCTTCTTTTAGACCTTTACTGGCCAGCCATGCTGTGGTGTATTTGGATGCATGTGATGAAGCATTGTCCTGTCAGAAAATCATGGTCTTCTTGAAAGATGCCGACTTCTTCCTGTACCGCTGCTTAAAGAAGGTGTCTGCCAGAAACTGGCAGTAGAACAGGGAGTTGAGTTTGACTCCATACTCAACCCAAAAAGGTCCCACAAGCTCATCTTTTATTATACTAGCCCATACCAGTACCCCACCTCCACCTTGCTGGGGTCTGAGTTGTAGTGGAGCTCTCTGCCCTTTACTGATCCAGCCACGGGCCCATTCATCTGGCCCATCAATACTCTCTCATTTTATCAGACCATAAAACCTTTGAAAAATCAGTCTTAAAATATTTCTTAGCTCAGTCTTGACGTTTTATCTTGTGTGTCTTGTTCAATGATGGTCGTTTTTCAGCATTCCTTACCTTGGCCATGTCCCTGACTATTGCACACTTTGTGCTTTTTGACACTCCAGTAACATTGCAACTCTGGACAGTTATTTTGCGCCCCCCCCCCCCCAACACGCTTCTTGCGACCTTGTTGGCTATTTGCCATGAAACACTTGATTGTTCTGTGATCACGCCTCTAAAGCTTGGCAATTTCAAGACTGCTGCATTCCTCTGCAAGACATCTCACAATTTTAACTTTTCAGAGTCCGTGAAATCTGTCCGGACCCATTTTGCCAAAAGAAAAGGAAGTTGCCTAATAATTCTGCACAGTAAAAGTTACCTGCACACACACTAATCCAAAACTAAAAAGCCCCTCTCCAACCTCCAGAAATATTTACCTTTGAGATTGAGTCTTTTGGGTTGATTGACAACGTAGTTGTTCAATAATAAAATGAATCCTCAAAAATACAATTTGCCTAATAATTCTGCCCCCCCCCTATACATTTATTGTTCATAATGTTCAACAACAAAAGTTAAGTATTGTCATTTAAACCAATATGCCTTTGGTTGTCTTCACTAAATGTTGTCTTTACTAAAGCCTGTTCTGAAAATGGTGAACACTCAAGAGTTTTACCAATTGGTTATCCATGCTCTGTTCAGGAAGGCCCATAAATCTTATCATGCACTGGGTTAACATAGACCTGACCATCTGTCCCCAGGCCGTTTGAGTTCTATGAATAGAATTAAAGTGAGACTAGTTACAGGATTAAATGTGGAACCATATCAACCCATTACTGACATCTGACGATCCAGTTAGAAACTTGAAAGATGCCAACTGCCTAAATCCTGCCTGAGGCACTGTTAAAAATCAATGACCTCAGTACAATTACACTGGAATCCAAGTGTTAATGTGGTGTTGATTCAGACCGTTTTGCTGATTTAACACGCAGGTCTTCTCAGTTAAGATTTTATTTAGTTTGAAACACCAAAAGCACCGAACGTAATGAGGTGGAAAACATTACTCTCAATGTTTATTTGCTGATTTATTTTCCTTCAGGGCGTCAGGTGAAGCTGGCATTCATCAACTCATTTGCCAAGCCGCCCAGAAATGTCCGTATTCAACAGGAGATCTATGGTACTGCTCATCCCTTGCAGCAGCCTCATCCTCCGGACAGACCCAGGTTGGTTCTAATGAGATTTATTTTTTCAAAGGGTATTCATTATGTTATGTTGTTTGACTGAACATGTACTTCTGCATGTTATTTAACATAGTGGGGATTTTTTAAATTACTTTCCCTCATCATATGGACTTAAAATATTATAGTAAATGTCTTGTAAATATTGCACATTTAAATCGCAAACATCTATACCATGGGTAGGAAAAAAATAATTTAAGTGGACAATATTAAACAGTCAACATGCACTTGTAAGACACTACTGCAAAAACTCACATTTAACATTTACTCATAAATTGTTTATGAAAGTATTTATTGATTTCCAGAGCAGGTAAAAAAAAGAGATCTGGATCGCTCAGGAATGCTGAAATTCAATACTCTCTGTCTCTCTCTCTCTCTCTCTCTCTCTCTCTCTCTCTCTCTCTCTCATATCACACTAATTACCATTTTGTTTGTTACTATAGTTTTTTGCTAGATCTGATGTGATCGGTGGTGGGAATGATCTGATCTCTCTTCCCAAACAAACAAGCAAAAAGTTATATGGCTGTAACTAGGAAGCACCATAACCTGTCACTAACTGCTGAGGTAACGTTGGGTGAAATGCCTTTCGCATGAGGCTGGGTTAGAGCAGGGATCAGGGCAAAGTGCAGGGTAAACTGGCTTAATTCTGGTTGGAGATGGAGCGTGTGTCCCAGAGTTCATGTTGTTAATAGATGACTGGTAAGCCTGGGAAGGCTTGTGTGCACTGTCCTTCCAGCCAAGTGGAAAAAATGTGTTACAAAATAGTGATTTGGTGATAAACATGAATGATCCCTTATTAGACAGACAATTATTCAATATCAAAGCTTGTGTACTTAACTTGAGTACAATGTTTTTGTTCTGGAACTTATTTATCTTTTAAGAAGCAAAATGTATAATATTCAGTCTTTGCGTACATGTTTGGTTCTATTTTATATTCTAGACTGTAGACTGTATAGAGATGGACGATGTCTGTCCGCATCCTCCCACTGTACAAATATGAAGCAAAAATATCCCAGATAGTCATCTTGCTTATTTTGCGACCAGAGTCTGCGCAGTAGTGATCAGATGGTGAAGCCATATTGAGGTCCTACCCATACACTCGCCAGACCAAAACACGAGCACACACTAACTCCTTTTTATAATTTATTTAATCATTAACAACTCATTTGAAAAATGAGATCTTGAACAGAAATCAGTGCGATAAGAACTACCTAAAATGATAGAAACCATTTTTTTCTTTTTTTTTAAGCTTATGTTTGGCATTCTCTAAAACTGAGGGGCTGGGCCTTAAAATTTATATTGCAGCCAGCCACCAGGGGGAGATCGAGATGTTTTGCCTTCACTTTTGAAGAGTTTTTCAGTCTATGGTTTGTATACACTTTACAACTTGTTGCCTTTCTTTCTTAGTGTCAAAGCTCAAGATAACAGACCCAGACCTAGCTATGCAGAACCAGCCAAACCTTTGACCACAGCTTCTGGGCCTAGTCAAGCACCAGACTCAAAAAGAGGAAGTAAGAAGAATCAATCCAAACAATCCCTTTGTAATAAATAAAATGGGGATAAACTCCTCATACATATTTGTTTGAATTAAAGTTAAGAAATGTTATTAATTTTCAGTGACATTAACTAATTTATTTTTTTGAAAGCAACTTGTAACCAATTGAGGAAAATCTCATCTTGTCTACAGTATCATATTCACATTCTTATTGTTATGGATTGAACTGCACAAGTTGATATCCCTGACACAAATAACATCAAGTCACATATGCTATAAGAAACAATGTAGTTATGTAAGAGTTGACATGATCACAAAGAAGGCATGTCCATGATAATAATGTTTGTTGTTATAGTCCTTAATCTAACTGGTCATGTCATCCTAGACTTCCTTGTCTAAAATGTGCATCAATGTCTAGAATTGCCTTTTGTAAACTGCGCAGGGCTGTCTAGAATAGTCTTTGTCTTCAAGACTGCAGCAAGATGAGTCTCAGATAGGGTGGTATCTCACATGCAGTTAGCTATGTTTCCTGTGATATAAACACCCAATATTTTTGTCAGTTTTGGCTAGCTATAGAGGGAGCATAAACATGTGCCTGGCCTTAGCTTTAAACAGGAATCCACAAGCATATATTATAGTGCTTTAATCTAAGCAATCTGAATAATAAATATAGCAATTGTACTTTCTATTTGATAATGCAACACACTAGCCATCCTGTTGATTCTAGAAAAACTGCATGACAGTTCAACACAGGAATATTTAGTAGGTATGTTATGGAGGGGTATGGAGGAGTAGCCATAGCAGTAGTAGAACACTTCAATCTCTTCTACGAAGCAATAACAATATAATTTATATTAGACATCATAGATATCATAAATGACAATTTGAGGTGAAGTTTCTAATGTTATTTTTATTCTGTCCATTTTAGGAGTTGCTCCTATGATGGCAAAATCCTTGAAAGCCTTTAAGAAGCTGGGGCGAAGATGATTGCCCTTTGGCAGGTTGTGGTTAGAGACTGGATATGTCAAATGGTACTTTCTTGGTATATTTCTGATTTCTTCTGAAACAAACTCATTAAGTACTATTGCTAATGTGTTTGCTTAAACGTGTGCTTATGAAACGCCCATTGAACTACACTATTAAACATGATTGAAAACAAACAATCAATTTTGTTCTATTTAGGCAGCATATTGGTTACAGTTGGCATTTATGTACTTATCCTTATTTGTCTACTGTTGTCTAGGTTTAAGCTCCTCCTGGTAGTCATGAAAACAATTTCCTTCAGCCACCCAGCCCAAAAGGTGTCAAAAAGTCTAAAACATGTTTAAATGTCAACATTATTTGCTAGTAACACTTGTTCCATGCAGCTATAGCTCCTCTTTCTTGTAAAATGGAACAAGCTCCTCTGTCATACCACGCACTCAAACTGGACTTGAAATGCAATGCCGCGATAAAAAGGATATGTATTTTCTGAGATGTGAAACATGGAAGAATGTTTAAATGCTTTTAGAAAGTTCTACCTAGCCAAGGTACATGTTGATCTATCAAAGTATTTTTATGTCTGCAAATGGTCAGTAATTTATATTTCCACTGCTTATTCTAGTACTGTGTTGGAAAAACGTAATTGAAGAAATTGATGGCAAGAGACATTTTAAAAGATAAATACCATAGCCAGAATGCACTTGGTACTACATACCCTGATGTCTTCAAGACACCGTAAAGAAACCACTTCTCCTGAGAGACACAAGAGGTCACTAAGAGGTTGCATGAGAAGCCAAAATATTCTCTGCTCAATTTAGATCATTGAACGGGAAAGGATTTACATTTGCCACACACACCCACCCTCAAACAAGCTCACTCACTTTGTCTCTCCTGGTGTCATTAATCTCCTTCCTTTACACTGAGCTGTAATGACTGTTTTCTGTCTGGTTGCCCTTCCGTTTGCTATTGTGAAACGAGACTTATACAGAGAAACCACCACTCATAGTATACAGGTCTCTGTTGCCAACTGTTCTATATAGTCATCACTTCAAGCAGTAATTATCTATTTAACTGTCGTTTAATGGGATTAAATGAAGCAGAGACAGAGCAGGTGATTATCATACATCTATTGCGTAGTACCAGGATGTAGAGAACGAGAAAAATCTTTAAAAGTATAGTTCATGTTTAGTTTAAAGGTTGGACTGATTTAAAGGTTTATTGCAGCTTGGTAACTTTGCAGAGTCAACACATTGTTACGTATACAGTCACCACTGAGTTTGGGGGACAGTTGTGATCCAAACATTGCAGTTCATCTTAGGTTGTGCAGACAAGTCCAAAACTGAGGAGCTGAATGAACCACAAAAGACCTGCAGGCAGTCAGGCAGGCAGGGCTTTATGTGTATCTCTAGTTTTATAGCCCCTGACACTCATAAATGGCCAAACACTGTGCTTGTTTTACAGGGATGGGCAGGACAGGACTGCACACAGCTGGAACAAGCCTGGAAATGTTTCTCTGTTCAGCTCTTACTCTTGTTTCATTTCTTTTTCTTGCTCTTTGCTTGTGTGCAACTGTGTTCCAGTACAGTCATGGTGTGTGCATGACTTTGTTTGTTACTTGTGTACTAGATCAAGTTCTTGTGTACTAAATCTTGTGTACTAGATCCAGTTCAATACCTTGATGCTCCAGGTGGAAGAAATAGCCTTGACTGAACTTTTAAGTTAGCTGGTATGTGTCAAATTAATTTACTACTGGCTCTCCTCCACTAGGCAACCAAAAGTGTGGGCCCCTGTGCACAATTACCCCACAAAGAACACTATCTTTTCAGGGTGCGGGGATCTCTTTGAAGACGCCCTGTGGGACGCTGCCTGTAATTCGGACATATGACTCATTGATTACCTTCTCATGACTTGCCAGGAGAAGGGTGTGTGCAGAAAGAGAGGGTCAGACTCCCTAGACATGGTGCAGACAGAGGGTGTTGCGTGCATGAGGAGTAGGGATACAGTCAAACTTGAGATTACAAAGATGTCCATTGTGCATGCAGATTCTGTATGGATAGTTGTATATACACAGTTTATCACAGATTGTTGTAATAATGTATTATGTTGAACACAATCTCCAAAGGGATTTCTGTACAGCCACCTCACCGTATTGCCTCTATTTTCACCTGGAAACACATAAAAGATGTCCTCTTGTTGCCATGTCCCAAAGATAGACTGCAGACATTTTGAACACATCTGCAGAAAAAGATGGCAGATTATGCCTGATATACAGTTTCAATCAGAAATATTCAATCCCCTCACCTTGACATACATTATAGTGTTGTGGATTCAAGGTCATGACAATGTATGTAAAAAAAAATCTCAACAAACAACAAAAAATGTTTGTGGCATAAAAAGCAACTCGAGCATGTTCCAGGATCTTTGGGTTGTCTTGGAAGTGGTCTTGGGAGTCTTGTCTTGCTGGAAAGCCCAAATATCACCAAGGTTAAGTTCGACAACAGAACTCATGTTCTGCTTAAAACAAAACAAAGTTCCTGCCACAGAAAAACAGTCCCACATCATCAATGACCCACTTCCATGTTTGACCATGGGGATGGTATTGTTCTGGTCGTAAGCATGGCCATTTGCATGCCAGATATAACGCTATAGTTCAAGTACAAATTGTACATATACACACAGAGTATATATACATCACAGTTGAAGCAAGTGAAGGATCATAAAAGAGTTCCCAGAGGCTTGATTATTTTTCAACTCATCATTAGTCCATGGAAATGGTTGGACAGCTTTAAAAACAATAATATTATATAGGGGTTGTGTAGCTTATAGGGTCTAGTTTGACAAAATATACTGTTTAACACATTGTCTATGTTGAATTAATTTTTGATCACTCAACTCATAAAGAAGTAATCTGAAGAAGAATCTTGCTGTTTGAAAAAACAGTACACATCTATAAATAATTAAGATCTTTTGGCAGTTGAATACTTGTATTTCTACAACTATGTTTAGGGTACTCTATAACATGCATTATTGGAAAAGCAAACCTAACTCATTC
This sequence comes from Plecoglossus altivelis, assembly GCA_036571765.1. Taxonomy (NCBI): domain Eukaryota; kingdom Metazoa; phylum Chordata; class Actinopteri; order Osmeriformes; family Plecoglossidae; genus Plecoglossus; species Plecoglossus altivelis. The sequence goes on from BROE01000016.1 coordinate 4,099,664, forward strand.
CTGATAGTCCAGCATTGTTGGTGCTTTATGTGTTTTGTTGAACAAACGGCATTAGTAGAGCAAATGGATAAATGGATGATCATAAGTTTCACATGCTCTCTATTTTATCTTTCTGACCACTCCTTTTATACCTGTACAAAGCTGAGTGTGTTTGGGAATTCAGTGACTGGTGTTAATAAATAACCCAACACGGCCAACAGCTGTTCTGAACGATTGGTCCACTGGTTGCCATATGGATGGCAGTGTCTTTTCGCTGCAACTGCAGCATTTTCTGAGATTTTCTTTGTTTCGGGCTCACACACACACAATCAAAACTGTTACAAAGTGTTGTGGGGGATGTTGCCTAAGTGTTGGTGGTGCCTTGCCCTGTTATAAGGTTAGAATAGGAACCGGCCATGTGTGGCGCAGTCGATGATTAACACCCACACCCAGATCATCGTGGATGGCTATTTTGATATAAAAACTGATTTCGTAACAATACCCCCAAAAACTGCTTATGCATGAAGGAAAGGAAATTGCTATGTAGAGAATGAGTCTGTGTGTTTGTGTCTGTATGTGATGATAAAACACCTTATTTGCGAACATTTAGCATACCTACCCCTCAAAGGTTATTTGCTTATCCAATCAGGAGTCTATTTCTTCAATTCAAATGTATTGGTCTGCCCAGTGGAAGTTCTAAACCATTTCAACTGGGGGGGTTGATTTAGGGGGGTTAGGTGGCAGTTACATTCAACATTACTGTCATACAGTTCTCTGCATTAGTCCCTAAATGGCAGACATGAACTGATAAAAGACCAACATTCAAGTATTTTATGTATTTGGATAAGCCACAAGGGGTTGCAAGCCTGTTATCATAGAGGCACTAGTCCTCCCTGCCCCCTCCCATACCCAGAACTGCCTCCATCTAAAAACTTGATTACAAAAAAGTTGGGACAGTGTACACATTTTGAATAAGAACAGAATGCAATGATGTGGAAGTTTCAAATTTCAACATTTTATTCAGAATACAACAGATGACATATTAAATGTTTAAACTGAGAAAATGTGTCATTGTAAGGGAAATAAGTAGATTTTAAACTTCATGGCCCCCCTATTGGGGAAAAACATATACTTGTTTTGTGAGTGTGTGTGTACTGTGTAGAAACTAAAGTTAGGGTGGACTCCATCATGCCTCTATCATGGATAGGCCATAATCACGTGGCCCATCAGCGAAGCCCTGATGTCATCTAATACACGTCTGGACCACACTGGTCCTTATGCAAGCATTTTCTGGTGTATATGTAAGTGCCTCCAATTGCCAGATGAGTTTAACATTTTTAACAGTGTTTTTCCAATGATATCAGGTGATTTCATTTTTGAACAAAGTGTCTAATGTAAGAAAATGTGTGTTTTGCAATGAGTGTGTTACAGAATTGCAACAATGTGCAAAGTTGACAATGTGTCTAAGCAATGGTTGCATTGTGTTTAATGTATGCTACAAAAGGTTGAGACAAAAAAAATCAGGGATTTGGTCTGAGTATTTGGTTTTAGTGTGTAAGCAATGGGCAAAAACTGTATTCAGGCTAACTGAATGTCTACCCCCCTCCTTGAACCGCCACCTTAACGTGGTGGAGGGGTTTGAGTGCTCGGATGATCCTAGGAGCTATGTTGTCAGAGGCAGTAAACCCCTGGTAGGGTCTCCCAAGGCAAACTGGTCCTAGGTGACTAGGCAGACTAAGCACGGTTCACCTACCCCCTATTATGACAAGACTAATGGGAGCTCTACTTCGCCGGGAGTGGTGTTACTGGGGCACCACCCTGAAGCCAGGCCTGGAGTGGCCAGGTCTTTGCCCATAGGACCGAGCCGGGTATTGCCCGAAAAGGCAATGTGGGACCACCTTCCTGCAGGCCCACCACCCACAGGAAGGACTGTAGGGGGGCCGGTGCCGGTGTTTAGTGCGTTGGTCACGGACAGGTGCCTGGACGACCGAGGCCATGCACAGTTTCTAGTGCTGGCAACATGGAATGTCACCTCGCTGGCGGGAAAAGAGCCTGAGCTTCTGCAGGAACTTGAGTGTTACTTGCTAGATATAGTCGGCCTTGCCTCCATGCATAGCTTGGGTTCCGGATCCGTTATCCTTAAGCGAGGCTGGACTTGACCGTGGGAGAAGCGACGAGCTGGCGTAGGCTTGCTTATAGCCCTGTGGCTCAGCTGCCATGTGTTGGCATTTACCCCAGCGAACGAGAGGGTCGCGTCCCTGTGCCTTCAAGATGGGGACAGGTCTCTCATCGTCTCTATGTCGTCCTATGGGCCGAATAACAGTGCAGATTACACAGCCTTTTTGGAGTCTCTGGGAGGGGTACTGGACAGTGCAGCGACCAAGGACTCCGTTGATCTGCTGGGGGACTTTACTGCCCACGTGGAAAACGACAGTGACACCTAGACAGGAGTGATTGGGAAGAACACCCCCCCCAGATCTCAATCCGAGTGATGTTTTGTGTTTGGACTTCTGTGCTAGTCACAGTTTGTCCACAACAAACACCATGTTCGAGTACAAAGGTACTCGTGGCACTGATCACCACCTGATCGTGAGCTGGATCCACTGGTGGGGGAGGCAGCTGGATAGACTTGGCAGGCCCAAGCATATTGTGAGGGTCTGGAGGGTGTATTCCAACTACAGAGGGCATCACACTCTTCAGCCTCCACGGTAAGGTCTAGGCCAGGGTACTAGAGAGAAGAATCCAACCGATAGTGCAACCTCGGATCCATGAAGAGCAGTGTGGTTTTCGTCCTGATCACGGAACACTGGATCAGCTCTACACTCTTCAGCGGGTGGTTGATGGTTCATGGGAGTTTGCCCATCCAGTTCACATGTGCTTTGTGAATCTGGAGAAGGCGATCAACCATGTCCCTTGTAATGTCCTGTAAGGGGTTTGCCGGGAGTACGAGGTCACTTTGCTAAGGGCCGTCCGGTCCCTGTATGACCGGAGCAGGAGCTGTGTTCGCATTGCCGGTAGTAAGTCAGTCTTGTTCCCGGTGCATGTTTGACTCAGGGCCAGGGCTGCCCCTTGTCAACGGTTCTGTTCATTGTTTTTACGGACAAACTTTCTAGGCGCAGCCAGGGGCTGGAGAATTCTATTTGCAGATGATGTTGTCCTGATGGCTTCATCAGACCGAGACCTGCAGTGTGCACTGGAGCGGTTTGTAACTGAATGTGAAGTAGCCGGGATAAGAATCAGCAGCTCCAAATCCGAGTCCATGGTTCTCAACCAGAAAAAGTTTGTTTGCTCCCTTCGGGTGTGTGTGGAGTCCTTGCCTCAAGAGGAGTATCTTGGGGTATTGTTCTCGAATGAGGGAAGGACGGAACGTGAGATTGACAGGCGTATTGGTGCAGTGGCTGCAGTAATGCAGTCTCTGTATCGGACCGTTGTGGTGAAGAGGCAGCTGAGCTGAAAGGCAAAGCTCTCGATTTACTGGTTAATATACGTTCCTACTCTCACCTATGGTCATGAGCTTTGAGTGTTGACCGAATAGACAAGATTGTGGATACAAACGGTCGAAATTAGTTTCCTCCACAGGGTGGCCAGGCGCTGCCTTAGAGATAGGGTGAGGAGCTCAGTTACATGGGAGGAGCTCGGAGTAGAGCCGCTGCTCCTCAACGTCGAGAGGAGCCGGCTGAGGTGGCTCGGGCATCTGTTTTGGATGTCTCTTAGATGCCTCTCTCGGGAGGTGTTCCGGGCATGTCCCACTGAGAGGCGTCCCCGGGAGAGACACAGGACATGCTGGAGGGACTATGTCTCTTGGCTGGCCTGGGAATGCCTCGGGATCCCCCCGAAGGAGCTGGAGGAGGTGTGTGTGGTGAAGGAAGTCTGCCTCCCTGCTCAGACTGCTGCCCCGGCGACCTGGCCCCGGATAAGCAGAGGAAAATGGATGGATGAATTTATACCATCCCCATACAATGTAACTTCTCTGTCTTTCACTATCCTGTCCAGAATGGTCTTAATCCGAGATGGAACAAGCCCTCCTGCTATTAAAGGGAATGTGAGCTGACACGCTGATTGGTTCATTGCACGTTACGCCCAAACCACACCTTTGACTAATGAATCTACATCGGACCAACCTTTTGCCGATTTACGCGGGGCACAGGAGTAATTTATCCTGTTGGTACAATAGCAACAGTGCCCGAGTCTTGCCTACAAAGTTACTTGCGCTTTGCGCTTTGCGCTTGCCACTTGCATTTCAGATTGTGTATATAGGGCCCTTGATGTTATTTATATTCTTTGGTGAATTAAATAAAAGTTTATGAGATTTGCAAATTATTGCATTCCTTTTTATTCACAATTTTTACAGTGTACAGTAATCCTTTGTATAAGCAATGTCACAGAGAGCTTCACATACGCCCATAGAACTGCCCCTCAACCAACCTAAAACCTCAGGGAAAACAAGGAAAGCTCGCTGAAAACTCACAAGAGGACAAAAAGGAAGATAGATTAGGAGGAGCAGTGTGAGGGATCCCCTCCTCCAGAGACTTGATAGTTGGTGAAAGAGAGGTGCAGAACACAGGCTAAACTCAATCATACAGCAAAAAAGTGTTAATTGGTCATTGAGGCATCAAAAACCAGTGTTCAACTTGGGTCTGAGGTAGCACAATGTCATTTTAGACAGCCACAGGGCTGGGGCCTGTGATCGGCACATCATAACAGGAAGGGGAATGAGGAAAGGGACCAGGAACTCGCTCATTGTCTATCATGGAGTCTTATGTCCATCTGGCGACCAGATCCAGGATTGGCAGACGGTCACAGATCGATGTCCACTGGCACCAGGACCAGCATTGATCAATGACCACGCATGTTCTGAAAGTTCAGACCCCAAAGTGTTGTCCCCTAATGTGGGACAAGATGACCAGTTATAACTGCATAAACAAGCTGTTTTCAACCTTCTGGGCAATCCTCAGAATTTTATCAACCATTCCTCAGCATCGATGACCTCAACATGACGTTGGTATAATCCCTTTACAAGCACATATGCGTGTTGACTGAGGGGCATCAACTCTTTCAGCTATTGGTCACACAGCGACGAATTATACGATGCCAACACAGGTCCAGCTTGGCTACAGTACTCCTTATGACATACTGAAACAACCTAAAACAGGACTATCAGAACTGCTCATTTTATCTGAGAAACCCAGGTCATCTGTCCTGCAGATCTCATAAACTCTGATGAGCAGAGGATGCGTGCAGTATGGATCCAAGACTGTCAGTGGACTGGATAAGCTAGTGACAGAATATGTTGACCCCGTGTATGAGTGCTGGATCAAGCTGTCTTTAATGCTTACAGTCTGAGAAGAGTCTACGGGGCCTGTCATTGTTTTACTGTTTGTTTAGAGCTTCTTGAAGGTATACTGACATCCTGACTTTGGTACCATATGGTGCCCAGACCCCAGAGCAACACGGCTTATTTGGTATTTGTGCACCACACATGTGGTTTGTCTGGCAAGCTTTAAGTTATTTAATTTTACAATTTTCAATTTTTTTCACTATTTTTTTTTCACTCATATGAATTATGTCAGTGGTATGGGCAGATAGTGATGAATGCTAAATTGCTTTTAGGCACAATGTAATGCTTTAAAATGTTTGATTAAGTTCACTATAGTGATGCTTATGTATTATGACAAATATTTTTAGTTATTTTACTGTTGGTCTGAAACAGGCAGGTAAGTTATGGTCGTCTCTCACCCTGTGATATCTTCTACCTCAATACTATACAATGTAAATGTATTTTGCCATGTGTAACTATTTTATGAATTGACCTCATTTCTGCCTCCCAAATCTACAGAAAATCCACAAACTCATCTACAATCTTACTCAATCACATCACACCCTTCCCCTCCCAACAACAGCAAACTCAGATACATTAAGTTCTGATGAGACTAGCCTCCTACTTGGCACATGAGAGTTTGTGTAATTTATGATTTATGCCTCTGTGTATTAACATTATCAATGTCGTCATCCTGGCTGCCAGATGACTTTCACTAGGGCATTGTAAGTGCAGGTTCAGAGTACAGATCTTTAATGTGGAAATTATAATTCCATGATAGCTTTGGCATACTCTTTGTAAGCTTTTCTCCTTCATCTTTAAGACCAGGTGCTAGCTTTATCATAGCAGGCTCATAAGGAAAGGTTCAGTTCACAGCCATTAAGCTTATTCACACTAGTCCGCTGGGGTTCTGGGATGGTTTTGTGAATAAGGGACCTTGACTATTTGTCGTCAGAGACAACCTACTATCAGCCCTTTTAGATTCATACAGTCATAGTAAAGTAAACTAATCTTTAGGCTCTCCCCCTCTTCATCTCATCCATCTATATTTCTCTACTTCTTTACCTGAGAATCAGAGTCACAGAGAAGCAACACATGCTCCCAACTGTTGCTTTGTATCAGGTTGTATCAGCACCATTTTTCAGTACTGAATGTCGGTATAGCAACACTGGAACAGCCATGTGGAGTTTTGTCATATAATATGGTTGGATCTATGAGCTTGTAATGTTCCAGATCTAAACTCCCTTTCTACTTGTCTGTTTCTTTCATGCATATTTAAATCTATTGATGAAATCAGGAAATGTTGTATTTTTGGGATAACCCCTAAAGGAAAACCATTTAAAACACTTAAATTGTGTTTCTTTGTCCTGTTTATTGTGTAGTAAACCGTCTCTACCTCTAACGTGATCCTTTTGTTAATACATTTGCCATTATGACATCTTCCCATTTCTGTCTGTCTTCTTTTTTGGTGCCGGAGAGGCCCAATGTGTTTTGAAGGATCAATATTCTTTGTGGCTGACCACTGTGCTGACAGACAGGCTTGTCCTGATTGGGGAAGAGACAGGGCCTTAGGCTGCCCCGTTTCAGTACTGCTCGCACCGACTGAAGTAACAGCCTGTTTGTTTTACATCAATACACATTGAAAACAGAGAATAAAATAGGGAGTAAACGAGAGAAGAAGAGTGTGAGAGAGAAAAGAAAAGAGGGGAGGAAGCAAGAGACTGAAAGACGGAGAGAAAAGGAAAAGAGAGAGATTGTGTTGCAAAAAGTTCATCACTAAATCTCATTGTTGATCCTCAATGCGGCTACAAGTTGGGACCTGTTCCCAGTCTTGAAAGAGAACTAACCACTAACTGTACCTCAGAGACCAAGATAAACATGACAAGCAGCAAGGCACAGGCCCCAAGGAAATGCTGGAGTTTTTCCCCTACCAAGGCACAATCTTGCCCAGCTGAACAACATTTAATTGGGTATTCCCTCCTGTCTTTTCAACAACAGTGAGAGTTGTATGTGTGCATTTCTCCATGTGTGAGTCTTTATAGCTATGCCTTTGAATTCACCCCTCCACCCTCATTCAGTTTGATAATGACAAATGTTGCACACCTTCTTTAAGTTTCAAATACATATTAGATGCATAAAATACAGCACAGTGTCCACAATAACAAATTCACATCTACACACTGTTTGCAAATGCAACAAACTATAAATAAACTGTACACTGCACACAACCAGTAGTCTTGTCATGGACGGAAATTGTCAGAACACAGATTCAAATAAGAGTGTGGACGAAGTGGAGCTTTATATTGCAGGCCAGAGTTCTGGCCATAAATTATTTTACTGACCTACTTAGCTTGCTTGGGGACACTTTCCCTGAAATGAGCCAAGTGCTAATAACAGACAAGGGGCTGTTTTTACCAAAAACTCTTCAACTGTTTTTACAGCTGCCCAGTTGAAGTCCATTATGTCCTGGAGTTGAGGAAATATAAGCTTTCAAGTTGGTCAGTGTGACCATTCTGCCGAATGGTTTATGACGTCTTATGTAATGAGAGAGTTATCAGATGTAAAGGATACCCAGAGGAAGAGTGGGGGCATCTGACTGAGTGAGATCAACTCAGAACAAAGAGATGTGCCCCCGAAATCTGCAGTGATTTAGGGTGTGGAGTGCAGACATTTATGAGATGTTTTGACAAGACATGCATTAGAGCAAACTTAATCTTTTATCTACAAATTATGCTGTTCTTTCTCTTATATTTGATCCTGTATTGTACTGTGGGGCAAATGGCTGACCAGGGCTAAGATCCTCTGAGTAATTAGTCATATACCTATTACTAACATGCATCAGATGGAGAGGAGGGCCAACCCTCTACCCCCCATTCACCTTTCACGGCCATCAGGGCTTGTGGTTGTGTTTGACTTGTAATGGTAAACAATGGGTCTTCGATTGAAAGTTGAAGCCAGGTGAGCCACAGCAGGGCCAAACCAGAACTTCCTGGTAATAAGACTAATGGCAAGACAACTCTGCAGAAGTGTAAAATAAAAGTGACTCATTATAAATGCACAGGAAGACCAGTTCACAAACATTCTGTTTCATTTTTCTTCCCAAATTAAGGCTTTAGTTTGAAAATAAGACATGTTAAGCCCATCTACTTAACTCCCTTCTCCTTGATCCCCTGTGAGCTAGACAAAGAAATACAGAGCTAACAGTGTCTGCACTGTGGTATCAGGGTCACTTATCTTCTATTTTCTCACTCAAGTCTCTCGTCTGCAACACATTCACACTCTTGCAAAACCTTCTACAACATCCTATATAAGGTTTAATATCCCCATTGACTTCATTCATTGACTATGATAACTACCTTGTCTTAGCCTCATTCATTTAGTTGAACAACTCTAAGTGAAAGAGTTGGTGGTGAAGATCAAAACTCATCACAAACCACCCCCACTGTTTGGTTATGCTCCTATTCCAGTGCAGAGGTGCGCATACAGACACACACACTACACACGTGCATTAACGTGTACAGAGTACACATATAAACTGTCCCTGTGTCCTCTCCTTTCTCTCCTCTCCTTTCTTCGTGAACTTTTGAACCACCAGAACCACCATTGACCACAGCATGAAGGGGACTGATGGACAATGGTGGATGAACACTTAATGAAGGGATTAGCTATTGAGTAACAGGACACTGCTTAAAGTGAAGCAGGAGACAGAAGCCAGGACTAGCCAACCTCTACAGGAGTTTAAGCTCTCTCTTTCCTACGCTCTCACTCTCTCTCACTTGTACTATGCTTTCTTTACCTATCTGTCTTCTCTTCGTTCTTTACACTCATGTCCCCCCTTCTCTTACCTCACCATTCCATTGTTTATCTCCTTTGTACTTTATTCACACAATCTGTGAAGCCAACCTACTCAAAACCAGATCTCAGTCAATTCCTATTCATGTGGTTGGAAACTGGTTCATCACCGATCATCTGTACAGTATGCAATAGGTACAAAATAAAAAGATACCCATACCCAGCCCCCCCCACTCCCATAATATTTTTTAGCAGTTCATGGAAGTCAGTGAAAATAATGTACTGACGAAAAATAAAACATTTGTAAATATAACTGCAAGTAGTGATGAGGGTTCCTCTGCAAAATGGCAAAGCATTATGAAAATGTACATTGTAGAAGACCAAGAGTTTGACAACAAGAGAGCACAATTAATTCATGGTTGGCATACAAACAACAGGCTGTATAGAGATTCAAAATATGCAGTTGTGAGATGTTATGAATATAAAGGGCAGAGTATTAGCTTTGGGACAACGATTAACTGATTGTAATCCAGTAATCTTTTGACATATCAAGATGAACTTGTGCATTGTACTACATAATGATGAATTCTTCCTGTAAAATGTGAAAAAGAATCAAAGTTTGTACCTGGATTTGAACCCATGGCCTTGCACTTACCATAACATCATCTCAGCCCATTGAGTTATCGCCTTTGCCAGTTCATTCATTCATTCATTTTCTACTGCTGATCCCTGGTAGGGATTGCAGTGCCACTTGTTCCTGTTAGGGGTCACAGGTGGCTGGAGCCTATCATAGTAACATTGGGCCATAGGCCCCTGGACTGGGGCCAACAAGTCGCAGGGCTAAAACGGAGACACAGACAACCATTCACTCTCACATTCATTCATATACATGTATGTATGTATGTATGTATGTATGTATGTATGTATGTATGTATGTATGTATGTATGTATCACAATCTAGTGTATTGTATGTATGCTATGTATGTAGTTGTAGAGTATTGTATTGTATTGTATTATATTTATATATGTATATTAGTTTATATATATACATATATATACATATATATTCTATAAATATAATATATTAGTATAGTATATATAGATAACAGGCACTCATAAACAGTCTGTCTAGTACGGGGGCAATCTTCTAACTTATAATACTGAGGTGAGTTTTTGTATTTGGTGGTTTCGAGTTGCATCTTAAATCACATTCATGCAACTTAACACCAAGTGGTAGAGACTTGGCGCAGTATGGGCACGATACTCACTGGCTCATGAGAGTAAGTGTTGTGCAAACTCGAGGAGCGAACAATACACTAGGACAGTGGCCCTAAGATTTCTTGAAACTAACTCTACATTTCTATATCATGGGTGTACGAGTTATAATAATTGTGTGTTCCCCAGAAGCAGCCTTTATTTGTTTGATAATTAGTTGCATAGTTTTGATTGACAAATAATTACTACAGACATATAATAATTAACACCATAGTGGGCCCTTCCAGCATATTGGTCCAGTGAATCATATCCATCTTTACCCATGACACAACGGCCCTGCCTATAGACATTTCCTTTGTCCTGACACGCCTAGTTGTATGTATGCTTGTATGTATGCTTGTATGTAATTCGTATATATAAGATCATATATATTATGTATAAATATATTGTAAGAGTGACGATCTAAAGTCACGGACATAATAGTACAATGGCAGAACATGTAGTATTATAAATTCTTTATTATAATACTAAGAGAGGATTTATTAGTAGTATATTAGAATACACTCATCAGTAAGCCCGGGGGAGACTTAAATAGATTCAGGAATTTTTATTTGGTTGGTGTTTCACTGCGATGAGTCGTAATCAACCATTATGCACTTGTACTTGGGAATTGGGGACTTGCAACTGTGGGAGATTGTTTATGAGGGCGAAAAGGAGTGGCCCTACAGATTTTGAACTAACTTCATTCTATATTTCATTCTATATTTTTCCCCAAGCGCATTTATTTTGTTTGAAATATTGATTTGATTGACAAATAATTACTACAGACATATAATAATTAACACCATAGTGGGCCCTTCCAGCATATTGGTCCAGTGAATCATATCCATCTTTACCCATGACACAACGGCCCTGCCTATAGATCCCTTCCTGCACCCCAGGATGTGGTGGGGGGAACAAAAAGGGAACAAAATCAAGGGGAGACGGGTACAGGTATACACATTTCCACTGCCTGTATCTAGATGTTTATTCTAAGCCATCATAGGTCATTGATGGTCTTCAGTATGTCAAGTGTTTGTCCTACTTGGTAGGTTTCTTTTGAAGGTTTAAGAATTTTTATTAAAATTACAAGTATTAGCCTCTTTGCAGATGTAGTGAATGTCCTACTTTGATGTGGTGTTGTAGTGAATGTCTTACAAAATCCTTTGGCGATTTTGTGTGTATGTCTGTCTTAGAGTGTTAATTTCTTCCCCCGTATGTTTGGTTTGATTAATCCTGGACTTCCTCTGGAGGACACCTAAAAAACTGGGCATACTCTGTGCTCTTCATTGTAGCATTCTGGGTAGGAGTGGAGCATGGTCTTCTTATTGGTGTAGTAATACATTTCTCAGCTCCAACTTGTCAACATAGTAAATCCACATTACATCAGGGTCCTTTACATTCCTTTATCTCCTAAATCAGATAAACTGCCAGCCCTGTGTTTTTTCTTTGTCTCTGACTTTTTTCTCATACTCCCCCCCCTAACACACACATCTCCTGTATCCTTTTTTGGGGGTTGAACTCTCCCATCTGTGAGCTCATCTGAACCAAGCCAGACTTTAATTATCGCCTGTCTGCAGAACAGTCATTGTTGTTTTTACTTGTCTTTCCCAGTCTTCTCAGTCTTTCATTTGTTTGGCAAGTCTTGTTTGGAGAGGTCTCTGGGTTGTCGGAGAATTGCTGAAGCAACAAAGTTGTGCCCGGCTCAAATCCTTGGTTAGGGTCTTGTCAGAGAACCAAGACGAAATATTTAGCATTTCCTCCACTTTAAAATAATATAAATTGTGGTCAACTAACACACAAGGTTCAACCTGTCAGTTTGGCCTGGTTCCCCACCACATCAGAAATCCGGCCATCTTAATCCATCTCTTCTGATCCCACAGCAAACTACAGCACTAATCCCACTGATGCCCATGCGGAAAGGTCAAAAAAGGGTTAAGTCACTTCAGCCTCTAAAATCTTTGAATGCATGACTGAAAGACATCTTTGATGTCGATAACAACACAGACTCTGTTGTGAGATGGGAAAAAACTTGAATGAGACAATAACGATTTGACGGAAAATAAAGGATCTGACTGAAAATATAGTCCGGGGAGTTATCTTCAAACATGACTGTATCCATAGTGATGTCCTGGGGTTGCTTATGAACTTGATGAAATACCAAGCATATTTGTTGAGCCTCTAAGGTTAAAACTCCTAGTCATGGTAAGTCTTCTTTACTGGAGGCAGCAATGCTATTACAGACAGGGGGAGTGGGTTTGTGGGTATGCTGTCTGTGGCTCTCCAAAGTTACTGCCGCAGTCTTTTTCTGAAGTACAATACTTGGTACAGTATCAATTGTACCAGGACACATTTTAGATGGTCACATTCTGTGATGCTGCAGCTCACTGTATAATCTTCATTGAGAGAGAGGGCCATTATCATCACTGACTAAATCCTTTCCCATACTACTGCAATCCTCCCTCCCTCTAACCTGACATAGCTTAATGTTTGAAAGAAATGTTGGTATACTGATGAGGATCTTCTACACAGGAAATGTATCTGCAGTGAATCTGGGTCAAGACAACCCTGGGACTAGAAGCACCAATTAATTCCACTGCAAATTTCTTTACAGTGTTGTAAAGAGTCATAGTAACTGCAAAATGATGGTTGTGACTTTTTAAATTGAAGTATACACAGTTTGAACATTAAATACCTTTTTTATTCTACAATACAATGTATGCATTAAGTCACCATGTGCAAAAATAAAATGGTAGAGAATATAAAAGGGGATCAAAATAATCTGTAGTAAATGAAGTATAAAAACATTTGTCGTCTTTATAACTGAGCCATATGATTACTCAACTACAACACACAAAGTCTAATGCACAGCCCAATCTGTAATTTTTTTATTTAAGGGGGGGAGGGGGTTCTACAACTGGACACTATTAAAATCTCTGCAGACGCAGAGAAGCACTTAAGTCCAGTTTGGGTATAAAACAAAGGTACTCCCAGCAATCTATTTACTCTTCTTTACAAATCTGTTTAATACTACTATGACAGTGTTACTGATCAAAGTCATGAGCAGGTGACCTCATCAAGTGACAAGCAGTTCTAGTGAAAGCACACCCTTCCGAGGCTGGCAGGCGGTAAGCTCCTCTAAACAAGGGTCATGACCTTCAGGGAGGCAGGTTGGAACCTACGAATCTTCTTCTTTAGGGCTCGGGAGGCTTTGATGCGGCAGGCTGGCGGCTCTGCGTGGGGGAGCTGCCGAAGGGGCAGCCCGGCAGCAGTGGGTCCCAAGGCAGCCTTGGCCCACACCAGACCCCTTTCTTCCTCATACCCTTCCATATGCTCTACCTCATCTAGGGACAAGCTGCTATCAGAGTCAGAGGGGGACTGGCAACTCTGGCTTGACTCGCTGTCCCCAAAGCGATTGATGGTGTTGTCGCTAACCTCTCCTTCGCTGCTCTCCGCTATGGTAGAATGGAAGAGAGAGGCACATTCGGCCGAGTACTCTGACTCACACCTGGGCAGGTAGGGAGTGGACACTGGGAAGGGAGCTGGAGGGTACCTGCCATTGAAGCTGCTGGTGAAGTAAGAGGAGGGGGAAAGTAAAGGTTGGAGGGCCCTGGGGGTGTCTCCTTCCCAGTGGCCTGAGTGGGGCCTGCTGCTAAAGCTGCAGCTCAATGACGACCTTATGACCAAATCTCTGGACTTTTGCCCCTGAACACACATAGCCTGTAACATCCCCATGTTGGCTGGTCCCTGCCACCTCTTCCTGGGTTCAGAAGGCACCAAATCCAGGGACTGGGCTCTGCGTCCTCTGTTGACTTTGTTGGCTACGATTCTTTGTGGGAATTGATGGGAACAGAACTGCAGGTTGTTAGAGAGTTCAGGCCCACTGAAGCAGGCCTCAGAGCCTGTGCACCTGAGCTCCTCTACCAGGCAGCTGGCCACCCTGTGGGACGCCCTTCCCTTTCCGGCCCCTCTCTGCTCTTTCTCTACCTGGGCCCCACCCCAGTGACCCTCCCTGCTCCCCTCACTGGAATAGCAGCCCAGCTGGGGCCTTCCAGCCCGGGGCTTCTCCCTCCTCCTTAGCTTCACAGCCTTAGTCTTGCGGTCTGCTTGCCTCACCTTGACACACTGAGACCCGGCAGGAACAAACCGGGCGTGGACAAAGTCTGAGGAGGGTTTAGCATGACCAGGACTGTATTCAAAACCACGGCCCTCTTCAGAACAGGAGCTATGAGACACACATAGTCTCCTATCTGTGGCTCTAAGCTCACTAACATTTCTCCCAGGGGCTGCCACACACTCCTGGTCTAAGAAAGCTCTGTCTTTCACATCCCCAGATTGTGCCTTAATACAGGTTTTGGAGGCTGTTCCCTCAGCTGGGTTGTGCTCCCTCATTGCTGCAGGGTGGGAATAGTGGTATGTGTTCTCCTGCACTATCTGCCTTTGAGTTGGGTTGCTGTAGTTCCCTTCCTGGTTAGGGTACATCCCAGACTGCCTCTTCCTGTCACAAGAGGGGACGTCTGATAGGATAGCACTCTGCGGTGGAAGTCCAAGGATCAGAGGGTTGCCTGGACATATAGCTCCATCTGCACTAGCCTCACTGGGGCTACCTAGGTTGGAGTGCCTACACACACTCTCCCTTCCAGTTTCTCTCTGGAAGTTAATCTTACTCATACTGCGTTGAAGCATTTTGTCAATGTACCCCTGGGGCCTGCTCATAACCACTTCCTGTCCCTGCTGGAGAGATTTTGTGCTGGAAATGACCACCACTGGAGGCTCCTGGCCCTCTGAACCTGCAGTGGTGGCTGGCTCTCCTCCCAGAGTGAAGATGGGACTCTGGAGAGCCACAGCATGGAGCGGGCTGGGGTAACAGTATACCTCAGCTCCACTACAGGACACCAGATTATTTTGGAACTTGGGGTCCACGGTGGAGGTCCTCAGGGTGGGGTGTAAAGAAGGTTTCTTTACATCAGTCCACCTGTAGTAGCTCACTCCTGGGGTCAGCATCCTGTCTAAGTCACCTGGGAAAACACAGTCAATCTACAGTGCCAGAGTACACTAAGAGTTTATAAGAAATTAATTTCAGGTGACACTCTGGTATATCTATGTACTGTATAAACAAGTATGATATTAAGCTCAATAAAGCTCACCTGTAGACACTGGTCTCTGTCTGGCCCGCTCTGAGCTTGCTGTGCCAGTGCGGATCCTGCTGCTCCCCAGGTGGAGGCCAGTACCCCGTGGGGGGTTGGGTTGGGTGGTAGTCTCGTCAGCTGACCGTCGCCGTGATGGCTCAGCCTGCATGGAGCTACTGAGAGGATAAGGCCTGGCAATGTGGCTGGGGGGAGAGAGGAGACTGGTATGGGAGGTGTAGGACAGGCACTCACTGTAAACTGAGGTACAGGAGTTGGACAGAGAGCAAGATCCGCCATCACTGAGGTCATAGAAGCCTGGCATGGTGTGGTAAAAAGAGGAGAGAGCATTAAACATCTCAAATCTACTGGATAAACTATGTATTTCTGAGTGTGTGTGTGCGTGTGTGTCCTGACCTGAACTGGGTCTACTATCACTCTCTTGCAGCTCAGAGGACACCTTGCACACATCTAGCTTCAGCTCACTGATTTGCTGGTCCAGCTCCTGCAGGTGAGTCTTCAACCCCACATCTTGTCTTTGCAGACGTGACTGCAAAAGAGAAAGACACACTCAAACGCATGCAATCAGTATACAATAACCATACACTGGACAGAACACATCAAACACACACAAAAATCTAACACTAACCTCTTAGGGTGCAGTGGCCTACTTACTCCAGGCCTCAACATGAGGTTACACTCTCATCAGAAAAACAAAGAGTGTAGCTGATGATTAACCCTCAGAGGACAAGGGGGAGCCTGGGTTTAGCACTGCTGAGTAACTCATTTCTCCCCCACAGAGAAAACCATGGCTATTGTGTTAACTTAAGAAAGAGGGAATGAAAGGAGAAACACTGTTTGCTAAGAAAGCAAGAACTTGGCCAATAATACCTTAAAAACAGGGTTACAAGCACTCAGTGGGGAGGAAGAGGGGGAGGTCAGGGAAGGGCTTTATTTTGGTTAGCCAAACCATTAATGTATAAATCTTTCAAATTTGTTCAGACTGATGACCGCTAGAAGAATAGCTTGTACATTCAGATACTATACTTAATATAATAGTTACGTTATTACTTAACATTACTGCTGTGTGAATTGCATTTCAGGTTATTTACAGACATGAGTCTAAACATATACCCTTAACATGCCAATCATTACATTTCCTAACTACAGTCAAGACACAATAAGATGAGAAGACAACGGGTCAAAGGTCCATCTTTAGACTATGGGGGTGAAAGAGCAATTTTGCATTTTAACTGTCATTAAAGTTAATGATCGGAGAACGTGTTCACCTCATCGTTGCTGTGTCCTGTGGTCCCGAAATAAACCTTGATTTATGATGAATATTCTATTGGACTACCTAAAACTACAATGATCAAGACTCAGCACTATCGCTATGCTAGTAATTATTGGGGTGAACTGATATAATGGTGGGGAAGGGAGTCAGGCTCAACACATGACAAGATGAGATTTCTGACACACAAATGTGTGTTTTTTCATCTGAACTGATAATCCTTTCACATTGCTAACCTTAAATTGCCCTCTCAAATATGAATTACACTATTAATTGATTATAATCATACCAACTGTTGCTTCAATGCTGCGAGGGTTGCCTCCAGACACTGTTCCTCTGGTCCTGGCATCGGATCGTTTGTCTGTGTAGAACACACCGGATCTTCCCTGTCCATTCGCAGTGCCCAGATCACCATGTCGCTCTGTTTCTCCTTAAGATACTGCAACTCGTGCAACCCAGCAAGAGCCGCCTGCAGCCTCTCTCCGACCCGTCCTCTGTCGATACCCACAGCTGTGCTCATCAGTCCAGGTCCAGATACTTTGCTGCTCAGCATTTTGAAGAACAACGTCCAGCATATCCAGTAGAAAGAGCAGACGGAAGTAATCAGTGTCGACTGTCAGCGCGAATGCAGCCGCTGTGGAATAAAGATGAAGTTCTTCGCGTAAACCGTAAACGCTTTTAAGAAAACTTTCTAAGCAGATTGCAAACAGATTGCAAATTGTTACCTGTTTTGCATTCACGTATTTAGTCCGCCCATTGGTCGACTCGTCTATTTTACCATTTGCTGATGCGCAATGCACATGGTCTGCTGTATGCTGCGCGCGTATTATCTGTAGCAGTGCCGCCCCATGGACGTCGTCTGGTCTGGCAACTAGAATTTGTTCGGACATGAAACGGTTCATGTTACTTTCGAATCTGAATCAGAATAAAGTTTATTCGCCAAGTGTATACAAACACTGAATATGCTTTGGTGGGCAGGTGCATACAGTAAACATAATACACATAATAATCGTATAAATGTGCGTGCAGTCCGTAAGTACGCTATACGATATACAAATGTAATAATGTAAAAAATTTACAACAAAATATTGACAAAACCGTAACAAATGTACTAATTAAAAAGTGCAGCATGGCTGTAGGAAAGTGACAGAGGAGCGTTAATTTAGTGTAGCGATACCTAAATCTACAACTATCAAATACTGAAGTATCTCTTGGAATGTTTCCATCCACTTGTACCCTTTATTGAATTAATCCACGTAAAAGGATGTTTCGTTATGTTTCCTGCATTTTTATATACATATGTAAGAAAAGAAAAGAAAAATGGCTCATCTAAGCATATTTGAAAAAGACAGACATGTACGACATCTGGCGACCACTTGTGGCAAACTGGCTACAACACCGGCTCCAGACCGTAGATTTATACAGTCCTGTACGCACGGTAAACCTGCTACTATGACAGACTACAATAGTATGTCCCTGCACAACCGGAGGCTGCAGTTTCAGGACCGCAGATATAGGACCGCAGTTCTAGGACCCTAGTTTTTCGTGACAGCGCCGACTACCGGACTGGATGATGTAACGATGGCTGCAGTTTCAGGACCGCTGTTCTAGGGCCCTACTGGTTTAGTTTGTAGTCATGTTTGTATATAGCATCAACATATGAATCTCAGTAGTATTTGTTTTTAAATGTGATTTTTGATTAATTACTAAGTGTGCTTTGAGTCACAATTTTAAATTTAAACCTGAATTTACACAAAATATAAATGAAAATTGTATATCAATTTTAGGGTTAGGGTTAGGATTAGGGTTAGGGTCTGATTGCTGTCCACGTTGTCCATCTTTAATTAGTGTTGATCCAGTACGGTAGGTGGCGCTGTCACGAAAAACTAGGGTCCTAGAACTGCGGTCATGAAACTGCGGTCATGAAACTGCAGCCTCCGGTTGTGAAGGAACACCCTTCTTGACAAGGCAGTGGCTGACAACGATGACGTTATGTAGTTGACTAGTTTGAGCTGTAGTTCTGTAATGTCGGCGGGAAATGATTCAAGCGAAGCGTTTGTGACTGGCTACGCTACCAAATATCCAGAACTCTAAGCCGGAGCAATAATAATCTTTACAGAGTTTTGTTCGTGGCCATGATGTTGTGGCCCTCCTTCCCACGGGGTTCGGGAAACCTTTGATTTTCCAGCTCGCTCCGTTAGTTGTAAAGGAGTTAGCTAAGGCTAATGCTAGCGATGATAAGCCGATAGTTATTTTCCCCGCTTTTTGCATTATTTGAACTACATTAGTCGTACATTATTGCTAACGTTCCTGTGTTTGGACCATGCTAAGGAGATTCTAATCAACATTAGTGATGTTTTGGGGGATATAGATGTGGATCTGCAATGTGATTCAGGAACATGGCTAGTGTGTCAGTTGTACATATTGTTGTAAATGTGCTGTAATTTGTTATTTTCTACAAAACTGTAGCTGTCCGAAATAAAAGAACAATCGCATACATCAGAGACTAAGGTATAAAAACTGATTACATTCTGTGAGAAGGTTCTCAATGAACCTCTGCAAATGAAGATTCATGACAAATTATTTAACAACTATATGCAAGGATAATTAGTGTATAGATGTTCTTTTTTACTATTATTTTCTATTTACAACATGATAAACTACACTGCTCAAAAAATAAAAGGAACACAAAGAACACATCCTGGATCTGAATGAATGAAATAATTTTATTAAATACTTCCTTACATAGTTGAATGTGCTGACAACAAAATCACACAAAAATTATCAATGAAAATCAAATGCATCAACCCATGGAGGTCTGGATTTGGAGTCACACTCAAAATTAAAGTGGAAAACCACACTACAGGCTGATCCAACGTTGATGTAATGTTCTTAAAACAAGTCAAAATGAGGCTCAGAAGTGCGTGTGGCCTCCACATAGGCATGTGGAGGCCACACGCACTTCTGAGCCTCATGACCTCCCTACAACATGACCTCCCTACAACAACTGGGCATGCTCCTGATGAGGTGGCAGAAGGTCTCCCGAGGGATCTCCTCCCAGACCTGGACTAAAGTATCTGCCAACTCCTGGACAGTATGTGGTGCAGCGTGGCGTGGATGGAGCAAGACATGATGTCCCAGATGTGCTCAATTGGATTCAGGTCTGGGAACAGGCAGGCCAGTCCATAGCATCAATGCCTTCCTCTTGCAGGAACTGCTGACACTCCAGGCATATGAGGTCTAGCATTGCCTTGCATTAGGAGGAACCTAGGGCCAACCTCACCAGCATATGGTCTCACAAGTGGTCTGAGGATCTCATCTCGGTACCTAATGGCAGTCAAGCTACCTCTGGCGAGCACATGGAGGACTGTGCAGCCCCCCAAAGAAATGCCACCCCACACCATAATTGACCCACCGCCAAATTGGTCATGCTGGAGGATGTTGCAGGCAGCAGAACGTTCTCCACGGCGTCTCCAGACTCTGTCACATCAGCTCAATGTGAGCCTGCTTTCAACTGTGAAGAGCACAGGAAGCCAGTGGCGAATTAGCCAATCTTGGTGTTCTTTGGCAAATGCCAAACGTCCTGCACAGTGTTGGGCTGTAAGCACAACCCCCACCTATGAATGTCAGGCCCTCATACCACCCTCATGGAGTCTGTTTCTGACCATTTGAGCAGACACATGCACATTTGTGGCCTGCTGGGGGTCGTTTTGCAGGGCTCTGGAAGTGCTCCTCCTTGCATAAAGGCAGAGGTAGCGGTCCTGCTGCTGGGTTATTGTGGCCTCTTACGGCCTCCTCCACATCTCCTGATGTACTGGCCTGTCTCTAGGTACCCCCTCCATGCTCTGGACACTAGGCTGACAGATACAGCAAACCTTCTTGCCACAGCTCGCATTGATGTGGCATCCTGGATGAGCTGCACTACCTGAGCCACTTGTGTGGGTTGTAGACACCATCTCATGCTACCACGAGAGTGAAAGCACCGCCAGCATTCAAAAGTGACCAGAACATCAGCCAGGAAGCAAAGGACCTGAGTAGTGGTCTGTGATCACCACCTGCAGAACCACTTCTTTATTGGGGGTGTCTTGCTAATTGCCTATAATTTCCACCTGATGTCAATTCCATTTGCACAACAGCATGTGAAATTGATTGTCAATCAGTGTTGCTTCCTAAGTGGACAGTTTGATTTGATGACACTTAACTATCTACTTCTTAACCCTGAAAAAACCGAGGTCATTGTACTAGGCCCTAAACGTCTGCAAGACTCTTTATCCAACCAGATGGTGTCACTGGACACTATCAGCGTAACTCCAGTTCTACTGTAAGAAACCTCAACATCTTATTTGACCAAGAACTATAATTTACAGCACATATAAACCAAGCCTGCAAAACAGCTTACTTTCATCTGCGTAATATAGCTAAAATCAGAAAAATCTTGACTAAAAGTGATGTGGAAAAACTTATCCATGCATTTGTTTCATCTAGATTAGAGTCAGCTCTCTGTTCATGTTAAAGAGGTCGACACAGTCTCTATATTTAAGACCAGGCCTAAAACATTTCTCTCTGAAATAGCTTATGGACAGGCTAGTTAGGCTAGAACAGAAATAAAAACATACAGTTTTTAGCCATACTGCCCTAGTAGCAACTCTGCTGGGGGAAGTATGGCAGCTTGAGCGCTATCCTCCTGGATGCTGCCCTGGCGATGACTTCACCCCAGATGCCCCGCCTCATCCCGTGACCTGATCTGTGGACCCGGGTGCTCCTCAACTGTCGGAGGAATTCTTCTTACAACAGACGAGCTGCTCTCCTCAGATCTACTTCTCTGAATAGCTGAACTCTCCTCACACTAGATGATCTAGATGAGCCTCTCCTTCCTCATGAGTGGTTCTTTCTCTACAGTCTATCTGCAGATGGATGCGCGCCAGTCCTGGACCATCTACAGCCTGTCCATCCGTGGGAGTAGGATCTCTCCTTCACTGTGGTGAAGGAACAGTTGCGCCTCGCATTTTCTTCCACATCTGAAAAATATCCGTATAGCGCAGTAGCCTGGTATAGTCACTGCACTGCACTGCACTGCATCGGCGGCAGACCAGAAACTACTGAATCTACATTTGTTCCCTTAATTCTTAAATTCAACATCTTCAAACCCCCCCTCTGGTCATTTCAACTTGGTGTTTACAGCCTGAGTGGCTACATTCCAGCCCATGACCTATGTCAGGACCAAACATTAGCGATAGTTGATGATAGATCCAGAGTGGGTCTGGGTAGATCCAATAGTTTTGAACTTCAACACCCACGTTAAAGGAAGCGATTACTTGACCTACATGTAGTCTGCTCTACTTGTACTACACAGGACACAATGACTTTTATTTTGGAAAGCTCACAGTAGCCGACCCATATGAATGATAAAACGAAATCCAAAAAACGGCAGTGGCTTAGGACACTGACATAAAAGACTAAATGAAACAGTATGAATATACATTTTCTAAAACGTCTGGATTCAGTAGTAAATACAATTTTACAAAAAACACTTTCATTTGCAGAGGACAGACTGAACACCCAGAGCAGACAACATTCACTCTTGTCGGTCTTTCTAATGCATGGATAGACTACACGTGAATGAATCTAAAGTTCATGACAATTTAAACACATCATCCAGTTCTGACATGAACAGTGATAGGCTACACAACAAACCTTTAAACATTCATGTTCTTAATCAAATATACAAGATCCACCTAAATATTTACCTCTTCAACGCAACCATAATCAAGAACACAACACACTCGTTTTACATGTGATTATTTTCAGCTCGAACAGAACAAAGAGCAACCAAGATGCACCGCACAACTACGTGGGTGGGTGATGAAATCGCCACCTAGTGGCTCAATTAGCTTAAAGTTTACCTATCGGTTTTATAACACAAATTACAAGCGGTGGATAATCAGAAATAATATATATCCCACCCGCCTAAATATAGATACAGCACAGTGCCAGTGATGAAATTAGTGGCACATCCAGATTCCTGCATTTATAAAGCACATTACCTGGGATGACTCAGGCGGCACAGATATCTGATCTTAGATAGATAGTGCAGTGCCCTTGATACAGCTAGCTCCTCTCTGTGGCTTTGGTCCCAAAATTGGCCAGATCACAATTGATCACAAAAATTCAGGTATCTCTGAAGTAAGATATTTGTTCAACCTCCATATCATCTATTCTTGTCAATTATGTACATCACCCCCTAATACTGTCTGGAATATGTGTGTGTGTGTACTCTTTATAATCCAACTCTGTGCCACAATTGACTTGTTTGGATAAGCATTCAAACACAATATTTTGAAAAGATTTATATAATTTGCCTCCAATTTGCATGATCTCTTGTCCCAGTTTGTGTCCCACCCCCTTCACTCTGATTGGTCCTCTAGTCTGCTGCGAATTTCCTACAAATATTTTGAGAACTCTGCATTCTGCAAAATTCATATTTTGCAAGTGTTCTTTTTATAAAGCAACAGAGGGCAGTATCCCAACAGTCATTCGAGATGAAATTAAACTAGTGTAGGAAGGCAAATAGGGAAATTTGGTTTAATTAGTCAAAAACAAATTCACTTTTACAATTACTATTCAGCTGCGATCAAAGAGGCTGGCTAACTAACAGAACAACTATATACAGTGAATATACTTTCAGTTTCAGTGAACTTTGGAACATAAATTGATGGGCTATATGGTGACAAATGAAGGTGACTTACTCTATTGCATGAATGTAGGATACCACAGCATTGGCAATTTCACTAGACTAGCTGTGGAGGTTCATTAAGTCGTTTGAGGTGACAGATGTTTTCAATTGCGATCTGAGAAATGTAGGTAACAAACCACAGGAAAGACCTGTCCTCACCATTATCTATAATTTCAGAAATCTGTGTGTGATACCGACTTCATTATGGGCACTGTGCCGTATCTATAGTTCGGGTAATATATATGTGTGCTACCGATTGTATCAGAGGCAATATACACTTTATGTTCATTAAATAATCTGTGTTTGTGTTTCATTGACATCTTATAACTGACTCCATCATGTTTACTGTGCACCAGTAATACAAATAAAACAATGTAGTATTGAATTCTAACACTGGAGGACAGCAACACCATGTTGCTAAAATCTAGGGCCAATTTCAACACGCAATAATCATGTTCTTTCAAGTTCACAAACTTGAGGTATTAAATTAGATGCTTAATTAAGCTTGGGCAGAATAATAAATAAAATACAGGAATGCATATTGTGATCTTATTTCATAATTGAGAACCAGTCAAGATGAAGTGAAGAATAGAGAAGTCATTTGTTTACCATCATTGTAGAGGGAACAATATGGGGCATTTTCTTTCATCAAGAGATTCCCATTATGGCAAATATACATACCTTTTTCGTTCTTACCTTGGAGTAGTTGGGCCCTCCATCAAAGGGGATAGCATCATCTCCTGACGAGTCTGTTAGTTCACGACCACTCATTGTGTGGCCTGGATGTCCCTGTGCCCCCATTCACTTCAAAGCACATCCTCTGGATTACATCAGCCAGGGTGTTGGCCCTCAAGGTGTCCTCCAAATGTTGGTTGTAGGGCAAGCTAAGCCTTGGGAACGTATTCTCCTCTTCCTTCTTCTACTTCCAATAAACAGAGCTCATGTCCTGGAAGTTACACAATTGGATTATCCTCAGATGGATCCTGCTCTGTGGGAATGATAAAATCAGCAGCAGGGCTGTGTTTCATGACGAGCTGTTCTTTCAGCAGAACTCCTCAATGTCTTGGCACATTTTCTATTGTCTGTCCCTTTCCTTCTCTATTCCCCTATGATAACCAAACAAGAAGTTCAAATACAATGGTTGCTCTGTGGACCTTTAGACTGTTGTCTTGGATACTTCATAATGACAGTAGGAATGAGAACAACACCGTGGAGTGATAAACGTTACCTGCGAGACGAACAATGCAGGGTGCTGCCACAAACAGGATGTGTGGGATTGATGTCTGGGAGGTAAACATGAACTGCTGTCATGGGGGGGCTGAAGCCCTGTGTGTCTGTGTGTGTGTGGGTGTATTTGTATGAGTATGTGTGTGGGGCACTGAGTCTCTTGTCAGTGTTGGATGTACAGGCAAAAACAACCTTTTCTAGGTCTGACAGACGCACAACTTCAAAGGATGAGAATCTGATACTATACATGAGGCATTCTGCTGTTTTAAAAAGAAGGATCATTCTGTGATGGGTGTGTGTGATTGTGAGCCATGCGTGGGTGTTTCTGTGTGTGTTTGTATCTGTGCGTTTTTTCCTGTGTGTGTTGGCTTCATTGTGTATGTGTGTTCAGGATTCTGTGTGTGTTTTCATACGTGTATATATGTGTGTTTGCATCTGAGTTGAGTATGTGTGTTGTGGTTGTTTTCAGGGGATTCCCATGCAGGCCCTCTGATTGAAAATCCTTGCTATAGGACTTCTGTCTTCAACAAAGGCTGAGATACTGAATTTCTGAGATCAAAGTGACTCCTTTCATCCCCAACATCAAACCTTAACTACTCTGCCACCTCTGACCAATACATTGAGGTCAGTTGTAACAAGTCTAAGAGTGGCATGTTTATGAGGAAAAACAAGCTCAATATGATGCTTTATTCTATGATGGTAGACTCTCCATCTCACACTCTTTTTCTCCCTCTTATACACACACAACTTATCAAAGGAGATTGTGGGATTGGTTTCGTGTTCATCTTAATTGTGTTTAGAGTGTAATACATCTGTCTCTTATCGCTTTCCTTAAAAGAATCCCTTTTAGGAGAGCCTGTAGTAAATGTATTCATAAGACCTGAACCTCAGGTCCTCTAATCCCTTCATTTGACCTTTACTACCATAATGCTACATGACCTGAGAATCACAGAACTCTGAGCCTAACTCATTCATAAAGTAAATCCATAAAGTGGGAAGGGGCTGGGTGGTTGAACATATGACTTGATCTAATCATCAGTAAATGCTATACAACCAAGAACTACCCATCCCCACATAGGGTTGTCATTGCACTAGATAGGGTTGTCCTGACATGTGGAGGCTTATCCCTGCTAGGAACCTCTCTTGCAACGATCATCCTCACTACACTTTATCACACCACCTTGGGCTACTGCTACAAGCTACTCCGTGGGCTACTGTTGCTCTATGCTACCTTCTGTATGCTCTCTGTGTGAGGCTGATGTCAAAGTTGGGCCTGCCGTGTAAAACATATGGCCTGTGTTAAAGTAGGGCAACCTTGCGGATGAGAGAAGCCTTTTATTTCCCAAAGCCTTTTATGCTCAAAGAAATGTCATAAATATTTTCTGTGTTAACTCAGTTTCTGATTATTTTTGCAAAAGAGCAGGGTTTGCTTGCACACTGTTCTTCAACACAAGAGGAAGTCACAGACTCAAGGATGTTTAGAAATGCATGCATCTTTGAATGCAAGGTGTTGGTTCCAATGGAGTTCCTGTGGAGATTGAATGGACATCTCTGTTGTGGGACAACATGATATCTTTTTTACCTTGAGAAGACCTGTTTAGGGCATTACTTGACCAGACACGAAATCCTTTAATATGATGTAGGGTCTATATTATATGTATGTGTTTATGTTTGCTTCTCACTCAAGTACTTTATAAAAGTCTGACAGAACTAATGGGTGTGGATATCTCTGTATAGGACACTGTTGGCGAAAAACAAGAACTCTGAAAGACATCATTTACCTTTCAGAGAGCTTGCATTTCAAGGCTGGATATAAAAATGTCAAAGCCCTACATAGCACACTTATCATGGGCAGCCTCTTGTGGCCTGTATCTTTTCATGAGTTAGGAGACATCTGAGCTGTGGATGGCTTTGGGCTGAGCACTACACTCTCAGTCTCCCTGTCCAGAAAGATCTGGCTGACTTACACTTCTTTAGGGCAATGTAAAACAGTGGTCTGGCATGAAACCCACTTTTAATTATCTAAAAAAGGGAAAGTTTATAATTACTCCAATACTAATCAATTTTTATGATAAAATATTTATACCCTGGCTGTAGTACCATGAACCCTTTGGTAACTTCAACACCAATTAGTTTAAATGACAGGTTTTGTCCAAACAGAGGAACAAGCTACAATATAGATCAATACTCACCCTATGTCTCGCAGGTTGAACTGATCATGTCGGTTGCAAAAGACGACCAAAAAGCTGTTGTACAGAGAACATTTGAAAACAACATCTAATCAATGTAAACTATCTAATCTTTTCAAATCTAAATATTTGTATATCGTATCTGTGTGATTCTTTAGTCATTATAAAAGGTGTTTTTCTGGGTTTTCTGCAACCATGATGAGTGCACATCGCAAATGTTTACTACTGTATTATTGGCCTATTCAATAATATCCAATAGGCTAGTAAGGTTCACATGCTCTTTAAATCAAGTTATTTAGGACTGGGACCACTCACTGCCAAAAACCATTTGTCAATGTCATTAATTAACTGTAGATCATACAATATTCATGAGGGTTATAAATACCATAACAAATATTGTTATAAATGAATTCTAATTTAGAAGAGACTTGATTTAATTTCTAGGTGATGGTGAGGTGAAAGGTTTTGTATCAGAACAGTGAAATACCTATTTTTCTGTCGCTGCAAAACAGTACGGCTAAAAATAATTCCAGACTCTACCCTGACGAAACTGGTAGGGCACCAAAATATGTTTTAAATAAAACACTTGGTTATAAAAGAGAGACTAGTTTTGAACCCCAAAAGTATTTGTTTGTGGGCCCAAACAACACCTCCCATGTGTAACTTGTACAACAGGAGTGGAAAAAAACCAAGGCAAAAGCAAAGAGTTTACACACAAATAATGATTCTTATTCTGGAGAAAGTTTTTTCTGGTACACTGAAGGATGGGCAGATTTAGCTATAGATACTGTATCTACTTCCAAAACACAAAAGTGTTCTTTAAACACCATCACACAGTCATGTGGAGACACAAAGTAATAAACATTCCCTCATGTCCAACCATCATCTCTTTAGATGATAAAGAGAGGTTTAGATAAACTTAATATATTTAATACCTGCTTGGAATTGCACATAGTGATGCAGGGCTCTAGGTTTGGTTTAAAATTAGAAACTTTGAGTCTTGCATCTGTGTAGGTATGGGATTTTAAGAGGTGGTCTTTTTTGTTTGCAGTTATCTGAAAAGTACTTCAAAATTGTACCACCTCTAGGCATTCACACATGTGTCACTGAAATGCCTCAGGCCTTAGAATCCAGTCATCTGAGCAAAAATGTAATCTGTCGAAGTACATTCACATCAGCTGCCAAAGTTTTTTACTTAACACTCCCGCCCCCCAAACATCCCTTTCATAGCTGAAACAAGGTTATGTCTCGTTGCAGCACCCCACTTCACAGAGAGGAGGATTTTGGGCGTTGAATCCTCCCACGTCTGTGGGGCCTGAAATCTGAGGTCTCAGAAGATATCTAAACAGCCCCACTTTCAGCTGATCTCTTCAGGTGAATTGCACAATTAGGGTAGTCTTCTACACTGTCAATATAAGAACAAACACAGAACTGTGCATCAACATCACCGTGGAAAGGTTGTCCTTCACAATGTCTGACTGTGACAAGGACAAGGAAGAACAAATTCTTTTCCAGTGATAAAGATGAGGATGAGGCTGATTTGACATCAAAACATGCATGGCAGCATATCAATCAAATTCAATTCAAACACTGACATCAAACAGTAAATCCAACCCTGATCCAGAGCACTTGTAGCTGAACCTAACACACACGTATGCCTCCTGGGGTGTTAATCCGTCTTGCTCTGGCGCTCCACTTGGACCAGCCTGGGGGTGATGGAGCACAGGCACATTGGCATGACAATAGCAACACAGCTGGCCCATAGACCCACTTGCTGGTTCTGAAGGCCTCCCAGCACCTACTGTGAACCATTCTGACTACTCCAGCTTAGCCAGACCCAACCTTCACACTCTCCTCCAGGACTTGGACACCTACCTCAAACCTGGGAAGCAGGCATGTCTCTCTCACTTTCTGTTTATCTCTCTGTTACTCTCTCTCTCACACTATGTCTTTCTCTCTGTTGCTCTCTTCCTTTCGTTCCCTCTCTCTTCCTCTCTGCTTCTCTTTATCTCTGTATATAATACTTTCCTTGTCTGGAATAAAGTGGATGAATCGACGTTTTGAGCTGGCGAGGAATTTGACAGTCTGAGAGAAGTATGTGTGAGTATGTTTCACTAAACATAGACACCACACAAGACTACTGTTGGGTATTTCCATCAACATTTGTTATAAAAGGAAACATCTATCAAAAGACACACTACATATTTATAATCTTCTACAAACAAGAATAAAACAAATGAAATAAAAATAATGGAATCCTCCCTAGGAACAAGCTGACCATCATATCAAGAAGAGAGTGAGGGATAGACAAGGTAATTGCGAAAGAATGTGTGGCATGTATATACATTATTCTAGCTTACTTCATGAATGTTTAAATAACAACTGTTTGAGAACCTAAAATGCCAACACAGGTTTGTCAAGTCCAGTTATAAGTGTTTGATGATAACCCCCTTCCAAGTTAAATTAAACCTACTGGGCCAAATTAAACCTACTGGGCCCAAATTAAACCTACTGAACCTTAACAATTCCCTCTGTAACTGGATTCTGGACTGTCTTTCTGGACTGAAAGACCTCAGTCAGTCAGTGTCGGCCACAACACCTTGAGCACTTCCACACTGAGCACAGGTGCCCCACAAGGCTGTGTGCTCAGCCCGCTGCTCTTCACGCTGCTGACCCACGACTGCACTGCTAGTTCAGCTCCAACCACATCATCAAGTTCGCTGCTGACACAACAGTGGGAGTTCTTATCAGCAACAACGATGAAACGCACTACAGAGAGGAAGTGACACAGCTGACTGAATGGTGTGGCGCAAACAACCTGTCCCTCAATGTGACTAAGACAAAATAGGTTGTGATGGACTTCAGGAGAAACTCCGCTGATCACCCCCCACTGACCATCGACAGCTCGCCTGTGGAGAGAGTCAACAGCACTAAATTCCTGGGGGTGCACATCACAGAGGACCTCACCCGGACCACCAACACCGTGTCACTCTCCAAGAAGGCATATCAGCGCCTCCACTTACTCCGCCGGCTGAAAAGAGCAAGACTCCCTTTACCCATCCTCACCACTTTCTACAGGGGCACCATTGAGAGTGTGCTGACTAGCTACATCACTGTCTGGTAGGGGAACTGTACTGCAGCAGACCGCAAGACCATCCAGCGGACAGTGAACATTTTCTACACACGATGCTCCAGCAAAGCCAACAGTATCGTAAAGGACCTTACACACCCCTCCCGCAGTCTCTTCCAGCTCCTACCATAAGGTAGACGGTACCGGAGCACCAGAGGCCGCTCTGGCAGACTGCTCAACAGCTTTTCCCCCTGGCTGTGAGTGCCCTGAACTCAAATCACCCCGCCCCTCTGTGAAACCCCATCCAAACCCCATACCACCTGAAACATGGACCAACTGGAACTTGCACTAGTCACTTTTCACTGCACTAGTCAATTGGTAACATTTGTATGTTTACATGCTCATATTCTTTGCACATGTACAGTACTCTTTGCTCATGTACAGTATTCATCTGATAGAATTTGTATAATTTGTAAAGTTTGTATTTTTTTGTTTATGTATAGGAAAAAAAATTATATATATTTTTTACTTGATTGCTGTTTATGCCTCTATTTATGTAGCACCGTGGTTCTGTGAGGCACGACATTTCGTTCCACAGTATGCCCCCGCATGTAGCGGAATGACAATGATGCTCAACTTGAACTTGAAATTGAACTTGAAGTTTTGACATTTCGACCTCATTTTGCTTTCCTTTTCTCTTTCTTTCACTTTGTTTTTAACATTTTGATTAATACAATGATTCACTACAGTTTTCTTTCAAGCTTTCTCTCTCTCTCTGGTCTCTTTTCTTTTCCCTCTCTCTCTCTTTTAGTAAGTTAATAAGTTCTGTTCCATCACAGTGTGGCTCTGGTCTGATATCTCTGCTGGTGCAACCTCCTCTGTGGGTTCAGTTTGCATTACAGTTTTTTGAGTGAATAGAAGACTCCTGCTGATTTGGCTTCTTCCCAAGTAGGAGATATAAATTCATCATCCCAGTCTTCATACCTTATACAATGCTTACACAAGTTTACACAACTATTCAAAGGTTCTACAAGAGACAAACAAGGCTTTAAATCTGCACCTTGGAGAATCTTTCCAGATGGATTAAAAAAGTGTAAGACTGTGGTGCTTTCACTTTAATGTATTTTGAAAAAGTATTTTTTACTCTCTGTTTTGGTCCCCGAGACGATGTCGTCTGTGAAAACGAAGCTTTTGAAAATGCATTCTAAAGTGCATATACTGTAATTGTTTTTTGAGTTGTAGAGTAGACTGTGAAAATGGAGGCTTTTGGTGACCTGTCCAATCCTAAAGAAAACTGTGGGAAAGCTTGTGTCCAATTCAAACGTAGTGAACATGGCCTATGGCGGCATCTTGGCGGGGGCGTAGCAGGGCCAGAGAAAGGTTGGCCTCGGGTCTTGCCACAGGAAGCCACTTTTTTTTTAAATGTGACCAATGATTGTAAACAGTAATTTTATGTTTAGATAGATCTCTAATCTCTACTGCTGTCAGTGTCCAATTCTTTTCAAGTCGCTTGGCCAGTTGGAGGCATGTTCGGGCAAGTGTGGCGGAGGATGAGTTACACGTTCCTATGAATTGCAATAAATTTAAGGTTTGGCAACACTTTGGATTTTCCAAAAACATGGGCAATTCGTGGTGCTATAAAATACATAGACAGCACGGCTAATTACGTTTCTCACATGAGGAGGCTAAATGGTATTTGTGTGGGGACGTCTACCTCCCCCTTAGATTCAGCTATGGCTGTAGTCAGTGGCTAGCTCCACCGGTACCCCAAGCATGAAGACTAGTGAGCTGCAACTTTTTGAATCCATAAATGCCTTATTGCTCTGTTCGTTCTAAAGCAATAACCAAAGGCATTGCCTTTTTTTGTCAAGATAACCAGCCTAACAGTGTATACAGAAAAAGGACTTACACTACCTCCCAACATATGAGCCGAAGTACCACGCGTATACCAAATAAGAAGCTATTGACCTAGAAACAAATCCTATTTGTCTCAACAAAGTAAGATGTCGATGAGAAAAACCTTAGAGTAGGACATATTAAATTTAGTGTGCAAGGTGATATGACAGTGTTTACAACAGCTTGTGACTGCCAGTAATAGTCACCTTTTTTACATTCAGAGAACAAATATAACAGGATATAAGGACAGATTTAAGACTTAAGGTTTATTTTATCTTTTGCCAGAGACTGAAGTAAAACTTAAACTTTTTTTACTTAATTTATGATTTGCTGTCTGATAAAGAAATAAATAATTATGGACCATATTAAATTGCATAGCATATTCTTTTCCATCCCATCTTGTTGAATTGCATTGTGTTGAATCGCACTGCATTGCAATACAATTCAATCGTATAGTATCGCATTTGAAGTGGCTTTTATGAATCTTTAATGTATTGGATCATCAGCAATGCATAGAGACGTGTATCGCATTGCCCTCAGTGATGGAGGTGCACATCCATAGTGTAGCATCTGAAAAAAGAAGAGTTGAAGAAAGAAGAAATAGACATGTTACCCTAGGGGTTTCCCGAGACAGTTGCAAGGTATGTTGGATGATGAGAGATTTTACAAATAATGGTTTAGGGTATTATGTCACAATAGGACAGAGCAGGTTGCAAAAGTGCAAAAGTGCAAAGTGCTTTCAAATTAAGAATCTGGTTGATTCACTAACAACAAATAATTTCAGCAAGCAAACAGTTTATCAATGGCAAAACATAGGCTTCAGAAAGAGTCTCCCAACTTGAATCCAACCAACTGTAGTTGCCTGATCAAAGTTCCTCAGATACCAAATTATGTTTGAGTCACATACAATGTCTGCCCCCTGCTTGATGTGTGGATCCACTCCTTTGTTCTCTCCCTGAGAATGGCTGAGCCATTTGCACCTATCTGAGTAGTGCATTCTTGGAGATGGAAGTCTCCCGGCAGCCAACATGTGGTGTGGTAGCCACTCTCAGAGAGGAACATATTACCCCTCTGCCACCTGTCCTCTTGAGATGCCACAGTACCAACAGGCTCAACTGGCTGCGGCTCCTGCTGTGAGAGAGGGTGTGAGAGAAGTTTGGAGAAGATATGGAGAATTTTGATCCGCTCCAGGTGCTTCTGGAAATTGTCCATCACCTCAGGAAGGGGAAGCAGGGAACACTCCAAGCTGTGTACAGCAAAGACGGGAAGCTGTTGACCTCAGCTGAGGTGAACAGTTTTCCAGAAGGAACACCTTAAAGAGTTCTTTATTCCCATCATGTCCTTCGGGATGAAGGCAGAGCTGGTGGCTGATTGGAAATCAAATTAGTTTTCCCTGGGGGAGGTCATTGAGGTAGTCAAAAATTTCACAGTGACGAAGCCTTGGATCTGACCAGAAGTGCTGAAAGCTTTGAATGTGGAGGGGGTGTCATGGATGACATGGCTTTTCAACATTACACGGAAGTCTGCGACAGTACCCAAGGAGTGACAGAACTCATTTTCTACCCGGAATAAACACTCCATTGGTGGTTCCCCTTTTTAAAAAAGGGTACCAAAAAGTGATCCCAATCATAGGGGATCCCAATCACACACCTCTCACCCTCCCTGGTAAAGTTTACTCTGAGGTGCAGGAGAGGAGAGTTCGGCAGATTGTAGAACATATGATTGAAGAGGAAAAATGAGAGATTTCATTCTGGTTGTGTAAACAACATATCAAATCTTCACTCTAGCAAAGAGTCCAGTTCGCGAGTGGGGGGGAAATGTAATAGGGGGAAGACCCAGGACTAGGTGGAAATATGATTTCTTCTCACTGGCCAAGAACCACCTCGGGGTCAGTCCCCAGTCAAAGATGGTCAATGTGCCATGGGATTAGGGTTGGGTACTGAAACTGCAACCAGTAGGAATCGGACTGGATTAAAACACAAATTTCGGTTCCTCATTTAGGTTCCTCTTAATTAGTTGAAAATAATATTTTCCCTATGTTACTCCAAAACAGACATAAAAATATCACACTTTCTCTGTAATCTACCGTTAGTAAGCTATCTTAAATGTTGGCTACTTTTAAAATGCCATATTTTCCCTATGGGCTCACCAAAACAGACGTAAAAGCATATTAACCATTCACTGCACATGATTTCTAGTAAACATATTACACTTGCTCTGCTAGTCTATCGTTAGATAACTATCTTTTAGTGCATTTAAAATGCCTAAAGTGAAACAGTCGAAAGTGTGGCTGTATTGCACAGCCAAGGATCACAAAATTATATTTCTAATCAGAAGTATTTCAATGCAATTACATGAAAAGGAAGAATCACATTGAATTTATTGAAACATGTGGTAACACACGGTAAGAGCCTACATCTTAAAGCACCATGGGATGTACCGTGTTCGACAGCTTGCAGACATCAATCCCTGGTCCCAGTGACAGGAGGACCAGTCCAAGACCGACTGCTTGCAATTTTGTAATGATGATGATGATCAGGACGATGAGGATGATGACAGTCTTTTTGCAGTTATGTAGGCTAATGTGATATTGACTTCTATGGTAACTTATGGTTTACTTATATATATATATATATATATATATATATATGTA
>BROE01000016.1:4734200-5157279 GCA_036571765.1 Plecoglossus altivelis
AATACGTTATCAAAAATATAATATATGCATAGTATGGAGCTGCTAAAAAGACATGGGGGAAAATCTTGTGCGCATGCGATACTTTCTCGTGCGCAACAGAAACTTTCGAGTTGAAACAGACGCCACCTCAAAATTCGTTTTAAATGCCGTTCCGAGATAATTAAATGGTGACGACTCGCAAGCAAACTTTTAATGTCCCTATAACCAAGTCTAAGATGGAAATGCAGTTCATGCGTTCATGCGTTCATAGGCGTAGGTATAGGGGGGAAGCTGTGTAATAGTTCCAATCAATATTTCAAACTCCTTCGTGCTGCTAAGTAAAGGGCGAGAGGATATCAATACAAAAGCTGAGACCAAATCTACGCCTTTGACTGGGTGTATTTACCAGCGTGGTAATGAGACACTTTCTGGTGAGAACTAGGAAGTTCTCATGTGGACCCGAAAGTATCTCGCGCTCACCAGAAAGTTTCTCGTGTGTGCTAGAAGGTTTCTTCTCCGCACCATATTATTTTATTTTTTCCCCAATTTCCCTTTAGGGCTCAGCAACATTGTTATAATAATAATAATAATAATAACAACAATAATAATAATAGTGATAATAATAATAATAATAATAATTATTATTATTATTATTCAACTTTGTGCATGAATATATGATACTCCCTTAGGTCTACAATTAGTTATTATAGTCTGCAAAAGAAGCATTTCATGGAAAACTATTCAGTGGCATTCATTTCACGAAAATGATGCACATTGACTAGGGAATGGGGATGAATGCAGCCATAGCATGAAAGGTCAAATACACAATTATTTAAGATTAGTTTTGACATTAAAAACGATTATTCTAAACTTCACAACCACTAAAGTGTGAGTGGATGAAAACTATTGTGTACTCTTTGCCCCATATGGTCAGAGGGGACAGTGGGGCACCTAGTGCTGAGGGGGCACCAAAAATAGTCTAACAAAAAATTATCACAGGCATAATAATTATAATGCCAAAATTAATTCAATATCAGGCACTTTTTCTTGGGGTGTAGGGGCATCATAGTGGAATTATGCTAGGGCAACAAAATGGCAAGCAGTGGCACTGTTCAAACATTCAATACCCTACCAAATAGGCAAAGGAATGTAGACATCTTGCCAAAGGTGCTGCTCAGTCAAAGCAACATAGATCATTAACACTGTTTACATTTGATACATACTGTATTTGTTCTTACAGCTGACATATGGCCCAATTTCCCAGACATGGATTGAGCCTAGTCCATGTTCTCTTACATTTGGACCACAGGTTTGATCCATTTCTGGGAAAATGGGCCATTAATAATGTGCGCTCCTTGCTCGGGTTTAATAAATGTCACTCTGTTCCTTGCTCCACTAATTTACAAATCTATTAAAACATGCTCTGACCAACACAGGTCTATTCTACAGGTTTCCATCCATATCCAGTGAAAACACCCTGTAAATTATAATTTGGTCTCAATAACAATATTTTGTCAATTCCCTGTTGGATATTACTTGTGTATTATCATGGGTATTACCTGTATTTTATTTCTTGAATAAGACTACTTTGTGTACTGCTCAACTGTCTTCAATCCTGTGCATTCCTAACTTGTTTTATTGTAACATTATCTTGCTTGCTGTTGCGACACAATCGACACTTGGGTATACCCATCACATTGACTCGAGTATCTTCCCAAACCATTTGAGCTATCCACTGTCATCTGGTGGCCACAAAGGCGATCTTGAAGGTACACCTTGTTCGAAATGTGAACATGACGTAGAATACCAATTTAATTATTTAATCTGTAGGTAACCAGTATCTTACAAAATAGTCTACAGTTGTTGCTAATGTCACTGCCCTTTTATATTAGCCTATTTCTTAACATGGTTTCTGTCTAGCAATGGCCGTTTTCTGGTTTCCTCTCTGAAACAAATGAAGTGATAGCACCCAATTTTCTAAACGTAAACATCCCTTTTTTTTCTTTTTTTTTTTTTTTACATCTGTACACTTTCATTTTTGACGTCTGTACACGTGCCAAAACGTCTGTGAATGTTCGTGTACAGACGTCAAATTTAAACGTGTACAAGACGTCTGTTCTCGTTCATTTTTGACGTCCCGTCAAAAACGTTAATTTCAAGGTTTTGTCACTGCTGGCGTCCAACAGTTTGTGGCGTTATAACGTCAGTGATGGTAAGTGATACTAACGGCTTGACTTTTATCCACATTTTAAAAAAATCATGTATAGGTTTGCCGTCCGTCCGTTAGAATAAGGAATTGTCCCATATTTGGGAATAAAATACTGTCCGTTTTGAATCAATACGGTACGGGGTTTGTCCCGGATTTGCCGTCATGTCTTCATGTAGCATCTAATGCAGCATCCAATGCAAAGCAACCCATCCACACTCTATGAAGACTCGTTCTATTTTGTCTGCACTGATTGGGTAATACTTACTGCTATTGTTGATAAGATTGATTTGTTTCAGGTTCACGACCAATCAGAGACAGACGAGGGAGGGTGTCATGGACTACTGAAGATGGCAACCCTAACTATGCCTGAACTGTCAAACGGAGCGTTTGCAAATGGACAAAAGTAATGCAGTTGGGACCATGAACTGATCATTTAATTTTAGTATCGGTTTACGGTGGCCGACAGTGTAAGGCATTATTTTTGTCTTTGGGATACATTACATTTTCCTTTAGTTTCACTGTCTTTGGAAATATCAAGTTGCCACTGTTCATACTCTGGTGCATTCCTCCTGTGTGGTACATATAAAATACACTAAATTCAATAAAACCAATAAAAGACTACACCAAAAAACAAGTGTGTGTATGTGTGTGTGTGCATTCATGTATACAAAGTGGCAGGCATGGAGTGACGAGGGGATGAAGAATGTCGCTGTGTTGTGGAAAACCAGCTGAGCATCAACTTAGCAGTGAACTCTCCTAGTGATTTGCCTCCAGATATTGCACAGAGGACATACATCACAGATTCTAAATTGACTCATGACAGTAAGTAAAAAGCTGTAAGGTGAAATCCTCAACATAGATATGACTGTGGCTAGTCTATATGCTGTGTCCAGCCAGGTGTCTAAGATCTCCTTTGTGTGTAAAAGGCATAGCATTGTTTCTCCCTGAGTCTGATCTCCTGTTGTAATGTATCTGTCCAGTAAACAGTGGGATAACATTGAATAAGTCAGCCAAGTCCATGGAGAGTAAAGCAGGAAAAACACACACCAACCTCCTGCCACCCCTTTTCTCCTTCCTTTCATTTAGAGCTCTGTTTAAAACCTAACAACAAATAAGATATTTTGGTTCAAATGTGATAAGCAAGGCTAATCACGACCTGTTGTCTGAAACACAATGTGAGTCATATAAATCAGTTCTGTACTGACCAACCTATCCAAGGCTGTGCTCCTGTTTACATGTGTATGCACTGAAATTGAACACAAAATGAGAAGTAGAGAATATATTAGATTACAGGGGATTTCTGGAAACTTTGGTGGAATCTGGACACATATTTTCCTGGTTTGCAGCACAGTACCCTTTTGGTGATAACAAATACGACTGCCACTCTTCAGTGGTTTGACAGTCAGACTCCAAGGCACCCAGGCTGCCACTGCCCAGCCTCAGATCGCCACAGGTAGCAGTGTGAAATTGAGTTTTTACCAGGCTAATTGAGGTTCTGTTATTGTGAATAGTGGGCATAGTGTTACTGTGCGAGTTGTCTGCTGCTTTAACAGTCAGATAAAATACCAAAAGATTTACACGAGAGACAACAGATGGAAAATGTGCTTTTAAAGACAAGAGTAACAGTATGAGTGGTGGAACAATGTCCACAACCCAATCAAAAATCATATTCAAATATCCCAACATGCATGACTTTCTGAAATCCTTAGCTGCCAAGAGGAAGAAAGCCTATAACCCATAATCAGGTGTTTTTGTCCTCCAACCCATTCAACTTTTTGAAGAAAGCCATGCCATGTCAGTTTAAGTTAGACTTTTGTTAGACTTTTCTGAATGTGCCCACAAAAAGTGTTTAGTCATGAGTATGCCCAGTCAACATGAGTGATCAGTGCTGGTTCATTGATATTCATCAGCTGGGCAGAATCAGAGGCACCATTTGATTCAGCAGATGAAATACTGCAACGCTGGTGGAAGCAACTTTTGCATATTTGTTTTTATTGGAACAGATGCTCCGATAAATCCATGGGACCAGCTTTGATTAAATTAGTTAGCCTAGTCAGCCACTTGATCAGAACGTGTGTGTGAGTGTGAACATTTTACAATCTAGAATGCTAGTATGATAAAAGCTAATATGAATATATTTAACATACAGATAGAGTGTTTATGTATGTGTGTCACATGTGCCTGTCTGTGAGGACCTACTAGAGTAAATACAGTATATCAGACAGAATGGACTACCTTCGTACACAGCCTTAAATCCCTGGGAGCCAATGGTGTCGTCAGACTGCAGATGAAGCCACATTTGATTGGTCATACTGACAATCAGATCAGGAACACTGGAACCAGTCAAACTGAAACCACACACATAAAGCAGTAATTATGTAAAGGGTACTGTACCCTTCTGTAAAGGGTACTTAGAACTATAGTTTGTTTTGGGGTCAATATAGTCATACTGTGTATGCCATACTCACACATAAAGAACTCTCCTGGTGTCACCAATTTTCCCTCCGTCACCCACAGTCAGTGTGTCATATCCTCTCTCTAGGTCAAACTCTTCGAATAATAGCTTAACCACCTGCAGGAGAGGAGAAGTGATGACACTGGTAACATTGCACATGCACATATATACAGTACAGTACATACATATGGATTACTCCCAAGTCTCTGTTTTGTCAGGTCTGATAATTAAGAATGACCTAATCCTTGACCAGCGTTCGCATTCTCTCGATCGCTCATGTTCAGAACAGATGCACACACTCACAAGCACATGCACACAGAGATCATTTGTGTGCATAAACCTCCATTGTCTGGCCCTGGTAAATATAACAGTAGGTATATGAAATATAACCACTGATGGAGACAAAGTGTCAGGGTGTTTATGAGAGTCTGACAAAAGAGCAGGTAAAGGCAGGCTTCAAAATGCACCCAGACAAGAGAGCAGGCTGTTGGTGTCTGGTGGGTGAGAGGGAGGAAAGGGAGCAGAGAAGAACATTTCAGGCAAGGTGAGGGAGAGAGAGCGAGAAGAGTAGATTAGAGGATTAAAGAGTGCTAGGAGAAGGCATTAATAAGATTGTGGAAATACATGTTTTAACTTCTATCAGTTAGACAAACGTGTCGTATTTAGGTTGCAGTGTCAATCTAGTAAGCATTACTGTTGTCAACAATGTTTGCAACAATGCATAGTCACAAGGGTGACCACTTCGAACAAACCAAACGTGGGATGAATACTATGTTTAAGTGGGACAAGGTGGAACGTGTTACCAAAACCAATAAAATAACCTGAAATTGTCATGTAATATTTTATTTAACTTATTAATCACAATGTAACATAACTTCATTTAAATTCTACATCACTGAGGAAGTCCAAACCCCCCCCCCACACACTCTTTCAGTATTTCTAACAGCTTCTCCCATGTATGTCCTAACCTAGTCTTTACTGAAATAACATTTTATGTATAAAAAAAAACTATACCGCAAAAATGAAATGCTTTCTCAAAAGGCAAAAAACGCATGAACGTTTTCATACTTTGTTGTACATTTTTCTCGCTTCATAATTGTATTTCCGTATTTTTATTCAGATTTTATATATAGTTTATATAAATAATGATTATTTTCTCACCGTACTTCCGCTAAATTTTCATTTACCTTCTGTACTAAGTCTAGAGCCGATATACCCGCTTACGTTTTCTCGGCTCAGATATCTATTGGTCCAATCAGCGAACAGAGGGAGTGGCTGAGAAGGATGACGTTGATGCAGCGTGCTCGTTTGAGTTGTAGTTCTCTAATGAAGGCCGAAATATATGCAGGCGAAGCCATTCGGTCCGTTGCGGCAACGCTATCGAATATCCAGAACTGAAACCCAGAGCAAGAACAATCTTTACTAATTTTGTTGGTGGCCATGGAAATGTAGTTCTCCTCCCCATGGGATTCAGGAAAAGTTTGGTTTTCTAGCTCCCTCCGTCAGTTGTAAAGGAGTTCGTTAAGGCAAACGCTAGCGATAGTTGTCAAAGTATCCCCACTTTTTGCACTATTTGAACTGTCGTACATTATGGCTAACCCCTGTATTTAGATTACCATTTTCCGAAAGGGATTCTATTCATCATTAGCGATATTTTGGGGACTATAGATGTGGATCTGCAGTATGATTTAGGAGGATATTTTACCTATCCAGATCGCTATGACAATAACTACTTTGAGGATAATAAATGATAAGTTAATTTATATGGCAAATTTGAATCTGAAAAATTCCCAGATAGTACACATACGTCTTGCCAAAGTCCAAATGTCATATTCTACCAATAACGTCTAACAGGCGTCAGCCCATGATTGGATTTCTTATAAGCCTCGTGCGCTTTTTCACGTCTCAGACAGGTTAGCTCATCGCTGACTGTTTCAGCAAGGATGTTCGCATTCTGTGTATTGCAGGTAGTGTTGAGAAGTTTGAATCCCTGTGCAGACTTGGTTCTTTGAAACTTGTTCACTAAAAAGAACAAATATTTTTTCAGTCATTCGTTAATTTCAACAAGGGGGTAGGGGTATATGAAATGCAAACATGACTTTGTATGATTTGAAATGTTTAATTATAACACTAACATTTAATTACCACACAATTACACTGCACTTAACTTAAACTTACTACCCACATTAAAAAGCATGTAATCTGACAACCTGTAACCTCAATCAATCAAATCAAAGATTAATGGTACATGTACACAAAAACTATCAAAAAGCACGTCAATCACATTGCTACATCTGGCAGTCAATAGTGAATGGCGTCATTGTTTTATTTCTGTTTTATTTTCCACGTGTTAAGATCACTCGAAGAATGATCTAAAGGACTCATCCGAACACAACAGTCGTTTTTTCTCTTGGTTTTGGTTTCTTCTACAGGTACTGAGCCTATGAAAGTCCTGTGAAAAATTATCCAAAGACTCATACCCGAACGAGTGCATCGTTCACCTTCAACCGCGTCTTTGGGTAAAAGATCCAGATTCTCTGCCGACCAAGTTTTCGGGTTCATGATCCGTTCCTTGGACGAGTCTTAGGCTCTTTGTTCACGTGACCTGCATAGGTTTCGTTAAGGAAAGAGATACCGCATTCCCTTTCGCGTGATAGCTGTCTTTAGTTATAAGACGTCAAGCTAACTTTAGTTGTAAGACGTGAATGATATTCGTTCAAAAATGTTACCGGCTGGTTTCGGTTATTTTAACTTTACATTTACACGTACAGTTCAGGGCAGTGTAATTATTTGCCATGATAACTAAATGCATATGATAATACATAAAAAAATGAAGCGATCATGTTTTACTGTGCAGTTTTCTTTCAAAATACGTAAGTAAAAATAACGGTGCGTGTCCACTGCAGTGACGCGATGCCGGCAAAAACAGGCTTTCCATTCACTCAATGGAGTCAGGAGAATCGCTCGTGTGGAGCATTGTGCCATCCAGAGCATACGAGTTGAGATTTTATGAACTTTATGCAAATGAGGAGCGATTTTCTTTAACGATGGCCGACGGGCAATATGCACACTCTCGTAACCTAGCAACCTTGGTGAACATTTCTAGCTTTCAGTTTCAACAAGATGAAGCTGCATACCCTGTCCTGTTCAATATGTTCGAATTTGGGTATGGTGTAGGGTCGCCAATGTTGTTGGTGCTCCTAGTAGGGGATTTTTACTTTTAAATTCAGTCTCATAACAAAACGTCACTGCTGGTTAGTTAGCCTCATTGTTGGCGGTAATTACAGGACTGATTTCTGAGTATCCAATGGCATACTTACATTTATTCTTTCACTCTGAATAAAATGCAAGGATACAAAAGCATTTTTGTGATAAGTGGGTAAGATAATGGCACATTTACCTAGTGTACTGGATTTCTTGCATAATGTGTGTAAACGTTGTTTCATCAATAATGTGAGACAGTGGTGTTCACGTCTGATCGCGTACAGTAACATTTCATTGATCACTCAATAAAACACAACAAAAAGAGCACTAACTAGTGTGTATAGTATATGACATCATGCTTTATCTATTGTTGATCAAACATATCATGAATTTCATCATTGCTAGATTCACAATCTTTACCATATGAAGTTTAATTTCAACACTGGAACAAGGACTAGATGATTACTAACACTTTGCAGAAGTCACACTTTATCTTTGTCACAAACGGAAGAACATTATATCCCGACCATGAAAAGTTATGCCCTAGTTTAACTGCTGACACGGTTATAAAACGTTGTGCCCCAGCTTAAATGCTGACAAAACTGTCTACTCCAATAGGCATGACACGAGATTTAATCAAAATGCGACTCCTGCCCCAGCCCTGTATACGTGTCCTCACGAGACTTGATCAAAATGTGATCTCTGCCCCAGCCCTGTATACGTGTCCACACGAAACCTAAAAGATGCTGCACACAGAATGATTATTGCTCAGCCAATTAAGGACTCACCCCACCTGGAGGAAGAAGGAGGATCCGTGAGCCAAGAGAGAATTACTTTTCTGTGCTCCAATGAGGCTAGCAGAAAGTCTAAACCAGGTGCCGCCTCCAATAATAGTTGAGCAATCAGAAATGCCCTTAAGTACTGTTTAAAAACTGTTGCAGACTGCTCTGGACCACACGCTTGTCTGTTCTGATCATTTGTTGTGATCAGACCGTTTGGGTCCATGCATGTATCATTGGACAACTCTTGTTGCGACAGCTGAATAAATATAATTAGTTGACTCTCGTAGTGCTCCGAGTTTTAACTTAGGCCACCGTACTCCACTAGTGTTTTCTACCTCCAACACAACCAATATTTGATAGCATTAAAGGGGTAAGCGTCTACATGATGACTGGCATTTATTTTTAATTGTTCATTTGTTTTAAATGTATTGCTAGTCTTCGCTTGTTCTTGAGTTAAGAAAAGATAGTGGACCTGAAAATTCCGGTGCCATATTTTCAGGCGGTATTCTTACTTACATTCAGGCTAGTTTATATGGAAGGCCAATAGTGCCAAAACGTCAGACTGAACGTTCGTGTACAGACGTCAAATTTGACACAGCCATTTTTTTACGTCTATCCAGACGATTGAATCTACACGTCTGCAGTCTGTACAAGATTATAGTATTGTGTGCTACCACTTCATTTGTTTCAGAGGGGAGACCAGATAACGATCATTGTAATACAGAAAACCTGTACACAGGTTACGAAATAGGCTAATATAAATTGGCAGTGACATTATCAACAACTGTAGGCTATTTTGTAATCTTCTGGTTACTTCGAAAAATAATCAAGTTGGTATACTATAAGACATTCACATTTAAAAAATGGTATACATTCAAGATTGTTATGGTACCCACTACATAGCTGTGGAGAGTGCAAATGGTAAGGTCAGATACTCTGGTCAATTTGACCAGGTATACCCAAGGATCACTTGAGGCGCAACAGCAAGCAAAATAGCTCAAATAAAACAAGTTTGGAACACACATGACTGAAGAAAGCTAGACAGTACACAGAGTGGCCTTATTCAAGAAATAAAACACAGGTAATACCCATGGCAATATACAAGCAATATCCAGCACAGGTAGTGCACAGAATATCTTTTATGTTATTGAAACTAAATAAAAATGACAATTGTTTTCCCCTTGGATCGGGATGGTAACCTATAGACAATTGAGACCTATGTTAGTCAGAGCATGTTTGAATGGAGTTGTAAATTAGTGGAGCAAAAAACAGTGACATTAATCATACCCGAGCAAGGAGCGCACATTATTAATGGACCGTTTTTTCCCAGATATGGATTGAACTTGTAGTCTAAAAGTAAGACAACATGGACGAGGCTTAATCCATGTCTGGGGAATTGGGCCATGTGTCAGCTGTAACAACAAATACAGTATGTATCAAATGTGAACAGATGTACTAATCTACGT
Source organism: Plecoglossus altivelis (assembly GCA_036571765.1). Classification (NCBI taxonomy): domain Eukaryota; kingdom Metazoa; phylum Chordata; class Actinopteri; order Osmeriformes; family Plecoglossidae; genus Plecoglossus; species Plecoglossus altivelis. The sequence continues at coordinate 4,744,296 of BROE01000016.1, forward strand.
TGCATTGACTGAGCAGCTCCTTTGGCCAGATGTCTGCAATCCTTTGCCTATTTGGTAGGGTAATGAATAATGAACAGTGTCGCTGTTAGCCATTTTGTTGCCCTAAGCATAATTTCTTTATGATGCCCCTACACCCCAAGAAAAAGTGCCCCACATTTCTTTGCTGAAATAATATAGGCCTTAGAATTTTTATGACTATGAAAATGTTTCATTAGCTTATTTTTGCTGCCCCTTATGTGTGTGATGCGCGTGGTGGCAGCTGTCCTTTCTGACCATACATGGTGTATAGAGTATAAAACTTTCGCCCACTCACACTTTGGTTAATGTAAAGTTTCAGCATAATAGTGTTTTCATGCCAAAATGTATCTTTAATAAATATGTACACAACTTTCATCCTATGGTTGCATTCATCCCCATTCCCCAGTCGAGGTGCATCATGGCAGAGAGAGGCTTGGTTGAGCTGTATTTCCACCGTGAACCTACTTGTAAGGGAAAAGTTTGCTAGCGAGTCATCAATGCTGTATTATCTTGGAATGACATTTAAAACCCATTTTGAAGTGTTTTTTGTTTCAGCCTGACAGTTTCTTACGCGCACAAGAAAGCATCTCATGCACACCAGTTTTTTCCCCCCATGTTCCTTTTTGGGCTTCGTACTATGCATATATTATATAAGGAATAGGCAGCTGTCTCCTGTAATTATTGGTTTCAGGTAGTTGATAATAGGGGGGAAGAGGGGTTAAAAGGTGACTGGGTAAAGCAACAGTAATATTTTAGACCTTGTAATACCTAATGAACCTTTACATAGTTTGAGATCTTCAGGCAGGGGTCTCCTGTCTGTTCCTGAGTCCAGGATGAGAACTCAGAGGGACAGAGCATTTGCTATCAGGGCCCTGAGGCTCTGGAACAACTTGCCCGAAGAAATTAGGTTGTCTGAGTCAGTGTCTTCATTTAAGTCTCATCTCAAAACACTTTTTTATCTGAAAATATATCCTGATTTTACCCGAACTGGCTGTTTATTTTACTGTTTATTTTATTGCTTTTGTGTATTTTATGTAATTTATTTCTTTATATTTAGACATTTACTGTGGTGTCTTATTTCTCTTGTCGTGAAGCACTTTGTACTTTGTTTTGATATATGCTCTTTAAATGAAACTTAGTATTATTATTAGAAAGGATTGAGATGAGTCGGCACTCTCGCAAACAGTAGGACTGCCGATGATGAATGTAGACAGCAAGGGGGATTAAGGTGTTCCTGAGAAGGAAAGGTGGCTTCATATCTCATGTAGCCATCTAGTCTGGGGTTTAGGCAAGAGTGGCAGCGTTATCACAGCCGACCGGTGCTCAGCACGACCAGCGAACAAACCCATGAATGCTCTTTCCAAGTGATGGCCGACTGCACAACCTTGGATCCCCAGGGGAGGGTTTCGCTGAAGGGTGAGTTAAGTACCATTATAATTGTCTGTCCTGTGTAATTTTTGTTAGAGTAACCAGATTATTAGGCGGGAGGCAAGCGGAGGGTACGAAGAGGTCTCCCTCACACACGTGGCTAGGAATGAGTGTGGGCATTGCAGTGGTGTGCTAACTAGGGTTTTGCCCAGCTTCGAGTGTGGTGTGGAAAACAGTGTGGGTGGTGGAGTGTGGTTGATTGAGACTTAAGGACTTAAGCACGGCTGTGTAGCCTTGGTGGTGCCATAACGCAAATTGTGTTTACAGGGAAGTTGTGGCCTGATGGTTAGGGAGTCAGGCTTGTAGCCTGAAAGTTGCTGATTTGATTCTCGCACCGGCAGGAATTGAAGATGGGGATTGTGAACAAACAGCACTCTCTCTGCCTTCAATACCATGACTGAGGTGCCCTTCAGCAAGGCACCGAAGCCCAAATTGCTTCCCGGGCGCTGGAGCAATAGCTGCCCACTGCTCTGGATGTATGTTCACTGTGTGCGCGTGCGGTTGCTCACTACTCACTGCTGTGTGAGCACATCCCACAATTTCCCCAGAAATTGCACCCCTCTAGTTTTATTTAGTCTCAGAGAAGTGAAATGCATTGTGAAGGATTCAAAATCAGGCTTGGGTTTGTGTCCAGTACTCATTTTATTTCCATGTTTGGTTTAAGAATGTGGCAAAATGTATAAACCTGAGACTTTTTAAGTATTGTCTTTCTTGGCAGAGATGTTGTTTGACTTGAAATTTCACTGAACCCAGGAAATATGTATTACATTTGTGTTGTAAACCAAAAATTGTTATGACCAAAAGGGAGGTTCAGTTCAGAAAATGTGTCCATTTAGGATACACAAACTGATAAATAAAGTACATTAGAGTTAAACGAAAACAGGGTCCTATTCCCAATGGTCAGGAAGATAAGAGGCTACACCATCTTCATAAATGATGAATATGCATACGTATATTAAAATATACAGATATAGGTTGTAAAATGTAACCAAAATAGTGGATAAATTTACAGCTGATACAAGCACACCCTAGCCTGGTCTTTGCCAGACTCTCATACATTTCATTTGTACGTAAAGTCTGGGACCTATCCATTGGCAATCGTTACTTCTGTTAAGACGGGTACTCTGTGGTAGTTCAAAACTATTGCAGGGATGGGCTACCCTGGTCCTACAGAGCCACTGTCCTGAAGGTTTTAGATGATTGCAAGAAGCCTGATAACGACCCTTCATTACAATCAGGTGTGCTGGAGCAGGGATACATCTAAAACATTTAGGACAATGGCTTTCGAGGACCAAGGATGCCCATCCCTGAACCATTGGATCTGCCCAGAGCCACTCTGGATCTGCCATGACAAATTGCTAATGCTTGGCCGTGACGTAGGTCATGCACCAGGATGTAGCCACTTTGGCTGTAAACAACAAGATGAAATATGCAGAGGACTGTTTGAAGATGTCTAATTAAAGAGACAATTGTAAATTGTACATCTATATTTGACACTAAGGCCAATGATAATGTACACTGTACAGTCAACTGTCAAATTCTCTAACTTTGACAGAAATATTCTGTCCAAGATAGATTATAAGCAATTATGGCAATGGATGCATTCCGAAAGACTGAAGGGCTGTAGCAATTAAATCAGTTACTTGCCTGGTTTGTACTGGTCCAGCTTTGAAGCTCTATCAAAGAACACCTATTTGGAATGTTAGTGTAAATGTTGTAAATAGTTTATCTTGTTATGTACAAAAAATAATAATGAAAAACATCTACACACTAATTCTCGTTGCATTTATTGTTATTTTTAATACATATTCGTAGTGCATTTGCAGAGGTACACTTAACACCTTTTCACAGAATGTCTTATCATTTCTTTTATACCTAAAATAGTCTTTCAAGTATGTGATTGTTCTCTTTTATTTAGGACATCTACAGTTTTGTAGAAAAGAACAAATTTCAACTAATTTACAAAAATATGTACGACTAACACACTAACCATGTTCCTGCACAAGTACCCGAAAGGAGTTCAGTGTTCATCACGAGAATCACTAAATTTACAGTTGTCTTTATTATCGTCAAAGTAGTAATTGCAATAAAATCTGGATGAGTTAAATATCCCCCTGAATCATATTGCAGATCCACATCTATTTCCCCAAAAACATCAATAATGATGATTTGCATTTTCTTCAAATGGTCCAATCTAAACACAGGAAGATTAGCAATCACGTACAACTGTTCAAATAATGCAAAAAGCAGGAAGACAATTACAACTATCGGCTTAGCATCTCAAACATTTATCGAACCCCAAGGGGAGGAGGGCCGCAACATCATGACCACAAAAAAAACTCTGTAAAAACTGTTATTGCTCTGGCTTTAAGTTCTGTATATTTGTTGCCACAACAGAACGAATGGCTTCACTTGCATTCTTTTCCACCACAATACAGAACTACAACTCAAACTAGCGCGCTATATCAACGTCATCGTTATCTCCCACTCCCTCTGTTTGCTGATTGTGCCTTTAGATATCTGAGTGGAGAAAACCAAAGCAGGTGTATCGGTTCCAGACCTACTACAGAAGCTAAATTGAAATTGTGCGGAAGTACGTAGGACGGCAACGCCTGGCTAAGCACACCCCACAATCTCCTTAGACAAGTAGATCTGTAAAAAAGTAATTTCCCTTGTGGTATCATAAATTGCCATTTTATCGGTTAGTTTGAATATCTGGTGTCGTGATAAACTTGCTCAGTACAGAGATCCAAAAGAATGGCTCGCAAATATATAGTTGATCCCTCAACTCCTGCTTGCCTTAATCTCTCATCTGGGATGTCAGAAGCATTAAAGCAGCAATTGTGCAAAAATATAATATGACAAATACAGTTATGGCCAAAATAATTGGCACTTCTGAATATTAAGTAAAGAATATCTTAAGAAATAAAAGTATATATGTGGTCATTGGATGCAATGGCAGAGTGCCAGATGGAGTTTTTTTCTCGTAGAATGCACATTTCAAGATTCCCTGAAGTGGCAAACAGTCAACATACCCCTACCTACTCCTATGATTGAATCAGTAAAGGCGACCATACTACATAATAGCAGACAAAGCATTCCCCCAAAAACCATACATCATGAAGCCGTACACTAGGTTTGGTCTTTCTACAGAACATAAAAGAAAAATGCATTTGAGAAACTGATCAACAGGTGGCATGTAATACTGTCATCCATCATCAACGACCAGATGTCATGGAAAATATGGTCCTTGACTGCTGTGCCATGCACAGCTTTCCCAGAGGAAAATACAGTGCTGGGTATGATGGACCAGAAACAAACATCCCAGATTCCTGTATTTAGAGGTGTTCTTTGCAGCAGGTTGTTTTGTCTGGGTCTACCAATCCTACTCAACAGGCTAAGATGACTAGGAAATTCCTGACTGAGTACTTTAACTCAGAAAATTGTGCTGTTGCATTGCAATGAGACAGTATCTAAATGTGTTGATGCTTGTCTCTGTTAAATCTGTAAAATACATAATCTCACGTTTTAAGGGGCATTTGATTTTGACTGCTGTTTTCATTTGGATCTCAAGAAACTTCAGTTTCTGCAAGATCCACCATTGATGTAGTGTGATAAAGCCATCACTGTCTGATGGCTCCAACTTAAGGTAGCGACTGAGTCCTTGACTGATCAGTGACTGATTCCTCATGGTCTTTGCTTTTGCCATGGTCTCTGTTAAACAAACAAGAGCCACCACTAGTAAACTGAGTGATTTGAAACATTATGACAGAAGAATGTCATTTTTAAAACTTTCTATCAGTAGATAGTGTATCAAATATAGCCAGGTACATAGATGAAGTGAAGTGACGTATTGTCAAGTATGGTGACCCATAATCGAAATTAACCCTCTGCATTTAACCCATCCAAGTGCACACTCAGCAGTGAGTAGTGGGCAGCTATTGCTCCAGCACCCGAAGGGTTTTGTGCCTTGCTCAAGGGCACCGTGCAACGGCAAGTGCTGCTTGTTCACAATCCCCACCTTCAATTCCTGTTGGTGTGAGAATCGAGCCAGCAACTTGCAGATTACAAGCCAGACTCCCTAACCATCAGGCCACGACTTCCCCAACAGGACAGGTGCATTGGCCAGGAATCAAACCAATTGAACCAATCGAGCCTCCCGTGTGGCAGGCGATAATTCTACCACTGAACCACCAATGCTCTACCAATGCTAGATACACTTAGACCGTGAAATAGTCACCTAGAATGCCAAGTAGCCTGGTTTGAATGTTAATAACCATCTGCGATCGGATACAAGTATGCTACATAGCCTTCAAGTAGGCTTCATGAGCCTAACGTGCTAATGTTACAGATAAACTAGTAGATCTAGCTACATCTCAGCACGCCAACTCCCTTCCTTGACTAAAATAGACGTTATGAGAAGTTTTTACAATATAATGTTGTTAGCTAGCTAACGTACCAAGAGAGGTTACAGTCGGTCACTGTATTCACCAGAGGTCCCCAGTGCTGTTAAGGTTAGAAAATGCCTGTGTGCTAATACTGTAGAGTTGGGGGTTTTCTTTCTCCCACTTAATCAAGCATTAACCTCATTCCTTTCTCCAACCCAGCCATATTAAACAGAAAAATATTTGACGAAATGACCAGTACCAGTGCCAGAATAGACAGTTAGCTCTATAGTTTGTGACACCAAACAAAAGTGTGATCATTGACATTCCACACAGGAGTGTGGGCTGGTTGTGAAAGGGGTCATTCATTGAGTTTTTAGGTTATTTCAGTGTTCCTTAAGGTCTCTGAATAGGGTATGTAACATTGGCTGGGCTACAAATGACTGGGTGCTATTCTATGCACCCTAATGCAACCTTGGAAATTGCTCTAGAATAAAATGTGCAGTTTCTCCTATATATAGTATGCCCATTAATATTTACATAAGCTGCATTCTGATTGGTTGATGAACAACGAGCAAAGCTTCATCTTTTTTGCGTTGAATTGTCCGAAACGAACTAGAAAATTGGTTTAGAAGTTTGTGATATGACGTGACCAAGACACGGCTACTACCTATGTGGTCTACGCATTCTCACTCAAATCAAAATTCTGATTTGACAGACCAATAAGGAATAGCTTTTTCTCTTAAAGGCTGTCCTCCTCAACCTTTTTAGTGCAGAATTCACTACAAACATCATTATTAACATCACCGAAACACATTAGCATTGTTATTAATTGTTAGCGACAAAAGCATACTTACAGCTATGGAGATGAGCACACAGTCGAACAGCACCTTTTTTAGCAACAGCTTCATAGCCAATTCTTTTTTAAATTGTCCCAGTTTATCAAAACTGTCCTCAGTGAAATATTTCAAGCAAATTAATAATTTAGTGTCGAACTTCACAAGAATGTTATCATAGACAGACATCAGCTATGCCTGTCCAAGTGTTTGACTCCTTGGGGCGATTACAGACATTTTCATCATTCCCTGTACAGCCTAAAGCACTGCATTTACGACTGTGGCCCGTTTCTTTCCCATTACTTTAGTCTTTGTAATTCCTATTCGTCTAAACTAGCATCTGAGATCTATGTGACATGCAGGCCGGACACAAAAAAGGTGACCTCACAAATGTAGCTTTTCTGAAACCGATGTTAAAGCAGCAGTTTCTAAATGTGAGAATTGCATAAGAATCAAATCAAATCCAGGTTTATTTGTACAGCCCTTTTTACAATAAATGTCACAGAGGGCGTCACATATGCCCATACAACTGGCCAAAACCATTTTGATGGCAAATCCTGAAATATATCATCTATGTGTCAACCAACAATACTTTTGCAAGACACGTCTGATAACCAAATTATAAAGACACAGGGTTATTTAAGATTAATAGTTAAGCTATTATTGATTATTAAATGTGTTTATTTTTGACATCATCATTAGCCTAAAAGTTATTTGAAGCAAATACTGAAGCAACATACAGTACCTGAATGGTTTGCATGTTCATGTTCACTTACAGTATGAGCTACTGATTACTCAGTTCTGCTCTCTTTTGAAGGGCTTTGTTTCCTTGAAGGTGATCCTTCAGCAACAGAGATGGCTAACGATTGCCCTACTGTCACATCTCTGACCTCTGTGTTCACAAATCATGTTAAAGAGCAGCACAAAAAGCATTGCATCAAGAAAGGCTTCTTTGCAATTGTCTAGAAATTGGCTCCGTTACATTTCCTTTGAGACAATAATTGAATAGTTGTAATCGTAACAACTATTCAAGCAGTAACTGTGATCATGAACTAAAGGATAATTACAGGATTCAATAAATTTTCTTTTATTTGATAGGTACGTAATAGGTAATATGTGTACTGGGACAACATCACAAACCATTAAACACTTGACAAGAGTGACACAAAACACAGGTTAAGTAAAGTTAAGTAAAGAGTCAAAAAATCAATTGACATATGTGTTTCCTGCTCAAAAAATTGTAACCTCAAGAGCTAGAGCTGATGTAACAGCAACCCCAGACAGGATTAGGAATATCTGCCCTGTCTTTCATTCCTAAAAAGCTTTGGATGCTCCCCTGCAGGTTGCCATGTTTGCACTAGAGTTGGGTCAGGAGACAACATCCTTTGAAATTAAACGTTTAGTGTAACACTTTATAGTGTAGTGTCGTCATTAGAAGCCGTGCTGTTGTTTCACTAAACTTTGTAGTGTAGTTTCACTACGCAAATTCGCATCTAGTTGGACACATGTACATTTTGAGTTCAGGTGCCCGACAAATACAAAGGGTAGCATGCAATGCAGAAACCCCTCCCATTCAGATGCAAATCTGCATGGCACGCTACCTATGCTACCCTGTGTATTTGTCGGCTTGTTGTTGCTAGATAATGTCGGATATGGATGTTGTTGAGAGAGTGGATTGGCTGTATTTAATCCAGAATGCTCAACTCTTTGACAATTAGCTATTCGGATAACTCATAAGTGCTATTGTGACTCATTCACGCTGGCGCAGTGTCAGACTCAAGTAGCCTTCGTTCTTTGCTCTGGTCGCGCTGATCAGGTCACGTCACTACCTAAACTGAGTCCCCGATTGGTTAACGCCCCTTAGAATATTTGCTAAAGTCACCATTTTTATATAAGGCGTCAGACTCAAAATGGCAGATTCGCAGATATGCGCCGCGCTAGACGCAGATTTGCACAGTAGGCCCTCTAGACATGCATTTACATTGACTTAACATGGAAATCAGACGCCCCTGACGCATATACGTGTCCGGTGTGAATCCAGCATAATTCTTCCAGTACTGCAAGCGCCAACTCTTGCTGGCCGTTTCATGCAGTTGCAGACGATGTGGAACGCACCTAAGCACTGCTACATCTGCAAAGCTAATAACAACTCCCACCTCTACGTCTTCCATGATGTTGTTTGTTACCAGTAACCTTTCAATTTAAAGCAGTTCTTCTGACGCTGTGGGGAATCTCTAGAATAGTCAGGCTTTATTTCCGGTCTCACTACATAATTATGATATAATGGTGAGCTAGATAGCTGTCTTATCGACCTAGCTATCCACATTAATGGCAGACGTAGTGACCAAGCGGTGGAAGTGATTGTGCTTTGTTAGGCGTTGCGACAGTTGCTAGTTTTTCTGACAGAGTACTCAATAATCCTAAAATATATTTATTACATTTTAATGACTTTTGCCCACAAGATATGCCCCGATCAAAATCTAACTCACAACACATTCACACAAAACCACAATGGACCTGACCACAATGCCTGATCTAATTGTATAAACAGTTGTGTTATACTACTCCAAAATCAAGACAGGGAAATCAAACAAGAAGGGTACTCACCTTCCCAGAGTCCAGTGCAGAGATGACCCAGACACAGTGTGCGTTGTTCTCATACTGGACTGGGTAATTAGGAGATGTGATGATTCCCCTCGGTCCCCGTAGGTTAGAACCACAAGTTCTTGCTAAGAAAGAGAACACGTGATTTTGCTAGTAGAGAACACTGGCAGGTTAGAATGACATATTTTCATTTGAATACTCCAGAGCCAGGCTTCTGTTAAATAAGATTCTCTAAATGCTGCATTTACGGTTTGTGTTCTGTGTTCCGTGCCTACTGCTCGACAGTTGAAATACAGTGAGAGAAATCAATGGCGAGATCAGGAAAGATGAGTGTGACCACAGATAAATTAGCGAAAATTATGAATTATGAAATCTCTGAAGACTGCGCGGGAAGTTTGTTAATTACCAAAGTCAGAGGGCACTGATGAGCACAGAAAAAGAAACATCCTTAATTGCAGGTGGGAAAAGTTCTATAATTAATTCTAAATAATCACCTGGGATCAAGAAACCTCTATGGATCTCAGACCTTTGAACTGGAATGATTTTAACACAACACACATCTGCCTGTTTGTAGTCAGCACTATACACTGCAGTGTGTGAGAGTTATTAGTGATACTCTGTGCGTTTACTAGTGATGCTGAGGCTAGAGGTGTCTGAGACAATCAGGAACTTGCTGAAGTCCCTCTGAAGAATTGTCAAACATGGTTACTGTGGTTCCTGCTGTCTTGACAACCCTTGTTAGGTCTCCATTTGACTAATGTTATCTGGAGGGCAGTATCCTCTACAGTTTTCTTCCACTTTCCCTCTTTTCAAATCCTTCTCAAACATTTATTTGTCCATTTCTCACTTTCCTTATCTCCAATTCATTCGCCTGGCCTCAGTTCCTTCTTCTTTATATTGTCTTCCCACCCATGTCTGGCCATCATCTCCAATCCCTTCAAGTGTGTATGTGAGCTGGTTTTCTCCTCAGTCCTTGCAGTGGAGAGCCTTTCTACGCATACATACCTTTCATCACAGCAAGCTTAATTCCATTTGACATCAGGGTCACTCCATCGTATGCTTTCATTCTTTTCTGTTTAAAATGATCTTTAATGGATTTTCTGGCAGAACTACTTTGCTCTACGCATCTCTGTTTGGTTCTTTTGTTGGGTTGATCGGTTGTTGTGACAGCTGCAGCGCTCCATCTGTGTGCTACCAGCGTAAATGGACAGGGGTTGGTAGGTAGCTGCTATCCTATATCTGTGATGCTTCGGTTGCATATTACTCCCAGTAGGAGCTGGCATAAATGTGCAATGCAGAGCTGACAGGTTGGGTGCTTACTCCTCTGGTATTGATCACAGCTATTAACACTTCAAAGCTGACAGCTTGAATTTACTTCCTCTCACAGATGGCAAACAGGCACAAACAAGACTACACTGAAGCAAAAAGAGAAGTGCTCATGACTTTAGATCATTGGGTCTGGAGATCTTTGACAGAGCCATTGATGGTCTGGTGCTAGCATGCAGAAACTCAGAGGCTTTGATCTGGCAGTTAGGACAGACAACAGTAGGCAGCAGTCACAGCAAGCCACTGTCTGCCTAATCGCCCAGCTCCTCTCCCCAGACTGACTAACTCTACCTCCTCCACCGAGCCATTCCAAACCTAGAGCCTGTGGCTTGGTCCGTCTGCTGTAACACAATGTGACAGCATCCCTACAACAACCGTCTGGCTGGGAGACAGGCCTGACTCACTCTGACTGGTGTAATAAAGACTGTCTGCTACTACCTGTTAGTGCTCAGTTACTGACTGTCAGTGCTCTATTATAGAATATTTACATAACTTTAATTACTTGTTTTAATCTCTTACTATTAGTCTATGAGTGAGAACACGTGTACGTGTGTTTGTGTGTAAGTATTTACTCACTGCGGCAAATAGGTCTATGGTCGCTCCAGGCTGCAAGTGTTTCGGTCACCCTTTGGCAGGTAATGCTCTTAGACCCTTGCAGCACATAACTGTCATCGCAGGAGAACTGGATACTTGCTCCAACCCTGCAATGCATATACAAACATGTTGTGTACAACTCTTCGGGAGGGCCTTAACCCTAATCCTCAACTAAATTCAAAACCTAACCTAAATCTTAATATCCAACTCCTAACTTCAAGCCTTAATGTAACTTTAACATGAATTCTACCCTAACCTTAAACATCCCAAAACCCATAGAAATAGCACTTGAAGTTGTGGGGACAAGGAATGTTCTGAAAATGATATTTTGTAAATCCTATGTTTGCACTCCACTTAAAGTGGATCTCTCATCATTGCCGATTGGAGACAGATAAATGCATACACTCCTTGCTCAGTTTGCATGGACTGATATGGTGGATTTTGCATTTTGAAGGGGTTTTGCATTCAAACTGACAAAACAGGATAACTTTAGGTAATCTACTACAGTTAACTGAAAGGCAGGGATTATAAAACACAAAACAATGGTTTTATTTTCACAGGAAAACTTCCAGTGAATATTCCATCAATCTATTGCTTTTTACAGAGCCGTTGGAGAACTTGAGAGTAGAGATTGAGAACTTATCGGTAGAAAGCAGATGCTTCTTTGCACAATCTAGCCCTAACAACACTTGTCTACAATCCACTTATTCCAGCCATATCCAGTTAAAGCATATTAACATAATTGTCCATACTTTGAACCACAGTAGATAACTGACTTTAGAAAGTAAACCACTGCTAAAGTATTTCCCCACATTTGTTGTTTTCCCCTGTGTCAATTCTTCTATTCAGATGCTTGGTGTCAAAAGTTATTGACCAACTCTGATTTATCTCTCAGCTAATGACCCAACCACCTTCGCCTACATATTGTCCGATCGCCTACTGAGCAAAAATGCTAGCTGTTGTTAATGGGGATGTTGAAGCATCCTCTACTGGTTTTCCAGAAGAACCTCTACTCTGATATGTGCACCTAATAGGCTACTAAACCTTTCAAATTGCAACTGGAGGAAAATACTCTCTGGAACTTACTGGAAGTCAGAACCCATCCTCCTGCCGTTTTCTGGAATCCCCGGGTCAGGACACACATCCCCAGCCAGCCCTGATTGGCTCACTGCAGACAGAGAACGTGGGATGCCAGCAGGAAAACAACATCCAGGATCAAATTAACTGGGGGAGACATCATCTTGGTGAAAGTATTGGCAAAATACTGTACTGCTGATGCTGAACTAGATGGGTAATCAATCTGAAACTGAATCATCATTAACAATTCTAGTTCTGGCCCGAGGACAAGGTCAGTGTATTTGCCTGTAGTGTGTGTGGTCAGTGCAGTGTGGCAAGGCTGAGGTTGTCTGTTTGATCAGCTGTCATGTCCTTCTGTTTGATCTGCTCTTCAAATACCAGCCCTCTCATTGGGCATCTCACTGTGAGAAGTTATACCATGTGATCAAAGTATCCATCCAGCCTTCTGAAGCACTTTTTGTCCAATCGTTTTCTTCCCATGTGCTGACCTCCACTGCCCTCTTGTCAAAATCAGATTTAAAGAATGACCTTCAAATACTTCTTGGCTCCTCATCCAGGAATGAACCTATGCCTAACATAAGATGGCAAATGCTGGAACCTCAAGTCTCGTTAATGCCCCATCACACGAAGTTTTAAAAAATTGATTAAAAAAATATACTATTGTATTTGGGTAAAAAAACATTTTGCACAGGATTACAGCAAATATAATAACTGGGACTAAAGAGGGGTACAGTTTCTGGGGAAATTGTAAGGTGTACTTGCGTCAGTTTCAGATGGGTGCATTTATTTAACTTAAATTGTACAAAATAAATTATGTATATTTTATACAAAAATGCATACTTATCATTTATGGTGATGGCATAGATTTAAAAGCATAGATTTGTTTCTTTTCAATTACGACTCAAAATGCAAAGAGTGAAGAGTAGAATGAAACCATTGTCTTCTCATTTCCCTTGCAACAGGGAATCATACCGCATGAATTCTTCAAGAAATAACCCCCTCGAAATTCCAACAGTACCATCTGCTAAGTGAAAATATGCCCCCCAAACATAAATTAGCTTAACAATAATTTAGAATAAAATCGTTTATCAAAAAAAGGTTTACTGGTAGGGATCATTGTAAGTAACAAAATGCTGCCTTTTGGTCTCAGTTTAGAGCCCAGTGTGAGAAAGCTGACTCCAGTAGTGCTAAATTGTACTACAGGCTAGCAAAGTCTCTCTAGAGCTGGCAAACAATGTTAGTGCTAAATAACTATTTAGCTGTCATTGAACCAGCTCAAGGCACTGTTCACCAAAAGAAAGGGGAACCCATTTGTGCTGAGCTGAATACGACGGGTTCATAATACCCACCAAAAATAGCTTAGGCTTGTAGGTTGTTGATAAAACATATCGTGCATTTCATCATTGCTAGGTGCACATTCTTTACCATACGAAGTTAAATTTCAACACTGGGCCAAGGACCTAAATGGACATGCATAGAACAAGGACTAAAGGACTAACACTTTGCAGAAGTCACACTTAATCTTAGTCACAAACGGAAAAACATTATATCCCCGCCATGAAAAGTTATGCCCTAGCTTAACTGCTGATACGGTCGTGAAACGTTACGCTCTTGCCTAAATGATGACAAAATCTACTACTCCAATAGGCATGTCACAAGACTTAATCAAAATGCGACCACTGCCCCAGCCCTGTATACCTCTGTCCACACGAAACCTAAAAGATGCTGAACACAGAATGATTATTGCTTACCCAATTAAGGACTCACCCCTCCTGGAGGAAGAAGGAGGATCCATGATCTAAGAGGGAAGGACTTCCCTGTGCTCCAATGAGGCTTGCAGAAAGTCTAAACCAGGCGCCGCCTCCAACAATAGTCATCCAATCAAAAAGGCCCTTAAGGACTGTTTAAAACTGTTGTAAACTCTGCTCTGGACCCACCCTTGTCTGGTCTGCTCATTTGTTGTGATCAGACTGGGTCCATGCATGTACTGTTGGACAACTTAAACTCTTGTTGCGAAAGATGAATAAATCTAATTAGTTGACACTCGTAGTGCTCCGAGTTTTAACTTAGGCCGCTGTACTCCACTAGGGTTTTCTACCTCCAACAAGGTACGAAGCAAAGAGTAGATTTTCAGCAAAGGTACTAATGCTGAGAGCTCACTGACATCGCTGTGTGGCTTAAAAGAACGTTGCATATGCGTTGTTGCTAACATGCTGATGTTGTGACATTACGCAAGCAGTGAGGTCCAATATTGTAGAGTGACTTTTTTGGCAGATAAACTTTTCCAAGCCCAAAACCGTGCAACGGAACGTAAATCCCAATATAAGCAACGCAATCAAGACCAAGACGAACATTTTGACACCAGCGTTGTGTATGTACTCCAAATATTGAGGGATCCTTAGGAGTGGGAAAATAATAAAGAAATAAAGAAACATGTGAGAGGACATAGGTTTGTGCTTGCCGAACCTAAAAAACCAATACATATATATGTGATATTACAATGCTCACCAAAGGCAGGCACACCTAATTACAGCAACACCAAAAAGCTGTGGGTCATATAGGGTGCAATATCTAGAAAATTGCATGTTTTAACTTTTAATTATTCATTTTCTACTGCTGATCCCTTGTAGAAATTTCAGTGCTGCTTGTTCACATTAGGGATTGCAGGTGACTAGCGCCTATGCCAGTAACTTAAGCCCATAGGCAGGGTACACCCTGGACTGGGGCCAACAAGCCACAGGGCTAACACAGAGACACAGACAACCATTCACTCTCACATTCATTCACTGGAGGCAATTTAGAATTTCCGATTAACCTGTGACATGCATGTCTTTGGACGGTGGGAGGCCAGAGTGCCCAGAGAGAACCCACGATAACACAGGAAGGACATGCAGACTCCACCCAAAGAGATCATGTGATGTTGTATTTGGCCCAAGAATCAAATCCACGATCTCCTTATTGGGAAGCAAAAGCACTAACCATGTTGCCACTGCCTACTTGGATAGACAACTTAAATGTACTTGTTGTTGTTGTTGTGTATTGTGGTCTGATTTGATATATAATACTGTAGCTCCAAGGGACCTTCCACAAATAACATTTTATTTCCCTGGCTGGATACAACAATAATCTATTTAACAAGCTGGTATGTGGATGGGCTCAATTTGAGACATTTTAGCCAGGTTGTTTTTGGTCAACACTACCCCTAACCCTAACCTTTGCCACATTTAAACCAGAACAAATAAAAATGATCAGATGTCTAAATGTCTGAGCATTTCACAGCTATAAGGCCAGCGATCAGGGGATCTATGTGTAAGATTTTGCTCAGCACTGTCCAAGGTATATAGGTCTGTCAAATTGTGTTCAGTAATGTCCAGGATCTATAGGTCTGTAACGTGATTAATCTGGACCCCTGCTCATCTCTCATCAGAAGTGTGACCAAGGTCATCATCTACATATCACTGCATCAATAGCCACTCCCCTTCCACCAAGGGATTTATATAATTTACACACTACTTGAAGGACTGTTGTTGTCCTTCCTTTATTATTCTCCATGCCACTGCTTCCTTGGTGTCTTTCACATTTGCCATGACATTTAAATTTGATAACTGTTTGTTTGACATCTGCATCACAAAATCCTACATTCTTTGCCATTTGTGCATCCATACAGGATTTTCTATCTGCCTAAATCGCAGGCATAGTTCCATATTAGGCACAGGGCCCTAGTACTACACACTCAGCCACTTTCAGAAGCTAATTGCTACTGCAACATGCTCAGTGAAGCATAGCATTGCACAATGTATTAATGCAGTTTAATGTGCTGTTAACCTGTGGATTATTTCCTCATAGTATAATAGATACCATCAAGGGTATCCTTTCTGAAAAGACATTATGGAACAGCTGCAAAGCGCCAGGCCAACTATGAAGTCTGATTCCACAAAGGTAAACAACCAATTTGGCTGTGAGATTTTCAGCACACCTTTGCATGTGTATTAGTGCCAGATCCTGTATGCCAGTGCGATGCATATGTGCATATCAGTGTGTGTGTGTGTGTGTGTCTGTGTTTGTGCAAAATAGTTTTGCCTAGGAAGGCAGGGAACCTTTAAAGATATCCTTGGTTTGACACTGCTGCTGCCATTAGAACTCTAAGGTACCTACACACACTCGGAATGCTGCTCATCTAAGCAGGTTTTTGTGGCTGTGATTAAGTATGTATGCTACTTACACACTGCGTTCTTATGGTTTGTATCTTTGCTTGGAAGCATTTTCACCCCTCTGGACTTGAGCTCGATGGCCTTCTTCACTGCAGCCAAAGAAAGCGGAACACATTAGAATCCATTAATGTAATTAACAAAACAGCCTAAAAGCAAAAGTTGAGAGGATCTGTGTCACAACATGCCAACCGCTCCAAGAAGAGTGTTTGTAGCAAGAGTACCCACCCTTTAGCTTCCTTTTTTCCCTCCCAAATCTTTGAAGCTTGTGGTGCTGGAGGCACTCTAAGTGATACAGAGCATGTCCTCTAGGTCATTACAGAGACACCCTATCCTACACATTGAGGCTAGGGGCAGCAGCCATCAGTTAAGATGACATTTTACACTGCAATAAATACTGCAATTACCCCTCAACAGTCATAACTCTGGTAGAGGGGCAAGGTGAGAGGGGCGAGTCAGGGGGTAGAGTGGAATATGTGTACATGCGTCAGAGGTGGGTGTAGTAGTGATGTGTGTATAGTGCATGTATAGTGTCAGCAAGAGCCAATTAAAATATGACGGAAAATCTAATATGGATATCATCTCATGTAGGCAGCCAATTACAGCATGAGAAAACAGGAATGCATTTTAAAGATTTGTGGGAAATATTGACATTTTATTGTGCATGTACAGTATATTCTGTAACTGGTACTTGAACCATTAGTTTGTACTAGACTATTACTATGGTACCTGACTATTTCCGTGGTACTAGAAAATTACCTTGGTATTGGGCACTGAAGCCTTTCCTGCGGTGGTTGCTGTCTGAGGTGAAGTGCAGCCGTAGCCAGTTCTTACTGCTGATGACAGGGGATGGTAAATTCATGCCGGTCAGCCTGTGGGACACACACACACACACACAAAGCTGAATGAGAGCAGACATCCATCAACACAAAAAAACAACAAGGTCTTAATGTTTATCTGTATCACTATGTATTTCCTTATTCAGCCTGCACCGAAATAAAATAAAGTAAATTGCTTACCAAAATATTTCTTGAAACGACACCTATTCTATTCACTTTTGTGTTCTCGTCTGTGATCCAGAGCCCTACCAACAGTGCAATAGCCCTTTAACCCTCGTGCTCTCTTGGAGGGTCAGAATGACCCAAAACTATGTTAAATGCACACACATGCACACCCACAATGAGACATTTAGCTTGTATGTGCTTGATTTAAATCAAGCAAAACTACATCTTTCTGATTCTTGTGCAGTATTAACCTGCTTTATTTCAAGGTTGGAGGTGGGGCCTTTTTGACCCTTAGGACAGGATAGGTTGCAGAATATGAAGACAGCACAGGGGTTAAATCTTCTAGGTAGGCACAGTGGCTTTGGTCCTGTTGATGTGTGTTACTTAGGAAGCCTGTAGAGAAAGCTTTGTTCTACCACACAGACATGCTCAGAGGCACAAGCACACATGCACAAACAGCTTCTACTCTCATCCAGTCGGGTCTCTTTGATTCATTGAGAAGTGATAAAGAGGAATAGAGTAAAAGACCTGGAAGGCCATCAAGCTCAAGTCCTGAGGGGTGAAAATGCTTCACCCACCTATAACAGACCACATACCTTACTGCAGCCTGTAATCAGAACAGCACAGACATATACACCTCCCCTGCAGACTGTGTAAGACAGATCCTCTGCCCTCTATAACCCCAATTTCTCCTTCTTTTTGTTCTTCTCTCCACACCTGGCCTATTATGTTATATTTGCTGATTGTAGAAGAGCTTTTCCTATCTCCTGTTTAAATCTCAGCCATCAATTACAGAGCCTATCCTGCAAAGACAAGGGGCCTTGCCGCAGCCCATAGTCTTCATCTGAAAGTTATTCAAACACGCGTCTCTATCATCTACCTCATGATCATTGTCGCCGTGCCTGCTGCACGTCTAATACATTATAGAGAGCTGCTTCAAAGATAGCATTATGATGATGGGACAGTGGTACACATACCCTGCCACCACATTCTTGAAGCAATGAATTTTGGGGGAGAGAGAGAGATAGAGATGTTCCTCCAGGGTGACAGGAGAAACATGACAAGTTGGCAGGTAACGGCCTGCAGGGGGACATGAGGAGGAAATTGCTTTAGCAGAGCCAATCAGGAGGATCAGCTAGAACAGGAAAAGTCCATCACACATCACTGCAGCTGTTTGTCCAGCTGTCAGTTGACAATCTAGGTCTAAAAACCCTTCAAACGGTCTTATCCATCCACTTTCACTCATCCTACCATTAATGAATCTTTGTCCTGCTTATTTTACTTAAATATGCAACAAACAAATGACTCAAAACATATAGTAAAGTTTTGTAATCAAATATTGCAATCAAGACTTTGATGTTGCATCCAGTTTCCTTGTGTAGGTGAAGATTACTATCTTTAACAACTGGACGTAAAATTATACTCTAACTATAGCAACACAATTGGTTACATGAGGACACTGTTTGGACACATAAGACTATATAAATAAAAAGTAAGTGACTCATTTCACCTTAATGCTTACAGGAACTCTATATGTAGCAGTCACCTACAGACCCCAGGTCTCATTTCTAAAACTGTAAGTAGGACTATTACTAAAAGTGTACGTATGTGCAAAAGCCAAAAATGAAACAACAAAAATGTAAAACTATGCGTGCGCACACTTGTACGTAATGTTCTCGTTATAAATCACAGATTACTCACAAGTGTGCGTGCATGAGTCAGCATCTTACACTGCCATGAACACGCCTATTTTAACCATAAAGATCCAAAGCACCTCATTAATGCTCATCCAGTGTATTAATGACCCTGGCATGCGTCTGTTCTTTCGCTAAGGTGTCTCATGCCCGACAAGTGGGAAAAGAACAAAAACGCGCAGCTGCTAAACACGTTTCTTCATGCGAGTTTTGTTATGAACTGAATTAAAGTTTGTACTGATAACAGGACGTGGAGTGTAGCGATTGTGCGGGAGCTTAACTGTTGCATTTCAAGTTTTTGATTCATATGCCCAGTACAATTATGCACAGTATTAAGGACAGTTATACACTGTTTAGCGGTTATCTAAAGGTAGGATATGTGATGTTATCCTGTATTCTATGCAGTTGGATCTTCTCCTTCTGCACTCCCGTAGTGAACAATGTGATGGTTGAGGCAGCGCTACATTTTGATTTAAGATTTGAATTGGATTTTACAAGGTGTTTATGGAACAATTATCACTCAGTACAAGCGCAAATAACACAGCTGGATATGATCTTCATGATAATGATGATGTAGAGTGACAAAAAGTGTAAATATATAAATATTACGAGTACCTAATCGTTCATCCCACGTCTACTCTCTGCAGTCTGACCTCAGCACACCACTTTCTCATCTGCGTCGCCAATTCCCAATGCCTCAAAAATGAGCATGCGCATTGATCAGAGTTGGCATAGAGGATCTCACATTCTCCCTTAAAGTTTATTTGATGTAAATCACAACCTTTGCGTGGGACGTGGCAGACGCACATTTTAGTCCCGTTTTGTGCGTATGCCACGGTTATAAATGACACCCCAGGTATGTTCCACCAGAATACTATTCTAGGTACATTTATACCTGGATGTACGGAGCCAGTGACACACAAGGACGTGCACAGGTATGGGCTATCGTTGCTCAGGCAACAGTCAAATTGGCTGATCCACCCCTCTAGAGAGATTTAAAAAAAATGTTTTTGGCTGCGTCAATATGATAAGCTAATCATTAGTCAAATAAAATAAAATAAAATTTCGGTATGATCCAGTTCTGAGTTTATGAACTCTGCCAACTTAATGTAAGTGTTGCATTCTGATCCCTTCACATTACATTGTATTCTCACGACGCAGCACTGCGAGGGAAGGAGAGGGAAATCCCTTCCACTTTCACGTGATTTGTTGAAGACATGGAGGTAATGCCAAATGCCCTGAGAACAGTAAAAAAACATACATATCAACTTGTGTCTCAAATAATGAAACATCAGCTTTTGACATTTGTAAAATGTCAAGGTCCTGCTACCTGACCTTATTTTGAAGTAGGCTATAATCATGCTATGTAACATGAACCAAAGCTAAGTAATAGCCCCTATGTTCAGTCTGTTACATTATTTTGTGTTCTGTAAAAGAGAGGCTCAGGGATGGGATGGTTATGTTTGAAATGAAGTAGCTAAAACAACTGCCACTTTGCAGAGCTGGGTCAAAACTGCCAGCCAGCCAGCTGCAGGAGAAGATTTTCATAGCTTCATTTTGATCGTGTTAAGCAACCATCTGATGTATTGAATCTGTGCTGTGCATAGCATTGTGAATTAATTCATGTATGGGCTAACCTTGAACATTCCAAAAGAACTTGAGAAAAAGTCAAATAGGCTTACCTTACCAGCTGAATTGAAATAAGGGTTGGTATGGCCAGATAACTGATTAACAAAGGCTTTATAACATGTAGAGGATAAAAAACGTGATGTGTGTATGGGGGGGTTTACATATTAGACCAATAGCCACTCCAAATGTCTGTGCACGTCCCTCATCACACACAGACACACACACAATGTCTCTCTGCAATGCAAAGACATTTGGTTGACAGCAGACCTGGAACATTATTTTGTCAAGAGCAAAGAACTAGAGTGATACTCAAAGTGTCAGGATTCCACTTGAGGTTCTGACATGGTTTATGTCACACTTCTGGTACTGACAAGACGTAAAATAGGCTTATTTCCCTCTATCCTCACCCCTTTGCTCCATTCTCTGCATATCTATTTGATTCCCTTCTCTCCTTTGCTTTCCTCGCATCCTCTCTCCTACTCTCTTTTCTACTTTCCTGTAATTGTAGCTCATGGAAGGAGTCACAACAATGCAGAATAGGATATATCATACAAAAGGGGATTTCAGAAAAGTTATATACTGAGTTACAATAAGGAGGTGATTGCAAGAATAGTGGATCATAAACGCCAAAATATACTTCGCTATGTACGAGTATACAACACCAAAAGGTTACTCCATCCATCCATTGTCTTCCGCTTATCCGGGGCCCAGCTGCAGGGAGGCCCAGACTTCCTTCTCTAGACACTCCTCCTCCAGCTCCTCCGGGGGGATCCCGAGGCGTTCCCAGACCAGCCGAGGGACATAGTCCCTCCAGCGTGTTCTGGGTCTCCCCCAGGGCCGCCTCCCAGTAGGACATGCATTGAACACCTCGCCAGGAAGGCGTCCAGGAGGCATCCAAAACAGATGCCCGAGCCACCTCAGCTGGCTCCTCTCGACGTGGAGGAGCAGCGGTTCTACACCGAGCTCCTTCCGTGTGACCGAGCGCCTCACCTTATCCCTAAAGGAGCGCCCGGCCACCCTGCGGAGGAAACTTATTTCGACCGCTTGTATCCGTGATCTCATCCTTTTGGTCATTACCCAAAGTTTATGCCCATAGGTGAGAGTAGGAACAAAGACTGACCGGTAAATCGAGAGCTTTGCCTACTGGCTCAGCTCCTTCTTTATCACAACGGCCCGGTACAGAGACCGCATCACTGCAGCCGCTGCACTGATCCGCCTGTCAATCTCACGTTCCGTCCTTCCCTCGTTCGTGAACAAGACCCCGAGAAACCTGAACTCCTCCACTTAAAGTAAGGACTCCCCACCCACCCGAAGGGAGCCAACAACCTTTTTACAGTCGAGAACCATGGCCTAAGATTTGGAGGTGCTGATTCCCATCCCGGCCGCTTCACACTCGGCTGCAGAACCGGTGACAAAGGGCAGCCCTGGCTGAGTCCATCATGGACCGGGAACAAGTCCGACTTAGTACCGGCAATGCGAACACAGTTCCTGCTCCGGTCATACAGGAACCGGATGGCCCTGAACAAAGGGCCCCGGACCCCCTACTCCTGGCAAACCCCCCACAGGACACCACGAGGGACACAGTCGAACACCTTCTCCAGGTCCACAAAGCACATGTGAACTGGTTGGGCAAACTCCCATGAACCCTCAAGCATCCGATGAAGTGTGTAGAGCTGGTCCAGTGTTCCGCGACCAGGACGAAAATCCCACTGCTCCTCCTGAAACTGAGGTTAGACTATCGATCGGATTCTTCTCTCTAGTACCCTGGCATAGACCTTACCGGGGAGGTTGACGAGTGTGATCCCCCTGTGGTTGGAACACACCCTCCGGTCCCCCTTCTTATAAAGGGGTACCACCACCCCGGTCTGCCAGTCCAGAGGTACCGTCCCAAGCCGCCACGCAATGCTGAAGCCAACAGGTCTGTGGATGACGCAGTCAATATAGCCCTACACTTCACCCACCAGCATCTGGACTCCCCAAACACCTATGCCAGGATCCTTTTTGTGGTCTTCTTGTGGACAGCTCTGCCTTCAATACCATCATCCCGGCTCTGCTTCAGGACAAGCTCTCCCAGCTGAACGTGCCTGACTCCACCTGCAAGTGGATCACAGACTTCCTGTCTGACAGGAAGCAGCACATCAAGGTGGGAACGCAAGTCTCTGACTCCAGGTCAATCAGCACCGGAGCTCCTCAAGGCTGCATCCTTCCCCCTCTGCTCTTCTCCCTGTACACCAACAGCTGCACCTCCAGTCACCCGTCTGTCAAGCTCCTGAAGTTTGCAGACGACACCACCCTGATCGGGCTCATCTCCGGGGGGTATGAGTCTGACAACTGGAGGGAATCTGACAACCTGGTGACCTGGTGTAGCCAGAATACCCTTGAGCTAAATGCTCTGAAGACAGTGGAGATGGTTGTGGACTTCAGAAAGGACCCATTCCCACTCTCCCCCATCACCCTGTGCGACTACCAGGTCAACACTGTTGAGTCCCTCTGCTTCCTGGGCACCACACTCTCCCAGGACCTCAATTGGGAACTGAACATCGTCTCACTGGTTAAGAAAACCCAGCAGAAAATGTACTTCCTGCAGCAGCTGAAGAAATTCAACCTGCCAAAGACAATGATAGTGCAATTCTATACGGCCATTATTGAGTCCATCCTCACCTCCTCCATCACTATCTGGTACGCTGCTGCCACTGCCAAGGACAAGAGAAGACTGCAGCGTATCATCCGTGCCGCCGAGTAGGTGATGCAGGCTGCAACCTGCCATCCCTCGAGGACCTGCACACCTCGAGGTCCTTGAGGCGAGTGAGGAAGATTCTGGCCGACTCATCCCACCCTGCACACTCTTTGCTTCAGCTGCTCCCCTCTGGCAGGAGGCTGTGGTCCATCAGGACCAAAACCTCTCGCCACAGGAACAGCTTCTACCCCTCTGCTATTGCCCTCTTCAACAAGGCCAAGGACTCAGTATGACATTGCCACAAACTACCAACACCCCCACACCCCCGCTCGGGGATCCTCCTACTGCACTCTGCACAAGCCACTTTAGCACATGACATGACAACTTAAAACTACCACTGTGATTTTGCAATACTGTGTATATACCCCCCCTCCACCTGCACTATATATGCCCCACTTACTATCGTTATATTAACCCCATCTGTACAGCTGGTGTTCACTTTTTAGCTTATTTGTATTTTATAAAAGATTTTCATTATATTTTCATCTACCTTCATTATGTTTCATATATGTTCTATGTTTGCACTTCCCTGCCACATTAAATCCTGTGCTTTTATGTCTTGCATGGCGAATAAAACCGATTCTGAAGAGACGTGTCAGCCACGACAGCACCACAACATCCAGAGACTTAAGATACTCAGGACGGATGTCATCTACCCCCGGGCTTTGCCACCGTGTAGCCCACCGACCACCTCTGTGACTTCCGCCTGGGTGATCGTTGAGTCCATTCCTTCCACCGCGCAACAACGTCCCCAGTTGAGGTCAGCAGCTCCCCGCCTGCATCGTACACGGTGCTGGTGAAGCACCGTTTCTCCCCCCTGAGTTGGTGAATGGCTTGCCAGAATTTCCTAGAGGCCGTCCGGTAGTCCTTCTCCATGGCCTCCCCAAATTCCTCCCAGACCCGAGTTTTTGCCTCTGTGACAATCCGAGCCGCGGCATGCTTGGCCTGCCAATACTCGTCAACTGTCTCAGGAGTCCCACAAGCCAACCAGGCTCAATAGGACTCCTTCTTCAGTTTGACAGGTGTCCCTTACTTCCGGGTCCACCACCAGGTTCGAGGATTGCCGCCGCGACAGGCACCAGAGCCCTTATGACCGCAGCTCCGGGCCGCCGCATCGACAATGGAGGCCAAGAACATGTTCCACTCAGACTCAATGTCCCCAGTCCCCCCAGGGATCTGTGAGATACTCTACCGGAGGTGCGAGTTGAAGACCATGCTGACTGAGGACTCCGCTAGACAGTCCCAACAGACCCTCACGATACACTTGGGCCTGCCGGGTCTGCCCATCTTCCTCCTCCACCAGCGGATCCAGCTCACGACCAGGTGGTGATCGGTTGACAGCTACGCCCCTCTCCTTACTCGAGTGTCCAAGACACAAAGCCGTAGGTCAGAGTGCCACGTGCACTGATGGACGCCCTTGTGGTCAAACATGAGGTTCGTTATGGACAAACTGTGACAAACTGTGTGCATGGCCTCGGTTGTCCATGCACCCGTCCCTGACCGCCGCCCAAAACACACTGTACCAGCCCCCTACGGTCCTTCCTGTGGGTGGTGGGCCTGCTGAAAGGTGATCCCATGTTGCCTTTTCAGGCTATACCCGGCCGGGTACCATGGGCAAAGACCCGGCCACCAGGCGCTTGCCTACGAACACCCACTCCAGGCCTGGCTCCAGAGTGGGCCCCCGGTACCGCCACTCCGAGCGAGTTAGCGAATCTCTTTGGTTTTGGCATCATAGGGGTTTGGTGTACCGTGCTTAGTCTGGCTAGTCACCTAGGACCAGTTTGCCTTGGGAGACCCTACCAGAGGCTTACTGCCCCCGACAACATAGCTCCTAGGATCATCCAAGCACTCAAACCCCTCCAACACGTTAAGGTGTTGGTTCAAGGAGGGGACCGAAAGGTTACTGTGTCCTGCAATTGTTTGGTGTGTACTTTGTGCATTTCTACCTGGCTCTTAAAATGCATATATACATAAGGTGCAATACCAACAGAAATTGTTCGTGAATAAAGTGAAGTAGTAGTAAAGAGCACAAAGACATACATTTAAAATACCACCGTCTATGTCACCATGAATATTTCTGTTGATAAAATCACAAGTAGTTGTTGACATATTTAGCAGGTATGAGGATGGATAGCCGGTTCTATAAAGACCCGGTCCAAATTCCTCAAAACACGGATATCGATAAGGTCCGAGTTTATCGTCACTGCTCGATATTATAGATACTAGTGGGTTTTATGTTATGTGAACTTATGTCTCGAAAGATACATCATGTAATTTACATAGAATCCCTGGTGCACAAACATACTTCGATCGTTAAATTTACTCAATTCAACTGAATTGCCTGCCAGCCACCGTGAACGAAACAAAGAATAATTTAATGGCCTTAATAGGCCCTTATTCGCGTAATTTCTGAGTGTGCTGCTTGCTAGGATGGCTGAACGTACTAAACGGTCTTGGCTACATTTGAATTAAGCCTAAGACAAGGAGGAAGCGACTTTAAATGTATGTTTTTCCATTTCTTCTAAGAGGGGGTTACGGTATTGTAACGAAAAGTACCTCATTGTTGTCTATCAGTTAAGGGGAAAGTTGTGTATCTTCGAGTAGCAACACTGCTGACTCCAGGTGCGGTTGACAATCCTACTCCACTCAAAGTATGCACGGTGAGAACACCCCGACTTCATAACAAGTTTCCCTCGTTGACAATAATAAGCCAATTCAGGGCTCTACAGTGCAACTATTTCACTCGCGTATGGCCCTAAAATTAGATAAGTGCGCTAACCGGAAAAATAAATTTCGAGCAGTGTGTGGGTAAACACTAGTCTCCCAGGGGCGTAAGCAAGCGTTTCATAAGTGTGGGGCATGTGGATTGACTGGGGTGGGTGGGAGAATCATGTTTTTTTTTAACATGTTATTACATGTTTTAATTTGAACTCATTTACAGAAATAAAACCCATTACACAAACACAGCCTCCAGAAGAAAATATCAGGAGCGAAATGAACAATTGCTATCATTTATAGTCTAGTAGTTACTCTTCTAGGTTGTGGATAGATAATCTGCAGTGGATATATGTAGATTTAGCCAGAGCCAGGATGGCCAGGATCCATTGTGCCCATATGCGCTACTTTTAGCCAGCCTCCACCTGAGAACAAGACATTACCCTTCTTCGATTTTACTGTTATGTTTTACCAAAGTTAATGTTTTAAGTGTGGTGTGGGCTGTGTGGTATGGGTTGTGTAGTATACATTTAACATTTGGCAAATTCATTCATTTAGATTATTGAAAGTATCGAGAGCGGTACTGATAAAGACTTGGGTTGTTAAACAATCTTGAAAATTGTAGCAATATCAAATGGTACAGTATAAAAATGTACGATCCCCATCCATAATATTTAATCACAAACTGTTTTGCTGCTAACCTGACTCCCGTTGGACATGGCTCCATGTTGACATACAGAACATAGTGCAGTATGTAAACAAAGCTGCACCTGTAGCTTTCGCATATGAACACATGTGAACGTACAAAACTGGAGCATACCGAGGCCTTAAGAGTTCTTACCATATGGAGGGGGCTTCAGTTCCACTGATTTCAAGGAAGTCGTATCGGTCCTCCAGCTGGAAGTCTGAAAATACCAGGGCAATGGTGTCTCCGGGTTCTGCCAGGACACTCCAAGTACAGTCAGCATTGTTCTCGTACTCTGCGGGATAGTGGGGGGTGGATATGGTCCCAGTTGTCCCTCTTAGAGTCCCACCACACGAGCCCTCGGCTTATAAATTAAATCAAAAGTGAAAACATACAGAACATAATGTATAGGTTCCACTTGATAACAACAGAAGTCTACAACATAATTCATCATTCATATATGATTAATCCTGCACATCAACAACTTCTGAGAAATTGGTATGGTGGTCTTACCTCGACAGAAAGGTGCCGGAAAGTCCCAGGATGCCCCAGTTCCAGGGCTGACAAGGCATGTGAGAACAGCATGACCCTCGAGCAGGAAGCCCAAGTCACAGCTATAGCGAATCTTGTCCCCAATGTTGTACCTGGATCCCTGGATCACTCCATTAGGGATCAACCCAGGGTTCCCACATGTGTGGCTCGGGAGCACTTGATTGAACAGACACACAGAAGACAAATCTCCATCAGAATGGAGTACTTCAAGATGTTATACAGCTCTACAGTTAAGTGCATCCTTCCATGAAAAATAGACATGAGGCTCTTCTTTCTTCTCAGCAAGCACTCCACTCCTCCAGAGTATGTATCCCTACCCTTCTTTAAGCCTTTAAAAACTGAAAAAATAAAGGGTAGAGGAAAAATCTTCATCAAACATCGAATCTTTTATTTGATGAATGCAGTTGAGTTTCTGCCCTCCTACAGATGAGAATAGAACAACTAGTTACAGTAGCAGTACACAGACAGCCAGCAAGTGAAAGGTTGGACACGTATAACAGCAGGAGCAGTCGGTGTAGGTTAACTTGATAGAAGTAGGTGTTGTAAGTTCATTTAAGTAATACATTTCTAATGATGAAATAACCTGTTTAAATAAGTTAAGTACACTTACAGCTTTGTGATGGGTAACATAGTTTTGTCAAAATAGGTATTGGTGTTGTGATGTTTCTCTATATTTAAAATTATACTATCCATAAAGTACAATGAAACCACACTTTACTAACACTTCACATTAAGAGTACATGAAGTCTCATGTAAACTACACAGTTGCAAAAACATAAAATATATTGTTTCTTAATTATACGTACAGTCTAAGTTATCACACAAGTCAAGCTTCGCATGTGGAAGGGGTGGCTCTCCAGTGGGCAATAATATTGAATTTGGTAAAGCAATCTTCATATTTCGAATTGAGTGTGAAAAGGAGTTTACTTATAATTACATAGTTATCACAGTCTAACATAAAAGGTCACTAGAGTGATATTTGTTATTGTATTCATATGTCAATATATCTTAATATACATGGTATATGTATATACTGTATATATATACATATATAATATTACAGTATGCTCTGGGATAAATCCAATTGGTGTAAATTGTATAGTATTGTTATCTCCATCCTCACAGTTGTTTTTATTTACTGTTCAATTTAATTTGCATGTTAATTAGACAAAGCTTGAGCCTTGTGGGAAGTGTGTGTTCCAGAGAACTAGGCCAGAGAGAAGAAAGCTGTGAACTCCTTACTGACGCTTTTAAACGTCTATAATTTAATAATTCATTTGCTGAATGAGAGAATTCAAATCAACTAAGTGCAAGAACATTCTCATGTAGAAGTGTTTTTTTGTGGGACATACAGTAACACAGCCCAGCACTTGTCAAACAAAAAGTACAAATTAGGTACAAGTATCATACAGAGAACAAGTTGATGACAACAATGTTGACAAGTGCATATACAATTCTCAACAACCTTAACTTCCTTTGCTTCATTTTTCTCTGCCTTTGGCAATACGAACATTCTGCGTTCTGAATATATTCAGACAATGTCCTAGTTGTGCTGTCAGTTTGGAGCTGCCGTTTGGACCCTCTGTGTTTCCATTGTACACCCCTTGGGGTGCTTGTATCCAGGTGCAAACCATCCATCCACACTGAGCTAGGATGACACATGTAAATGTGACTGGAGGGCAGGCTGCTAAATGAAGATGCATTAAGGTTCTGTGTGTGAATGCGTTTATGCTTGTGTTTTCGTGTGCTGTGTGTGTGTTAGTCGTCTCCACTCAGGCAATGGTTCATCAGTTCCTGCCCATCCCGTCCTTCGTGGATCACCTCTATTTGGAAGCATATATCATGTATACATTTTGTGATTTTCTGTTTAATCTCTAAACTAGATTGGAACTAAGTCACATACAGTATATTAGACCAGAAAATGATTTGCTAATTAGAAGGCATTAGAGAGGCGAAGCAGTGGGTCTGCAGGGCTAAAACGCAAAATTATAGTCCCCTTTGTCCTAATAAATAGTAAAAATGCATTAAAGCCAAGACAATCAGTCTATAGCCTACATGACAACGCATGCACACACTTAACTTCAAAAACAAATCTCATATGCTATAGTGTTCGTAAAGCAACACTGGCATATCAGGTTGCTTTAGCTAAAGTTGTTTGGATGCACATTGTTTTAGAATAAGGAGAGGCAAAGTTGTGCAAGACATGGTAATAATTGCCACTACAATTAGTACTTGGTGCATCTTCGGAGCACTCAGTCTCAACTAAACGTTTTTCTTCAGGGGAGTCACTGGCTGCCAGACGATCCTCTGTTTTAGTTGTGAATGAGTTCACTGTGCTAGCTGCACCAGCATCGTCTTTCGTTGCCTCTTCATCTCCGAGTGCCACCTCTTTGTATGTGTGACCAGCCTTTGATTGGTCACCTTTTTAGTATGACTTTTCAATGTTTCTTCTTTTTAGAGCACATGACTAATTTGCATACGTGCACAGGACTGGCCGGCTCCGCACTCTGCGTATATCTATATCGAGCAAACCTGAAATTGTGCAGCTACTTATATTTTGTCCGCTTCTTCTTGATATTGGAAGTTACCTCTGCTATGTTCAAGAGAGGCCTGACCAAAGCCCTTATTGCCCAACACAGTAATACAACAGCTGACAGCTCAACTATTTATTCCTAAAATGTGTGTGAGTGTGTGTGTTCATGTAGAGAAACATTACATCTTTTGTGGTACATGTTTTCAGGGAATTGTTGACACATTGGAGAGTGTTTGGAACAGATACTGAGGTAGATATTGTGTCTGGCTGTATTCACAGCATGGAGACATGCTGTTAGCTTAGCCAGCTGGAAAGGTGCTTCTGGGAAAACTGGAGCATTTCATGCATATCTATTGGAGGGGAAGACATCTGCATATAAAATACGAGACCCCTCGTTCCAGGCATAAAGCCTTAGATTAGCTGCCACCAGCCCACAGCCTCTTCAGCACAATCACATTTGTCTTGTGAAGATCACTGGGCTCTTGAGCTTATTGAGGGCTTATTCAACCAGTGGAGGCATGCATGGCTACGCAACAGAGAGCCCTATGGAGCCTATTTACTTCTACAGTAGCAGGAGATATCGATCCCCCCATTTTCATCACTACCCTCCACCAAATGCATGGGATAAGAGAAATATGTGTGGGACTTTTTTTGCCAGCTGACGCAGTGTTGGGAGAGGGAGCAGGACCTCCTCTGGAGTCTATATAAATACTATGAGCTATTACAACATAATGTAATTACCAAAGTCTAACCACAACATCTTATTATCTGTGTAGTACCAACACCAGTCCTCCTCCCTGTGCCTATCCCTATGTGACTAATATGAAACAAATTCAGGAGGCTTCTTTATTCCCATGTGGACAGACAATGATGTGGATATCCTTAGTAGGGATGTTACATGTTCTCTTTGAACCTATTTTACCACCAAGAAGAAGCCGATTAAATATAATTTGACCACACCTGATTAGAGTTAAACGGGGCAATGCTATGGGTTGTATATCCAGAAACTACTTTGATCACTTGGAACACATTGGCCTATGCAGCTGTATCAGACTGTAGAGTTCAAAAGAGGTAGTGATGCTGTGCAATGCTGTTTAATTGTCAGCAAACCAGGGGCGTCGCCAGACCCCTTTTACTGCGACACATGCCCTAGTATAAATCTTCTGAGCTGAATTTGAGATCCTTTTTTACTCAGCGCTTTCGCTTAGATTGATAATAACAGAAAAAAGAAATGCAATATCCCAATCAACAGTTACAAAATTAATGCCGTTTAACTGAAAACACAAACTTTCCATCTTAGTGTGCTTGCTATACTAGCCACTGCAGCGGCACACATGAGTTCAGATGTCTGCACGCAAGTCAAAATTGAAGTAGGCTAAAAAAACAAACTACAGAAAGTTTCTAAATAATAGGTCTACCAATCATCATACTTAGGACACATTTTGTTGGTTAACAAGGAACGTTTCTATAGTGCAATGTGTTGTACACTTCTTGAACAAAGCAAGCTTGGAAAAAAAAGAAGTTATTTGAGGACCTGTGACCTTGAGCTTTATGTCTAGCAACACTCCTGCAGCAAACCTTTTGCTGACTTATAAACAACAGTTCAGTATTTCACACAGTGATGTGTGGACTTAAGAAAACAAATCCTAAAATCTCTCTGGTGAACTGGCAGACTTATGTAAGGAACTGATGCCCAGTTTTGACGGGCTGGCTGTTTTGAACTAAAAGGATATTTTAGTGAACTGAATGGCTGTTTTAATAAAATAGCATACTATTTTAGGCAGGCTGTCTTAATGAACTATCTATCTCAACGAACTGACAAGTTTCTCTTTCATAGTGATAGTATTTTGTAAACAAGCTACCGGTTTGGAAAGACTCATCTGACTAGGTCTGGTACCAAGTGTACAGTAGGAAGAGCACGAACTCAGATACATAGAACAAAAAAAACTGTATGTGTCACCTCTAAGTTAATGAATTGCATTTGATTTTCATATGACAAATAGACTGGTTCAATTTCATTTAAATGATGATGCTCCAAAGATGACGTTTGAGATTTCGCTTTACAAGTTACAAATTTAACCCTCTTGCTCTCTTTGGGGGTCAGAATGACCCAAATTGATGTTAAATGCACACTCTTGTACACCCACAATGAGACATTTAAATTGTATGTGCTTGACCAAACTCAGACAAAACTAAATCTTTCTGATTCAGGTGCTGCATGGCTGCACATTTCAGTGCCCAAAAGGGTATAGGGTAAAAATGTAATTAACCTGCTTTATTTCAAGGTTGAAGATGGGGACTTTTTGACCTTTAGGACAATGAGTTTCAGAACACAACAGAGCACAAGGGTTAAGGCATCACATTGAAAACAACAAAATCTAGCCTGAAACTATTAACAAACAGAAGAACTAAGACTAATGCTGGGCCAATCACAGCCTCACTGAGAAAGCCATGTAGGATATTCCCAGTCACTGTGCAGATAGGAGAGTTTGTTATGGACTAATACATAAAATGACAAATCTCCTGCAAGTTCTAGTACAAAAACAATTGATGAAATGCAACCATGCAGTTTTTCAGCGATAAAGTAAGCTAACTGCGCTTACTTTATCTTAGTTAACTTACTTAGTACATTGCATGCATGAGACTCGTTCCTGGACAAAGTTAGCAGGGGGTGCCTGTCATGGCAAGAAGGAATACAAGCCTGCCATGAAATGCACTCCCCTCATAGGGAAAAGCATTATCATGTACAGTGCATAATGCTCTCGCAGTATTTTGTCAATTTAATAGTATGTATTTAATTCCAGAACGTGTATGCATAGGCATTATTCCGAAAACAATTGTTCTCGGTAAGTGTGGTATATGTTTAACGATTTCATTTATTTCATTCACTTTAACAATACGAGTAATATTTATTTTAATCTATACATTAATAAAAAGAGCCATGCGAAAATACTTTAAACCTTCTAAATAAAATAAATTTCCTTCGGAAATCGTAGCTGGGGTGTATTTCCTATGAATGCGATGTCGTGGAGCAAGAGTGTTTGTGTGCTGTAAAACCGAACTCCTGATTTTAGAGCCAAACCACGCGGTAATTTTGTGTGTTTTTTTCGGTGTTCAACTTCATTGAGCGCTGTGGCACAACATGTTGAATGTCATTGGCGGCAGGCGACATTCCACAACGCAGCACACACAATACTCCGACCGCTACATTCAACTTTTTGCAAACTTTACAGAACTAAAATAATTACAAACAACCTGTAGCTAAGAACAACAGCCAAACAACGTAATGATCGTTCACCACGAGTACACAAGAAATGCTTCGTGTTGTATTCATAAAGGACCAACTTTCATCTAATAACTGACGGTACAAGTCTGTTGTCAAGCGTATTGTGGGGGGCTGGTCTGAGCAAAAATGCCAATATGTCATCACTTAGATATGAGAAGCAACCTTACATCTCCAATCCACCTTGCGACCAGACCTCGTTGCTTCTGGACCAAGGGTTAGCAGACAAATAAACTACTGATGATCATTCAACTTGGTAAAACTGAAAACACGGTGTACGGATATGAACGTGTAGGCTATATCGTAACATTACTGTCATATGGCGTGTTAAATAGTTGTTGTTAAAATCAGTTTAAGTACCGGCTATAGAGTATTTTGCCTATGCATTTTTTGGTCTCAAAACGTGTTTGACAATAAAACATATTTATTGTATTTGTATAACATTAGCCTACATCCAGTTGAAAAAAATTATGAAAAAAGGGAGTTGGCTAGTTGCTTGCCTTGCCTGATGTAAGGCTATGCTGCCAATTAAAGGAGATAACGTAGACCCTTATCTTGCAACATTAATTTAGGCTACCCGTAGTAGGTCACAACTAAAAGATACAATAAAATAATAACAAGGTTGATGAGATTCCGGAACCATGGCTCTCTTCGTTTAAGGATGTCAAGTGTCGCAATGAAATAGACTGGCTCAATACATTAGCTCAAAACACATTTCGGACCAGCGATCCCTACATGCAGCCTAAAGACCAAAGGCGCCTAGGTGTAAAGGTGATTGCATGGTGTTTCTGTGCTGCAATGGAATGTTATGGGGTGTAATCAGGGTCATCTGGCATTCTTTATTATATATAATATGCACGAATGTCGCATGATTATTGCCACGTCTAATTATCTATCAAAGTACATGGTGCTCTATTCATTCCTCGCAACAACTAACCAGAGCCTAAAGGTACTGTATCCGTATCAGGTACGCGGTGAATACCGTGTGAAGTTACGCTGACGCTGATTACACCTCATAGGCACGGAATATGCCCCATATCTCATTGCATCTTTGCGGACATACACATACAGGAACACAATCAAATTGTGTGTTAATTCATTGTCTTGCAGGCCTTTTAAAAATAATTCAGAAGTTACCTCTTTAATCAGTCCTTACTGACGGCAGTATGCTAATTGGAATATAACAAATTGGCATGTAACAAATTGATCACAGGTTCACTTCTAAAAGGTTGATCATTATAACTCAATTAATTCAACTGTTATTCTTTGACAGTGTGTTGGTGATTGAATGCAAAGTTGTACAAGACAAGACCTGACCTTTTTGTAAAGATTGGCTGTGCTGTGACCTTTCGGAACCTAGGCTCTGTCAGACACTTTCAGTACGAGGAGTGGTTAAAGTAGATTTTGTTGAGACATTTGCAATATTTACAGTTTGAAAACAAGCAAGAGTCAAAAGGATCTATAGAATAATGTATTAATAACACATACTTTTACAGTACTTCTACTGCAAAAACAAACAGGATCTCTTTGATTCATGGACATGTATATTATGGATGTCTTCTCTTGAACAAACAATTGAAACAATTGAAGAGGGCTTCAGTAAAAGCCTGGCAAAGTATCACAAAGAAGTAAACTCAATGTTTGGTAATGTCTATGAGTTTCAGACTATAAGCAGTTATTGCCTGCAATGGATTCTCAAAAAAGTATTAAAAATGAACACTTTATGATCATGTTAATTTGTCCCATTACATATGAGCCCCTGAAATAGAGGAACTGTGTATGAAAGTGTGACAGAGAGACAACTGTATTTAAATATATGTTATGAACAATGGTGGACCAAGACATTATCAAACTAGATTTATTGCAATCTTACCAGCAATACAAAGCAATCATGAGACCATATTTTTTACAAAATTTACATTAAAATATTTTGTGGAGCAGAGAAAGCCATTTCTCCCATCATTGGGTTTGATATTCTTCTGTGCTCCAAAATTTGAATGGATGGGTGTGCACCTGCTTAATCTAATCCCGGAGAGGCAGCCTGACAACACATGCTAAAAGAAATCACACTATCATGGGGCCGTCATTTTTCACTCTACAAGTTATACCAACACATGTCCATTTCCAATTGGCTATGATTCCCTCAGTTAGTCTGTGAGTGACAAGAATTGTGTCTTACAATGATTTAAATATCTGCATACCTATACACGTTGAATCAGTACAGTGGCCAGGGTGGAAGGTGGCACTAATGTTGTAAAAAACATGTTTCTCTCACAATATTCTAAATGATAGGGCTTTGTTCTTAAGCAGGTACCATGGCCTGCTGAGGGTGGCTTGCCAATCAGACTAATTAGTCAAAGTAAGTTATTGTGCATTTGATTGTCATACTGGTGTATGGTAGTCAGCAAACTGTACTTTTATCTGCAACATTGAGTAGACTAATTAAAATCCTACGTCACACAGACGTCACACAGGTCCAACTGTGCATGTCGGTTGCAAAAGACAACAGGAAAAATGTCGTGTTGTGCAGTGGGATGTTTGTAAACAAACCATTCGTGGGCCCCATCGACTTCCGTAGTAGGAAAATAGAATTCTATGTAAGTCAATGGGGTCCACGAACTGTTTGGTTTCAAACATTTCTCAAAATATCTTCCTTTGTGTTCATCAGAACAAAGAAATGTATACAGGTTTGTAACAACATGTGAGTGAGTAAATTATGACAGAATTTAATTTTTTGGGTGAACTATCCCTTTAACACAACATCAGCAGCTTTATTTGTTCAATATTGCAATTAATTAAAAAAAAAAGACTGGTTATACAAATATAATTGATATCTGCTTGTTATATGTACATGACCTGATCACATCTACATTGTGTGTCTACCTTTAACATTGCTCTTTGTACACTTTACTCTGACTGGCTGCAGTTGAGTGTCTGTCCTCTTAGCCTTTCTGAAGTTGGCCTCACTCTGTCTGGCTGGTTTCACCTCTCTCTTGGATGGGTTGAGGCACATATTCTTCCCTGAAGTACAACTCTTCTCCGTCTTCCCTGACCTGACCCACAGTTCAATTTTAAACATAAGTGCAGCTGCATGGCTGCAGCATGACCCTAACCTGCACAAAATAGTACAATGTATGAAACACATTGGTTTAAATTGTGGCTTAGGCTAGAACAACATTTATTATTAGTTTGCTTAAATTCCTGACATTGACTGAATTGGGTAAATAATAACATTTAAGACAGTAAATATGATTACATACCCAGCCATAGAGGTGCAGTTCGCGGTAAGAATACAGTTGTTTGTCTTGTTGACGATAAACCAGACCTTGTATAATTCTGTCTTATTGCCCTGTCTTTGGCTAGGCAGAACCTCGGTCTTCAGCACTACGAAGTTTTCGATTTCATAGTTGTGAAATTTTATGTATTGGACATGACCACACAGAACAAAGTTGTACGCGTCAAGAGACTTGTACGCTTTTAGCTCCTACTGAGTATATACACTGGGGTTCTCAATCAGGTAAATATATATCTCTTGCCACAGGATGCTTGGCCATTTCATTTCGTCATTTAACCACTGACAAGGTGCTATGGCAAACAGATCTGTAAGCTGTATCCCACTCAGTAACGTTATCCCTGGGTGACAAGCTCCTGTAATATACGGGCAACATTTAAAAAATCTAAAATCAAAATATTCTACACCGCTTCGTCGTATCTCTCTAGTCGTACTGGTTATCACTTCCAGGTTTTCTGCAACCATGATGCGCGCGCATCTTGAATGTTTACAAACATTTAATTGGCCTATATTTATATTGATGCATGAGTTTTTACGTTAGTTCATGTTTGGCACCCTTATACTCATTTTAATGACAGGTATGACATTTTCCTTGTTTAAAAACCTTGTTACAGCAATCAAGAATACTGCCCCACTAAAACAAACATTAAAAGTTTTTCATGTTATCAAATAGGGTCTAGGAGGGCTGCTGTGCTCGAACTCTAGGAACCAAGAAAACCACATAGAATATACAAGTGCAGCCTTGTGCACATGCATGCACACTTACAAGCACACACACAATACAGTGTTGGACAATGGTATACATCCTTCAATATGATTGCACCCAGTAACCTGATCACTGATCAATCACATGCCATATACAGCATTAAATAATGAAGGCAAACTACACAGTCTAACACAAAACTAGATCTTATATTAAAAATATTGATAGATATAGTAGTAGATTGCATGTTTGTGTACATGTTTGTGCCTGTATGTCTGCACATCAAACTACTATAGTACAGATAGATGTTTATTTGATTTACTGATTTTTATATTGATTAACTGATAATAAAAAGGCTCCTGAACCTTTCTCATTTTTATCTCGTCCTCTTGTCTCTTGTTATCTTTCTACAAAACAAATACAAAAAAGTCAGACGTCATAACTTTAGAATAATCTGAGTGCATCTTTTGCAGTTCTCTAATCTCTATACACCTGGTAGTGGACATATGCACATGCACTTGTATGCATGGAGTTGACAGCAGCCAACCCAGGCCCAACTGCTGCAACATGTCGATGCCAGCTCCAGAGTACTGTCTTTTGCTGCAACACACCGTCAGTCTCCTGTACTGTTAAAGATGCTTCATAGAAACATATCTTATTAATCTGTATGTTGACAGACACCTACAGTTTTACAGCCTTTACAGTTTCAACTTTCTCAGGTCTTCTGGTAATTTTCCAGTCCATGGTAACTAATAGCAAGCAATTACTGGAAGGTCTTTGTTTGACTGTTGTGTGATGATGAAGGCCAATTTTCTATGTTAAGCCTTTCTGGCTTAGAAAAAATACCATGATACACAGATCACCTGATTATTGTTTATGTTTTACATCATTGTCTCCATAATATGAATACATACAGCCTCCAACTACCATCCAGTCATGTTATCTTCCATGCTGTGTCATACAGTATACTACCATGTAGAATATTTTGTGTACTCCTGACTACAGCTCTGAAAAAAACCCAAATGTGTTCTTTTTTACCAGGTGTATTGAAGTGCATTGAGTACCAATCTGTATGTGTGAGTGCATGTGTGCATGACAGTCTCATGCATAGCACCTGATTTATGCCAGGTCATGCAGGGTTAGAAGTACTGGCTGAATGCTACAGTAGGAATAACCTAGTGGGATTTGAACCGGAAACTCTCAGCTAAGGTCAGACAGACACTGCCACATGCACTCACTCTAAAGAAGCATAATGAGACCCCAGAGACTCACACAGCACAAACTTGTGATTTCAATTAATATTCTACAAAAATCTCTGCCATGTACCTCCACATGTCCTTGTGTCTGAATGTTACTTTAATGGGTCTTTTATTGTATTTTCAAATGGCAAGATCTCTCCTCATTTAATCAATCATGTGACAAAATGTTGTTCTCTCCATAATGACAAAAACAGACACTGTCAACTTTTCATTAGATGCCTAATCATAGCACTGCCAACATCACAACAACAGACACATGCATGCACACTGTGATCAGAGGTACTGCAGAGGATAAGCAAACAAGGTTACCCATTACCTTTCTGTCTAGTTTAATTTTCCTGTCACGCTTACAGAACTGCATATTCATTAACTGAAAAATAAACAGGTTTCATAAGTGAAGAGGGGTTGGAATAATTCAAACTCATATCACTGAGGTTACCTTGATGTTTTAACAGTTTTCCAGGACCCCACCATTATTATGGTGCCAAGTTATTCACTTTGAGTTTAATACTTCATATTCTTGGATGTTAAGTATTTTTTGGCCAAGAAGTCCCTACAAGACACAATGAAAAGACATGATGAAGCACCAGAATCTCTTCAAGAGCTATTTGAAAGCATACAACCATGGTTACCTGGTTAGGCTTGAGCTAATCCCTAAAACAGCTCAATTCAAACAATCTGAGCATGAAATAAATTACTGTCGAATAAATCCAGGAGAGAGAGTGACAGATAAAGTGAAGAGTGAGGGAGAAGTACGTAATGAGAGATGAAGAGAAGCAATGTATGGGCAGAATGGTGGGGTTATCGCTTACCTCATACAGAAATGATTATAAACAGCAAGAGATGATGACTTCAAGAGACATATAGGACAGTATGATAAAAGGAGACATCTCTCAATCTATAAATCTATGTCTTTTTTAAATTATCTGATTTTGAGATTCTGACAGTGAGCAGCGATGCATGTAATCGAGATACAGGTATCACAACATAGGCTGCACTTCATCCTTTCTCTATCCATCATTCCATCTCTCAAACTCGAACCTTTTCTCACTTTCTACCTCTAGA
This sequence comes from Plecoglossus altivelis, assembly GCA_036571765.1. Taxonomy (NCBI): domain Eukaryota; kingdom Metazoa; phylum Chordata; class Actinopteri; order Osmeriformes; family Plecoglossidae; genus Plecoglossus; species Plecoglossus altivelis. The sequence goes on from BROE01000016.1 coordinate 4,783,923, forward strand.
CATCCCTTTTCTCTGTGTTTGTTTCTCTGTGTTTCATGTAACAAAGACAATGTTAGCCTATCCCAGAGCCTCTCCTCCAGCTAGACCATGTTAATCCATTGCAAACTAATCCTAAAGCCAGAGGATATTAGTCTATGCCACAGTTATTTCTTAACAAAGATCATGTTAGTATTTCCTGCTAACCATGTCAGTACATCCCAGATTCAGACCTGTTAGAAAGTCTCCTGAAGCTCTGTCTGATCATCATCATTTGCACGAGAATAAAAGAATGGGTGTGCAAAGGTTTCCATTGATTAGATACATACACAGTCAGGCACACATACACATTGTGTGTATGAAACTGTCTGTCAACATACACACAAAAAGGCTCACTTAAACACACAAACACACATACACATAACTACACTTCACAGCAGTATCTCTCCTCTGTCACATTATGCTTCCCCTCCTCATCACAGAGAGTGGGAGGCACAGATCTGCTGATTTACAGCAGAAACATCACATTTCCACTGAGCTTTTCTACAACAGCTTTCAAGTCACCTGTCTCTATCTGGACTTCTAAGATCTCAGAATAGGAGTGCTGATTTAGGATCACCTTACATTTTCAGGATATTGTACGGTTGACAGTTGTAGTGGATAGGATCATAAGATTGTGTATTTTTGACATGATTTTAATTTTGAACCTACACTTGAGACATTACAGTGCACACTTTAAACCATAGGCACACATCATAGTTTGTTTCCCATAATCAGTGACAGGTCAAAGAGACCTCAATTGAACAGTCACTAACATCCAGAAAACCTGCTTCAGTAAATATAGGAACTAAGGTCTTTCATCAGCAATTATTAAAGGCCTTATTCCATTTTCCAGGTAATCTGATTCAGACATCAGTTGGACTGCTTTAGAACTAAAGCTTTGTAGAATCCATTAACATAGTTGTGACCTGGTGTATCTTAATGAATTCATGAATCCTACTGCAGACATTCAAGACAATTATGTAATTACCTACCTGCTTTCTAAGCAGGTTGGTAATCAATCTTGACTAACTGCGAATCTCATTCTATACTGATGCTTCATTGAAAATGAAAGCTACATCTTAGCACCCACTTTACAACTACCCTGCTCTTAGAACTTGTATACACATTACCAAGTTAGAGCTATAATTTAGGTTTAAACCGTTGTCAGCTAAATTCTGATGAGGAATCTTGTGTAGATTGTGTGGGTACATAATTCTGATTGGGAATTTGTTTTTGAATGTCTAAAGTGTCTAAAGAGTACAATGGCACTATAATCATACCAATCAGTCTGTATTTAACAGACCGCCTCTCCAATCAGCACAGGATATCCATCACAAGAATGGATCATGAAATATAATTTGAATCACTTTAAAAGACCGCTATAAATAACACAGGTCTTGATGTATTTCTTGAAAAATATCTCAAGAAAATCTCTCTTAATGAATGAAAATTACTTCTCCAGGAAATTAAACCTGTAGTTCTTTTGAATACTGAGAAGGTCAAGATAAGGGTGTTGATATGGAGTTTTAGGTTGTATTTAAAATTAATGTGGCTTAAATGTGATTTCATTAGAGAGGTTCTAATTTCTTAGTCAAGAGACAGGTTTGACCAGCTATTTCTGCATTCAGGAAAGGGTGATTGTTTGTTGTAGAGTAGATTACTTAATCTTTAATTACTTCTGAAGTGACGGATCCCTGCAAAAGGGCACTTGACCATTTGAGATAGGTGGCTCGTGGAGTTTTATGATGAGATTTTCTGCTAAGGGGGATTGTATGAGATTGGGAGACAGTAAGTCTGGCAGAACTATTGTTTCAACTCTGATGTATTAAGATTGTATTGTTTTATGTGTGCTCTGATCCAGCGAATTAATTTTTGGCAAGGTTTGTGTGACTGCTATTTATATTTATTGATTGTTGCTTAGAAAGATCAAGTGCTCAATGACTTCCAGACTACTACTTGACAAATAAAAGCTGAAGATACTGTAGGTCTGGTACCAGAACTTGTGAGACGCTGTTTGGGCAGGTGCTACTACTGATCCAATCCGATTCATGGCTAGGTGGCTTTGTATTATTGTCTGATGTTTCTGTGTCGAAGATGGTTATGTTGGTGTAATGGCTGTGCTGTTTAATAAATATCAGCATATTAAACCATCCAATTCAATTTAAAGCTTGATTCTCGAACAAATATCCATCAGTTATCCAACTTAATTGCATTTGTTACTGTATTAACACTGGAGTTTCACAATAACAGGGAGGATTCAATTTCATGTATTAAAGGAACACTATAATACACATCTTATCAGAATTGTAGATATTTAAAGGATGTTTATGTTGTGTATTTGCAGTTATAGTTGATTTTCAAAGGGTTTTGCGATAAGTTGTGATATGATGTGAATATTGCTTAGGGGCATATTGAATGATTACTGCCAAGTCTATGATGTAACCTTTCATGTAAAATAAGTTTTAACAACATTTTTAGTTATTATTAAGTTTTCTAAAACTGTTTCAGCCAACACCATTGCTTGACACTCAATTGAGAAAATGGTAGGAAGGAATTTTCAAGAACCCCTTCAAGGCAAACATAATAATGCTATAATTATTATTAGATCCATAGGTATTTCAAAGAATAATAATTTATTTTGTCAATGGTTTGCAAACCAAAGCTGGCAAGCATTGACAAATTAAGCAATTTGGCAATTGTAGAAAATTTGCAACTTATTCTTAAACTACAAAAACAGTCTAAGCTGATATGATGTGCATTTGAAGCGCAGTTGCTGGTAGCGATACGGATGCACAAGGTTCAGTCTTAATCTTGTTGACTAAAGTGGTTGGTTTATTTGGGGAAATTTCATCTTAAAGCTGTCCCTGAAAAAACTACCCAACTATTGGAAAAATATAAGTCATATAGTCTGTAGTGAACAATATTAGTCTATAATAGTGGCAGCACTGGTACTGTTATAAAAGTACCATAGTCATCCTACTTGCAAATAGTGCTTAATATTCTAGTAGTATTATAATAATCCGTTGTATAAACAATACTGGCTGTTGTTTCTGATGACCATTAGTATACAAGAGGTATACAAGCATACATAATTGGGGATGTTCCATTTTAATTGCCGAACCTTTTAATACTCAGTCTATAGACACAAGCCATCCTAATACTGCAGTGTGTTTCCAAGTGCTTGACCAAGTGAAATGTCTGTCATCACTCTGCAAAGATCAAACTCATTCTAAACATTTACCTTTAAACCATTGTGAAGCATTAGTGATGAAATAAGTTTCAAATGGACAGACATTATGTCCTTTATAAAGAAGATCAGTATTGCATTTACTTATGACTATTATGTGTTTTAAATTCTAATTTCAATTAAAGGATATAGCAGCTCTTCACCAATTAACTTTCTTGACTCACCGTAATTAAAGATTTGTTTACTCAAATGAACAAACAAATTAAGTGTAAAGTGGTCTGAATTTTTAATGTCTGGTGTGCAAGAACTTTAACAATATGACTCAGATCGCGCCTGAAGGAGTTAATAAATCTGTTTGCATAACAACACAGGAAGTGAGAATGTAGGTGCTTTATTAAACCAGGACAGTCCACGAGTGAGACAATAGTGATCTGTACTACAAGTGGTTTGGCAATGTTATACACAAGCATTAAGATTACTTTGTACCAAATTCATTATGTAATAATTACATAAACCAAAAAAGGTTTCTTAAAGTAGCAAGCCTTGATGTATGTATGTATTTTCAGATGGAAACTGGTGGTGTCAGGGTCATTGAAGCCAGGTTTCCATAAAGACTTCCTGTAGAGCCTGTCAGATTATGCCCAGTCGAGCTGAACTTCACCAGACTCTATTCTGAGGATAGCCAAACTCAGACAGTTTTGACATGACTGGTGGCAGTTTTGACAAGGTTGGTGACAATTTGCGCACGCATAGGGACAAGTGAGACTGGAAGTAAAGAGAGCAAGAAAAGAGAGAAAAATACACAACATTCTTATGGATTAAAACAACTTTAAGATATGATTCAGCACTTTATTAGCAGGAGAACAGAGCAGTTAACACAAGATGCACAGTGTCACTGGCAGCAGGACATCAGTCAGTCCCAGTCTGTTTCCAGGTGAAGATGAGACGGCTAGTCGAGCTAGCTATGGCCAAGAAACACCCAGGGCCATCTCTGACATTTACAGTACATCACAAAGAGATTAATATTCAATAGTCGTTCATGCTGAATACATAGAAGTCCTTTTAGTTGAACTAATCTCTATATCTTGAGTCAAATATAACAATTGTCAATTTATGGCATATAGTACACGAAAAACAATTACAAATCAAGAAAACATTATATTGCAAATGTAAATGGTACAAAACAAAACAGATTAAATAATAATCTGAGGTAACCTTTAGCACACTGAGTCAAGAGCACAGAGGTCATGTTTAATCATATCACGTTTCTCGTGACATCACATATATCTAACCTCTTACCTTTGATTTTGTCTGGAATATCTACAAACGCAAAAATGACATGAAGTCCTTGAAACACCAATTAGTAAGTGCTGTTAATGTGAAATATTAGAGCAGTGTAGCCTGAGGCTAGCTTTGTGGCACACTGCTAAATGTGCCTCTAGCTATAACGCAAACTCCTCAATTGGAGCAAAATGGAGTGGCTTTTCCAATTATTCCCATGAATATTGCATCCATACTCCAGTTTCACGAAAATTCTAGGTCGGTACAGTAAATATAGTAACAATACATAGTGCTTTAGAAGTGCCTTATTAAGTGAGACTGTAGATAACATGTATTGGGGACACATTGTGTTCACATCTCTAGAGCTCTAGTCAGTGGTTCTTACTCTACACATAAGTTGTCATTCTTTCAGCCATAGTCAGTTGTTAATGAAAAAAGGAGTCGACAGCTCATCGTTTACCACTGTCCCCTAGTCCCTTTGGCACAGACATATTTTAAAGCTGAATTTAAGAGTCACCAGAGGTTAGAGCTGTGAGCAGTGCATAGACTGCTGTTTGTCCTTCTTAATTAAGCAGATGCTATAATTCTCTGTGTTGACAGGGGACATTAGATTGGCACGAGTGTGGGCTGCTCTGAACTAGCATGTGATGCTGTCATGAACTACTGTCACTAGATGGCTGCCGAGGTGAAATTTAAATATGAACACTGGGATAACTGCAGTGCAAGGCCATGCTTTTGCACAGCTAACATACTGTGCCCTATTTTCACAATCTGAAATACAAGTGTCAAGTGTGAAATGCAAGTAACTTTGTGGGCAGGACCTGGGCACTGTTGCTATTATACGGGTGGGATAAATTACTCTTGCACCTGGCTCAAAGCTAAAATGGGTTGGTCTAAAGTTGTTACACTAGTCATAAATGTGATTTGGTTGTAACGTACCATGAATCAATCAGCGCGTCAGCTCACATTCCCTTTAAAAGAAGCAGCGCAGCAGCATTGTGCACAAGCTACATTACGGCCAATATGGCCAAGCCTGCGCCCCTACAATTCCATTTAAATAACGCGCCACTGACTTTTAACCACCCTTTTCCAGGTTTGTAGCATAAATCTTTTCTGAAACTACAAAATAGCACCAGGTAACCAGGAACAAGCCTCCTTTTTCACTGAACCGCACCCTGTGTGTAAATTCATTACTAATTTACCGACGTGCATCTGTGAACAGAAAACACCGCTGTGCATCGAGTGAAAAATAAGAATGATACATGCGTCGGTGTACAAGGTCAGTTGCACTTTGTGCAATATAGGGTCCTCTGTGTCCAGGACATCTCACTGTCCAGGGCTCCAGACTAACATCTTTTTTTACTAGGAGCACTGTAGCTTCTAACTGAAAATGTTAGGGGGACAGGCAGAGCACTTTGGGGCCTACACATTAAAATCTGCCTGAAACAAATTGTTCACATTTTAACTGTGTTACTAGTGCTTTGGTAGTAACTAAAGATACTAAAATGTACTTTTTAAATCAGGGTTGTTCGATATGACTAATCTAATTTTCTGATAACCCTTCACATCCCAATAGCGATTGCCTACCTGAGTCACCTGACATCTCTTGATATGGCATTTTTATTTAAATTCATATTTATATATTTTATATATTGTCCCACATGGAGAGGCTTTCTTTCCAAGAATAGAAAGTGGTATTTCGTGACATAAGCAACAGGAATTATTTTATGACTGGATGACCAATCAGCTTTGGAATATATTTCCTTTTGAAACATATTTAGGTTTTTCATGCGTTTCTGTAAAAAGTATCACCACTGTATCTCAACCAAAGCGTTGAGTGTACCCAATATAATTTGTATATCTCAACAGTAACAATGAGCATTGTGTGAGTTTTCACAACAGGCTATTAAAGTCTTTCAAAATAAATGCAATGTAATCTCTCTATCTTTGACTGTCTGAAGGGTGTGGGTCTCATGGTCCGCTAGTCTGTAACAGTGGGAAGAGAGCGCAGCGGAGAGGAGAAATGGCAGAAATAATCAAAAACATCTGGGTGCTTTTGGATTTTTACAAATGAGGACTAGGCTTAAGGTAAGAATATAGCTTGCAAATAAATAAATGTTCAATTGATTATGATCAAATCGGATTTCACACCTACTGAATGTTGGGATAAACAATACTAGTCTGTAGTTATATTGTCTTGACTATATAAAGCTAGGAAAACGAATCACACCAATGCTTAAACGTTTTGCTGGAATGCTTGCTTGCATGCTTTCTTTATATACACCTCAACATGTAAACTGTTACGAAGCACCGTTGCCAAGTAATATGGACAAAAGTGTTCAAAAGTGTTCAAAAGGTATTGTCATTGTAGACCTACTTGAATAAACGGTACATGTATATTCCAAAATGGCAAATATCCTGTCTTTGCATCTCCTTGAAGGAACATTTGTGCCAGTGCAAGTAAGTTTTGTGGCATTAAATGTTTTTACTTGTGTACAAAATGCTCATTCATTGCACAGTAGTGTGCCTGCCACATCCACCTATCCAACTTCATCTTCAGATTCTTAACTTTAATACAAATTTGATCATATCACCAAGCCCTAAATTCAGTCACATTTAATCGCAATGTTTAATGGACAATCAGTGTGACACACAAAGTGAGACACAAGTGTATTTGTGAAACTGTTGCACATGTGTGAGTAGTTGTAAAAATACTTGCAAGGTTTCACTCTGGAGCCCTGCTTTCAGTTTGCAGTCTGACAACGTATCTCTGCAAAGTTAACTGTCTATGCAAAGCTAACTGTCTGTCTCCAGATCTAGTTGTCTGCAGAGTGAAGGCACTCCACAGGTGCTGTCTAGGCCCTCAGGGCAGTAGGGGAGGAGGACAAGTCCTAGAATATGGAGTCTGCTCAATAGACTTGACCCGAGATATCATCCACGCCTCACTGGCCACTGCTCTCCACATGCTTTTTGCTAAGAGATCTGAAAATAGAACTGTTCCCCAGGTTCCCTAAGACCAGCCTGTCACAGTCAGAACCACAGTCCGAGTCTCCTATCATATTCTTTTATTTCTCTCTCCTCTCTTCTGATTTCACGTCTCAACTAATCTATTTTATCATTACTCCTGGTTTATTTGGGATACTCACTTTCTAGGTACAGGCATGAGGTAGTGGGATCCAAATCTAATTGTATTCCCCAGTGTTTGATTAAAATTATAAAATTGAAATGATACAGGACATGAAAAATACAGAGTATTATTTGTGAAGAAATACATATTAACAGATAATTGATTCTGTAATGTACGTACAAACTAAATGCAATCTAGACAAAGTATGAATGAGTAAATCCTTATATTTGTTTTTGGTTAACCTAATCTGATATTTGAGCTTTTCTACACTGCTGACAAACTCATCTTAACTAATGTACTGTATATGTTACTTCAAACACCTCTCCTCTGCTTTGATCTGAGCTGCAAAGGACTTCCCATCCTCTCTCCCTTCACCAATTTGTCTGTTCAGTTGGGAGCATGTCAGAAACAACTCCTCTTTTAGTCAACCTATTTCAAATGAGCTGAGCACATCCAGTAAAGAAAACATACTTGAGAGTCTCTTATGAGTGAACCTGGGCTCAGATCCTTTTCCAAATAACTCCTTCGAGGGATAATTCTGTCTGCAGGGAGGCTGTCTCCACATCACCAAGGTACACAAAAAGCAGAACCTGTGAGGTGTTGCTCTTTCTTCCATTTCCATGGTTATGACTTTGGGCTGTTAATACAGATTTTAAGGGAAGGTTGTAATGTGGAATGTAACCTGCAGCCGTCCATTTACATATTAGGGATGTAGTAGTGTTCTAGTGGATTCTAAATGGAAGGGGAAACAATTGGGACAAAGCAGAGCTGTTAAGGGTGGATATGAAGACCACAGATCCAGATACACTCAACTCATGTTATTGATTCTTCTTTGAAACAAATTAATAAACTTCACCACGTAAGTTTAAAGTAAATTGGGGCCTCTGATAGCCTCGTAGCAACCCGCTGCTAGGTTTGGAATAGGGGAAATGTAAGCACTTCACTTAGTAAAGCAAAGCTAACTGTCAGGTAGTGGGATAAATAATGGCAATTGATTGAAGTCAGTCTAGCGTCAGGTTTCATTTAGTCTCTAATAAGCCACAACAACAACAACAACACAGTCATCTGATACAAATTCACCTTGCATTTTGCCTACACTTAAGTAGACAAAATGCATTTTTTCAAGAATTTCAAATGATTCCAAATGTCCAGAGTAATTCAGAAGTTCACTGTCTGTCTAATCAGTCTCCTGAATTCCCTGATAGTAAATATTGGTTCCAGTATTTACACATTCCATCAGTTTTTACATTGTAGGCATACCCAAGTGCAGTGGTTCTCCAAATAGTTCCTGAAAGGAAGTAAATAATCAATTTTATTCAGATTGTTTCGTGCACCAGCCATGTTAAGGATCATGTTCCCCACAGAACCCACTCTATAATTCACAGTAGCAACTAGCACCTGACTGTACTGTTTGTAAGTCCAATGCAAATAAATAACTGTCTTTGTAGGATGAATGAATTTGGCTAAAATGTATGACAAATCAAAAGGGCGTGAAATACAACTGCCAGTCATAAGTCCCCACTCTTGTACTGTAGCACCTCTGGTTGACATTGGTCAAACATCAGTCGTCTGTGGGGTGAATAAATTTAGCTAAAACTAGCAGAAAATCAAGGGGGCTTGCTTCAAAGCCTGTCACATACACCATGAAGATGGATGGTAGCTGTTGCCTTTGGGCTGGAAAAAGTAAGCGCATTTAGATCTTTTTTGTTCAAGGAAATTCTTATGACTATATGGTGTTATGCTGTAGTTGCCACCAAAATGTTAAACATTCTGTTGTAAGGTCTATTAACAGTCATTTTCTCAACTTTATTGTAAAAGACATTGAGGGCCAGCCGCCCCAGAGAAAATATTGGTGGATTTGTGAATTATATTTAAGTCACATTGTTGAATTTTTTTCTGCACTTATGATACACTGCCATTTACAAAACATGTTTATTGCGATGTAGCTTAAAGAGAATAATTAGTGTCTATTTACACAACACACATGAATATGATTCTTTAGTAAGGTCTTTTCATACCATCTGGTGTCAAATAAAATTAAGATGGATGTTGTTAGTGTGCTGTGCAGGGATGTGTAGAGCATGCTGTGAACACACCATCCACAGAAAGCATGTGTCCGCTCTAGTAGCCTGTATCCAATGTCAGGAGTACGGGTCATTTCTTCCTTCCAGAAATGTCACCCCCTCACCCCATCGCACCCCACCTCACCATGAAGACAACATGTCACTGACACCAGCTGTGCTGTAGACCTGTTCCTGTCACTAACCTCTCCTGATCACAACCCATCCACTACCATCACTGACCATTGTGACTACCACCATCCACATACTCTATACTGCCAAAAGAATTGGCTCGACTGCCTCATGCATATGCATATGAACATGACATCTCATTCTTCAAACATTGGATTGAATATGATATCAGCCCACACTTCAAAACTATAACACTCTTCTAGCAAAGCTTTCCACAAAGTTCAGGAGTATGATTATGGGAATGTTTTACATTTCTTTCAGGAGTGCTTGCAGTATCTGCTCTAATTTATTCTTAAGGTGTTCTATCAGGTTGAGGTCGGGACTCAGGCCAGTCAAGTTCTTCCACACCAAACTCACTCATCCATGTCTTTATGGCCCTTGCTTTGTGCATAGGCGAGCAGTCATGTTGGAACAGAAAGTGGCCATTTCCAAACTGCAAAGGATGGGCTGACATCATATTTAATCTGATGGTTTAAGAATGTAATGTCACTCATGTTCTTATGTGTGCAGACAAGCATTATGTGGAAACACTTTAACAGTAACATAAGGAATGTGAATACAGGTTGTTCATGTCAACAGAAATATACAGTTTGTACATATGTGTTATGGCTATTGTGTATAAGCATTTTAAAATTCATGATGAGTCAAAGTAAAGGGTCATCATTTATTTGTTAAAGATATTTGTAAATACCCCTTATGGAGTCTGGATGTTTACTCCCACTTCAGGAACAGAAATATCATAATAGCATTTCTGTTGTTTACAATGTCACAAACATGAACAAGGGTGGGTTCATCGATCACAAAATGTGTCCACATGTGTGAGCAACAGTCAATATAGAGATAAAAGATAAAACTTCTCATTACACACACATGCATTGCATGTCTCCTCATGTGCCTCATGGGAACAATTTCAATATCAGTTACAGCAACAACAAAAATTAAGCTTCCATCAATGAAGGCATTGAGAGTTAATTGGTGCTGCAGGCTGCTCGTGATCTTTGAAATTCTACGTGTGCTCCAGATGTCTGAAGGCTGGATAAATACTGAATTGTACAATAAAAATAACTATACATATTGAGCTTCTTCAGACTGAGTGGATGTCTCCTTGTGAAGGTTATTAAAGGAGTTTTTAAATCAGCATGGTTTTAGAGAATTCCCACTCTTGTGCTATTGACATGAAAAAGGAGAGGCCAGGCAGCAGCCAGAGACAGCCAGGCTCAAACTGCAAATCCCACACTGCTTAGCATACATTAGCTCACAGAGGTGACAGGGTGAGAAGGTTCTGCAATTAAACACAAGTTAATGCCTTTCACATTTGGCAGCATGTAACCTTTAGAGTAAAGGCACCACGCACTGCTTTCCAGAATAGTTACACTGATGGTGTCTTGCCTGGCATGCTATGCTAGACACAGTACATTATTAATGCAGTCCTGGTTACACACTACGACTGATATACACCAATACAAGCTACATACACGAAAGCCATACACTCGTACTGCAACTGAGAATGAAAAACATGAGAAAAACACATATTGCTAGCACTTCAAGCAGCACATACATGCAAGCAAAACTACAGAGGGTTGACTAATGGAACAACATTGTATGGAGAAAGGGAGTATGTGATTAGTTTACTTTTAGTTACTTAAGCTACTTTTGGTGACATCGGAATATATTTCGAATTGAATGTATGGTTAAAAAGTGTTCACTTCAAATGCATGTTAAATTTGACTGGTGTTATTTGTTCAGAAGCATGACGCTCAGTAGTGATGAGTATTTGATGAAGCCATATAATTTTATGGGATATTTGGAGGGGTGCTGTGTGTACAGTTTGTCCTTGAATGTCAATATAGAGATCTCTCAGCCATCCACTCAAGTTTTCAACCTCAGTGATCTCTGTGGAAATGTCAACCCTTCTGCTTGCTCCCACAATTCATCTGGATCAATGTGTTTATGTTAACAATGGAATGATTCTGAAAGTTCAAAATCAGAAAAAACTACCCAGAATTTGGATGGCACCATGACCACACACTGGGTCAAACAGTTCTTAATAGTCATTGGTTCCCTTTAAAAAATGCAGATCTCATGTGTAGTTCTGTGATTGGTATTCTTCTTAAAAGAATACTGGGGTATTCTTTTTAAAAGAATACCATCAGTTGGCTTTTGACAGCTTACTTCGAAACTTCTATCCAGATGATAAGAACTTGCACCACACATTCCTAAATCTACAGGGGGCATCTGTCTCTACTGGTCAGATGTCCCTTTAGGAGAGGTAACTCTATTGAAAAGGTAATCAAATAACTTCCACGAGCAGATCCTCAGATGATCAAATCACTCAGCCAGAAGAAAAAGCTAACTCACACCCCAGGTTAGCAAGATTGGGGTCTGTATGTTTACGTAAGCCTAATGTCGTCCAAAGGTCCATTTGTTAGTTTTTTTAAACGTTGTATAGGCAAACAGGAATGCTGAGAACACTTAATGTTTATACAGAATAAGGGTAGAATTCTCAATTTCTCTGACAATCAGTTTTTTCTTCCCTCAGGTACATTTGTGTCAAGCATAAATTTGTGTGTGTGCATGTGTAAGGGAGGGGTCATTCTTATCTATTGTGTTGCTTCCTGGTATGAAATGTGCTGTTTAAATGAAGTTTGATTTATTGAAGAGTTTACTACTTAACAGATTTCAAACACATAAACAAAGTAAATAATGCTCTACAGCGTTTACTATATAAATAGAGCTGGAATGGTCAATTTGCTACCAAGGAGGTTTCGTAAATCTGCCTCATGGTTCCGTAAAGTACAACTTAAACAAAAATGTTTCCATTATTGCCATGCAATTATACATATATTATATGTTGCTGAGGCATTTATTTACAGAGAATAAAGAAAATCACAGAAATCCCCCCACTTTAAACAGTGGTAGTGGCTTTCCAATCACGGTGGAACCCCATTTGAGTACCTGGATACACAGAGGCCTTGTTTCAGTCATGACTGGGCATCCAGGAAAAAAAATATGGAACATAAACAAACATATATCCACACAAACATTAATACAATAAGAAAAAGGCTTTGTGTCATTTGTGATGTGAAACGTCAATGAAGGGAAAATGACTGTGACAATCTATTTAGGTAATGTAATAAGTAGATGAGGTGTCCGTCATATTATAATTGATTTGTTTACACCAGGTATTTCTCAATGTCAAAATAATATCTTTATCACAGTTGAGACATCTGTACTATAAGTCTCTGAGAGTCTCAGAGCATTCAGCCGAAATCTAGTTGTTCTTTTAGTGATCTGAACCATTTTTGTGTGTATTTCTAGATCTTAAATTACTAGATGCTGGCTGTTGTTTTAATCTATATGCTTTTTGATCCCCTGAAAGATGTATATGTGCAACAAAGACAGAGGGGATTACACAAACCAAATACAGACAGCAACCACATAACAGCACACAGTAACTCAGTTTCAACATCCATCCATCCATCCATCCATCCATACACACACACACACACACACACACACACACACACACACACACACACATACATACATACAACTGTATGCAGCCAATACACAGAGCAACTATAGCCTGCTCTATCACTGCAACAGCCTAGTTTCTAACTGGCAACCAGCCTTGCATAACTACCTGGGTAAAAAACAAATGGAACATCACAATCATTATAGGCACAATACAAAATATACATACAATTGCCTCCTACTAACCATACATTGTAACAAGGGGCCAATTGTATAACAAAGCATACGTTTCCGGCTGTTTGTACACTATTTCAAATGCATGTAAACCAAATAAAATACTGTGCATTATGTGAATCTGTGCACTTTTACACAGTTTAGACATCTTGTGTAGCCCTTTACATTACATGCTATGTTTTGAGTCATTGTGATAAGTCAACATTGTGTCTAAAAGGCAAAGAAATAACGTGCATGCATTAATACTGCCAGTTCAATTGCTTTACATGTATGAAGGTATCATTGATGTCAAAGTAGTAGATCAAGAGAAAATCGAAATATCACTAGCTCCCGAGCTGTATTGCCATGTCATTTTTTTAACTTGCATACTCCTTTTCCCCCCACAAAACTTGGTTGGACTTTCAAATTAAAATGGATCCTTAGTTTATTCTGCCATGCTGATTCATAAGCTGAAACATTTTGCTTCATACCCATAGTAAGCTAAGGCAATTTCCTTTTTGAAATTGGCTGAATGTTGCCTGTCTTATTGACTGCTGGCTGGCTGTATACTGGCTAGTTGAGTGGTAGAGCCTCAACAACTCTGGGAGGCTTTCTCTCTGCTTTGTGAAATTAATTGATTTATATCTTTGGTGCTGCTCACTGCTGGAGTTGCCTATTATCTACAAGCTGTGCCATTTATTTGCATCTTTTCAATAAAAGTTTGAAAAGATTTGTTTCATGAGAAAATTAATATTAAGGGCCAAGAAAGGGAACTCAATGACATTTGGTTAAATTAATCATTTTGTGACAAGACAGTTTAATGTCTACAGGAACATCTAAATCAGCTCTTTCTCACTAGGGTCTGTGTCTGAAATGTTGTTTTTGTCTAAAATACTCCATGTGGTGCTGCTGCAGCTTTGACAATAGGGAATCAAACCAGAGGAGATTCATTGTGATATTGGATTGTGGAAGTGTTTTGTTCCAATCAATACTATACAGCCAGCCAGGGAACAGGTCTGTCTTGTTTCTGAGAACATAAAAGGGATGTACATATGTTGCTACAGTAGTTTCCACACGACACAGAAGACATTGCATTGATAAAAATGGGTGAGTTGTAATGGAGTCATTTCAATGCAGATAAAAACTGGCTGCTGGGAAAATCTGCACCACAAGGATCAAGGAACACCAATTTCCTTAAACCAACTATTAATTTCTATTCAAGATATTACCAAACTGCTACACTTTCCTTCTTTAAATATCCTTTGGATCATTGCCATGGGTGTTACAAAATATTGGCATTTGGCTGTTCTTACAGAATCTAAAAGATTCATGAGAATATTCATTTGTACCGTTCTGCTTAAAGAAAATGTAAGCTTGATGTCAATCTCATTTCAACAGCATTCAACCAGTTTTCCTCTCTAAAGACATATCCCTTTTTGTGCAGACAGAGCACAGAGCCTAGACCACCGTATTAATGTCACTCTCCTGATGGATGGGCGTCCCCAGGGTTGAACACACACACACACACAAACACACACACACACACACACACACACACACACACACACACTGCATCATAGAAGGACAAGTGACATTTAGCCAGAATGCAATACAAGACCCATTGCTCTCTTCTGTAAACAGAGATCCTTAGTAGCAGTATGCATATTGCATAGTATACAGACTAACACTCCGCAGTGCTCCAACTAGTGTAAATGGCAGTTCCTGTTACATGTAGACCTGTTGTAGACCTGTTGTAGACATTAACGTGTAAATTAAACATTTACATAAAAAATGAATGGATTGACAGGGGTCTACAGACATTACAGGTGGCATAGCTAAAAGATTGAGCGAGCTTAGTCCCAATACAGGTCCTTCCAAAACTGTTACACATCCCCAGTATCCCTGTATCCACTTCATGTGTATCATGTAGTTAAGTGAGGATAGGTGGCAGCCCACTTTACGCTCAGCTTGGTCTGATTATGTATCCAAGATCATCAAGTCAATGTTCATTATTTTTTTCATGATCATCATTGTGTTCAGCATAAGATATTGGACATAATTATTTCATGGCTAGTTATAGTTTAATGATTCTAAGATGTAATTAGTTGTTGTGTCAATACATGCTAAAATAACAACTTTTATTAACAGGGTTAAATTAGAAAATTACAAAATAAAGAAGAGAAAGGGATGGGTAACATTTTAGATCAATGGGAGGTGTTAAGTAATAGAAATGTTAAAGTAAAGGTTAAAAAAATGCATGAAGGCACAGTATGGGAAGGAATAGAAGGGATCAATGCAAGTATTGTCTGGTGAGGAAGCAGCATTATTTTACAGTAGATATGTATCAGAATAAATCCTAACAAATGTGCATAGAATCTTTAAACAAACATCTGATTAAACACAAACCATTAAACTGTCCCTGCATTGTTGACTTTTGATAACAGCTATTTGTTGTTTGCTTTCCAACCCTATAAAAATGTACTTATCCCCATGGACAGTTAATTTTCTACAAAAAATGCCATGTACATTTCTCAATTACACGCAATTGGCCTCAGTATATCATACATGCTGAAGAGTGACTTTAAATGGCACAAAACAACTTCATAGTAATGGCAAATCTACTGAATGGTATATCGTCCATGCAGAAGAGTGACTTTAAATGGCACATCACAACTCCATAGCAATGGCTAATCTACTGTATGGTACATGTCCCTTAAAGAGCAGAGTGAAAACATCAACAAGGCAGTCCTTTGAAAGGTTCAAGATAAGTGCCATGCTAATGCATTATTCATGCAGCTGCTCTCCTGAGGGAGATCATCCTAGTCTATATCCTGGCAGGTGAAACACCCAAGATATTTAAACCTCATGGTAAATAGATGAGAGGTTTTCCATACTCGGCCAACTTCGACTGGGACGTTCTAAGCAGAGATGCCGAGATACAACATGACTGCATTGACACAGCTACCCTCAAACGCTCACACATGCAGTACTTTACAATAGCTACTGAATGACAGCTTAATATTGTTGCTTATAAGCAAGCTCAACACAACAATAACTACAAACTCTGTGTAAGGTTAAAGTGGTTCGAAGGTTCACCAACCCCTGAATATTATAACAGCAACCACATGGATCTGCACGAACAGCTACTGGAATCGCCTTGTCCTCTAACCTTTGGCCCAATGAAAAACAGGCACCATAAAAAACATAAATACTTGTAGTGTCAGTTCATTACAGCTTTGGCCACAAAGGACCTTCCATTCAAAAGGTAAGGAAAAGGCAACTGCTTTTGGGGGTGAATTATCATAGATGGGGTTAGAGTTTTGCAGATAACAAAGGTTTGTCAAGAATTGTGTGGCTGGTATCAAAGTGAATATAATAGCAACCACACAAGCTATTCTTAATTCCTTATGAAAACATGCTGGAAAATCAAAAGCAGCTGATGGTCATTCTCACCTTCATAGATGGCTTTGAAGCCCTGGGCGCTCACTGCAAAGTCTGTGGTGAACCAAAGTGCCAGGACAGAGCCTGTACTGACGATGGGAGACGGCAACATGAACCCTGACAACCTGCATAGACGGGGAGAGAAAGAGATGATGTGTATTATAATACACATAATCGTGTGTATCATGTAACAACAATACATTGCTGTCAAAATCACATTCTACATGTCAATGAGGAATAGCATTACCTCAAGCCACACCTCTTTGTATGCCAGATCGGTCTTCTCACTAGTAAATACTCAGTCATTCTTGACATGAATTCGGTCAATCATTAATTTTCCCTATTGTTATGCTCAATGACGTTCCCACTACTGTTTGTTCCACATGCCATTCGATGTTTCTCATTTCAGAATTGAGCAGTGTATGAATCTTTCATTCTGTGTTGGTTGGAGAGATGGCAGCCCTGCATCTTTTATAGATTTCAAGATACACAAACACATGCAGGCATGAACGGCGATACACGCACACACCTGCTAACCCTGCAGTGAAGAAATTGTCTGCTCTCCTCCATCTCTAATGGTTCATTTTTCCTTTGTTTCTAATCATTCCAGATTGAAAAGTTTTTCCGCTTTAAAGACAGATTTCTGAAATTCTCTCTCCAACATACCAAGGTGGTGCACCCATTCCTCATTGGATTAACAATGACAGATTACGCACACACAAGGTTTAGGGCCATCCAATGCCCACAGTGATTCGATTAGTCTGTCCATTTGGTTCACATATCCACTTTTTATGTTAATCCGTTTTGTGGTAATACAAAATATATGATATTCAAAGAATATTTATGGAAGACAGGGATAGACTTAACAACCTAAATTACTTTACTCTAGTTGTATTGCAAGTTTCCGTTAAGTCACATAACTGATCATTTGTATATTTGACCATAAGACCAAAGCATTAACATGTCACAGCCACTGTGGTGCCCCTGTGTGTTCTCCATGTCTCATCAAGTGTAAGAAATTAACTGCACCTGCGTCTTGCTAAGTGTCTGTATCACAACAGGTACCATGTACCTGTGCCTTGTTTAGTCCTTTTATATTTATGGTTGCTTCACTGGTGTTGTGTCTGATCATTTGTCTTTTTTTTGTCTGGTTCGATTGCATGAGGAGTCTGTTCTTCATACTATTGTTTTTTGGTTGATTTAATAATATTTGTTCTTTTGATCATTCTTTCCTACTCACTTGCATATGGTTCCACATTATCTACTGCGCACACATGACAAAACAGAAGAAAGTAGAAATAAGTAGCCAACCAGTGCAAAGTAACACCCTCCTTTCAGTCACTAGCCGCCATTGATGTAGACACATATACACATACGCTACACTGAAGTGCAGTGTACAATACAATGTACGTATGGTGTTCTCTATTAATGGGTTGTTGCGCTGTAATATTGGGTGTGGATATACTGTATCTAGTATATACACATGAGCAGGCTACAGAATTATAGTGTTCAACATCTGTGCCATCTGTCATGCTTTAAGGTGAGCATACTTTGGAGCCTCTAGTGCTGTAGTCACAATATATTGGTAGATCCATCACATGACCCAGCAGGCAAGACTCTCCTTGACTCTCAGCACTACTGCATCAATCACAGGAGTCACAAACATACACACACACATACATTCATACACAACAAAGATCCTTTAATTCAAATACATACTTCATGCCACACCTGCTACTAAGTCAAATATCCTATAGACCAGTTTACAATTTTTTTCTCGTTCTTTCTTGTTTTCTATCTCTACAACACATACACACTCCTGTCTACTTAGAGAAGGAGATAGAAAAATATCTCCAACTCTATTTATTCATTGGCCAAGCGCAAGGAACCACCAAGGATCTGGGGTACCAGCTGATGCGCCAGGATGCAGCTAAGGCACTGTAAGCCTAACCTTACAGTAGTGTAACGTTTTTGTTTAAAGCTAGAAAAATGGAGAGAAGTTGGGCCCACACAATTCAGATGTATGTCAATGAGACCAGCTCCATCATATGGGTGTAAAAATTACATTGAGGGATTTTTCTGGTCCTTATCAGCAACCATAGACCCGATGATACAAAAGGATGTTGTGTGATGAGAAGAGAGTAACTATGCAGAGTAAACGATGCAGGTTAAAGTCTGCAGATTAAAACAACCTGAATTCATGGAGCTGTAATAGAAGTTCACCAATGTAGCGATTGCTACATCTAAAACCGTATGCAAAGACTTAACGGTGTGATCAGTGTATCTTAGTCTTGGGTCCCAAGACCGTCTGTGCAATGCAAAGTCAGACTTAGTTACCTCAAATGGAGATTGGGGGGCAAGGAGCGTCTAATACCTAGGTACACAAAATATTTTCTATATGGTCAAACATTTGTCAATGTGAAACCAATCTTGATTAAATCACATGTAACTGAATAAAATCTTGATTCAATTTTTGTAATTTGTCCACTCAGCTATCTTCATCCGCTTATCTGGGCCGGGTCTCAGAACAAACATTGCGTAATAATTTTTTATAATACGTTTTTGTCAGCACATTTTTAACTGAATTAATGAATTACTTCAAAATAAATTTGCTACATGCATTTATTAAATGATAGACTAAAAGAGCTTTCAAATAAAAAGGAAAGATGAAGCTTTTAGCATTTAAAATGGTTTAGCATAACTAGGAATATACCATTATTATGTTACAAACTTAATCCAAATACAATTATTACTTTTCTGGCAGACAGTGTACACCTGCATCTTTAGGCTATGGAAAGATTTCCAACATAGTATGTCTCAACAGGTCCAGATGGGGCTTGGACAGTGGCAGACTGGCTGTCACCAGTGTAACAATAGGAATGGGACAAAACTCAAAGTGACGTTACAGTTGGCACGTTGTCGGGGAAATTGGAAGGCCATAGAAACCGTCAAGTTTAGACCATTGTAAGGGCACCTTATAGGGTACTGCCTCACGTTTTTGCTAAAATTAATGCACTCATTTTTACATTTTATCTTAGAGGGCACACTATAATTTATTGTGTTAAGGGGCTCCCTGGGCACTCAAGCAAATATACCAATGTGAATGACAGACAGTAGGTCACTTTGTCTCATTTTTGCCACTCATGAGTGCATTTTAGACATTCTTTTTCAACCCTGGGACACCAAGCAGTCAAGTCCATGAGTCTTCCTGTGGGCCTGGATACACCCATGGGGAAGGTATGTTGAACCTATAACTTCCATTCTACTATTAAAGTGCACTCTCCTTTCTACCAAGGGTGGTACTAAGGGTGGTAGGCTGCTCTCTTATTTGTTCATTGCCATCCTTAAAACAATGGATATAGAAGACCATTTGTATAATGAGCATCTTCACCTACTGGGTTGAAGAACGGATGCCAGATAATGGCATGCAACAAACAACAACACGCTCTGCTCCCGCCTAAAGTGAGATGCGGGCCTAATTTGCATTAAGATATCTACATTGTAATCTCGCCTAGTCAAAACTGTAATTTAAGATATCTGTAATTACATTTGGACTAAGCAGAATGAAAGTTACAAATATCTCAAATTTCTGATATCTCTAATCAAAATTCATTTCAAGATACCTATAACTTAATAATAGATATCCACAATTAAATTATGACTATCCCTAACTGCATTTTGAGAGATCTACAACGCCATTTTGACTAGTCATAATTCCAGTTACAAATATCTACAATGTAATTTCGCCTAGTCAAAACCTTAGATATATGGTATAGATATATGAAAGATATATGAAAAGGAACATGTAGATATCTTGAACTGAGTTGAATCAAAGATATATTGAACTGTAGTTATGACTAGTCAGAATCAAATTGTAGATATCTCAAACTGGAATTACAGATATCTAAAATTCAGTTATAGATGTCCGTAATTCACATAGTGGATATATTCAACTGAATTGTAGATATCTGTAATGATAAACCCTATACAAATGAGTGGCAAAAGTGATGTGATTTGTCCTAGGTAGAACGTCTTTGTGGATATCTGAAATTACAATTATGCACAGGAAGAATGTAGTTGCGGATATCCGAAGTATTCTTTTTGACGAGACAAAACTGAAATACAGATATCTGCAACACATATCCAGTCTAGCTGTTAAATGTTAAAGAGGCTTGCCATAGGCATTCGATGTATGTTAGGTTTTTTGTCCGATTTGAGACAGCCCTAAGGTTACGTCATGGCTACGTGTCCATCAAAGTATCGTGACATTGATTCGAGAACAGCTGGCTGTGTAGCCGAGCACACTTTCTTAGGAACAACTGCACGGATTATGATGACAAAACAGCTTTTCATGATTGGCCAGACTCACACGATAACTTTGACGTGTGTTTTGCATTTACTCTGTCACGATCAGTTTCGCCAATACTCAAATACCGTCCAAACAGAATATTTAAATTCAGTAGTTACATTTATTGACAGACTGCAATAGCCTAGTATTGTTGGAGAAAGTGTTTTAGTCTGCAACTTCTAACTGAAGCTAACTAAAGTTCAGCTGAGTTCTGATTGTATTATCAAACTTCAGATTGGAGAGAGTTTATTTTAGCCCAATACATAAAATGACAAATTTCACTGCATTGGTTTGTGCAAGTGTGAGTTTCATAAAAAAATAATTTGCGACCATGCAGTTTGTGAGTTATAAAGTAAACAGCGCTTGCTTGGCCATGACTGACGACAATGCAGCAAACCATGAGAAGCAGGGATGTCCGACTTTGCAGAGCCATTTATAACTCCTCCTCAACTGTAAGCGACAAGTTTTGCTGGTTGATTCATGCAACCGCAGCCAATGTCGAACACACCAATATCACGTTTGTACTTTCACATTTTCTCATTGGCAGCACAAATTCTCTGGGTGGGCAGAGCAGAGAATGGGGAGGCAACCTTTCCGCTTATGACATCATAAGGGGTAAAAATCCAGATCAACTAGTCTGAGCTTTCGTTTTCTCAACAGCGGAAAAGCATACCCAGGACTTGGTTTACACCTTTTCTGGCCACATTAATATTTCCATAGGCAGGCTAGAAGAACCTACATTAATGTAAAAAAAACCCACACAATAACTAAGACGGAATCGGAAAACTGGCACTAGTCACTCATCGACTGCACTTTTCATACACACTGCCGTGTGTACACAAACTGCACTAAAGACTCTGTAATAATATGTATCTTTTCTTCGCACATGTACAATACTCTTTGCACATGCACATCGGTAAGTATTCGTACACTTTGTATAGTTTGTATCCTGTTTAGTTTATGTATAGGAAAAATGTTATATTTATTTAAATTGTTTGTTGTTTGTCTGTACTGTTGAATGTCTGTACTTATGTAGCACCGTGGCTCTGTGAGGCACGACATTTTGTTCCACTGTATGCACCCGCATGTAGCGGAATGACAATAAAGCACAACTTGAAATTGATTTATCTGGGACATAAGCAGTATTTATTTAACTCTTTTTTTACCACCAGTACACATGTGCATCTGAATCAAATGCATACTATTTACCTAGGTACTCATATGTTTCAGTTAACCTTAAACCAGCCTTTGGAAGCCTAACAGAGGGGAAACCAACTGTGAATTATCATTGATTTTAGCCAAAGTAAGGGTTTTTGTGGTGTAGGGTTTAATTGCATGACTATTGGGTTACTTCCTTTACCTTCTACCCAGCTTAGAATTCTCCATCCCATGGCTGCTCATCATGCATCAGTCAAGTATCAACCACAAGAGCTGTTGGCCAAGATTGCCTCTTAACAGTTCTTCAGTAGCTCATCATTTATAACACAGCAGACCAATGGAAGAGGTGGCAGAGAGGGTTATGATATGACAGAGAGATGAGCATGCATCACTTCACTGTCATGTTGCACTTAGGACAGATAGCATCACAACTCTCATAAGTACCACCTCTATGAAATGTCAAGGGAGATGGGTTTCTTGGGTTCAAACCAACATTTGTCAGACATTTTGGCTTTTGTCATGTAATATTATTTTACAAGGTCTTTCATTCTATTTAAATAGCTTTGTCAACCATCTCTGTGATTTTGCTGCAACCATATCACCTTCATAGCACCTATTGCTACTTCTCTGGTGAAGAAGTATTTTATTTCTGTGAAAGTACCATGTCAATGAAGTCAGTTGCTACATACAACACCCCCCAACAAAGTATTTATTACTTGTATGTAAGGTGCAGATATTTGACACACTCAAGCTAAGTATCCCAGAGGACTTGGCAAAGAATACAGGAATAATTGGTAGTTGAATAGCAACACAATAGGAAAGGTGGATGGAAATAAACAAAGCACAGAAAGAAGACGCCACATTCATGGTGCTATAATCTTAAAAGAGTTTTAGTTTGAGTCTTTAGGCTCCTAGAAATAGTCTTGACGTTCCACCTATTTTCCTCATTCAAAGCTGCTTGGCACTATACACTTAGGTAACATTATGACGTCTGATTGAATTTCTTAAGTAGTTAATAGCTTTGACCAATCTTATCAAACAGAATGGTATGGAAGAAAAGATTGTCTATATGGCTGTGCAAACAGTCAGGTCCTGTACTGCTATCCCTGCCTGTCAAACTGTTTGGTTTTCAACAGTTTCTATAAATGAATTAGTGTGGCTTTCATAACTTAGTGCCTAGCCTCTTACTGGCATCACCACACATCAGTGGTTCCTTTTGTTAAAGGAATGTGCAGACGGCTAATTTAACTTGGTTGAGCTGAAACATTATCTTTTTATGAGTGTTTCGGAGTAAAACATTGTGTTGCTTTTTGTAATCTAAAATCAGATTAAGATTCAAAGCCTATAGTTGAGACAACACTTTCAGGAACAGAGAAGCTTGAAACACTTTATGTGATAGAACACACATGAAACATACACGTGCAAACCTACAGATCTGCTGCTTATATTTTGTACCTGGTACATCACACATGCAGGGGTTTTGTAGAGTCCATGACTTGGTGGATCGGTGCTGTTTTTGCGGAACACAGAGAACCAACAGCATATTAAGTTGGAGGTCATAATGTTCATCACTGTTTACCCCAATATGATCCCTCTCCATCTATAACACCCCGATGCCGCAACTCCATATCCACATATAAAAATAGAAACCATCCCACCCATGTGTATTTCCTGTAGAATAGAGGGAGACAGCTGTACTGGCTTGTCAACAGCTCCAGCCAATTGCTTTTGTTGCCACACCTGGTTCTATAATTGTTTTATCACTGCTCAATCTAGCATAGACACTGGGGCTTTTTAAACTCATAGAACAGACCATCTTCTTTCTTTCCCTCTTGGTTCCTTGGATAACTCTTTACTGTAATTCTCTTTTGGATCTCTCATCTTACACAAAGAATGTGATTCAGACATTCCTTGATTATTCATCCTTGCCACAGTATACTAATGTATGGCTATAGAATAGAAACGATTACGATAAGCATTTACATGCACCAATTTAGAGCTCTGATTTGGATATTTGGACATATGTGTTCTCTGTTCTTTAGGCATGATAATTTTCAGCTCATGGCCTGCATATCTTTGCATCACCGATCATCTCTAGAGCAGGAGATTCCACAATAAATTACTCTTCCCAAAGTTTCTTCCATTATATAGTCTATAGCCGGAGTATTGCTATTCTACCATATATTCTGACTGATAATCTAAGCATATACAGCCATCGCTCAAATATATGTGGACCATGTTACAGATAACAATATTAAAGGTATACATGTATGTGTATGTATGTAATATTAAAGGCCTAAATTGACTGGCATGTATGCCTTGTATAAACATGTGTGCATATTTTCAAATTAGTTTTCAATAAATGAGGGTTAACAGTTGTATACCTTAGAATACAAATTTTAGCAAGAATACAAAACATACCTAAGAATTAAGACATTTAGGTAATCTTACACTAGTTGGTGGAATTTAGATAGATTTAGATCTTTCAATTTGTGATAGCTTACTTTTTGAGATAGGGGTTTTTTCATTATGGGTAATATGTTCAATGGACTTTACGTTAAATTTTCCATTTCAAGGTTGGAGCAAAGACCATAAATCTACTAAACAAATTAAGGTATAATTCGGCAAGTAAATGGTAATGGAAGTCATGTAACAGACCCTACGTGGCCGTATGGGATTGCTTGTGATGCCAGGCAAGCAAATAGGCTCCTTAAAAAGGGAATCTCATGTATTGCTAATTGTACGCAAATTGTACGCAAATTGATCCAGAGTTTCCAGAGAAACTCAAACAAAGGGATCTATCCAAAACTTAGCTTTATGGGTGAACAAAATATTTCTCAAAAACGACTCTGTCCATAAACATTTAAAGGTAACAAAGATAACAATTTATGTATGATAGCATATGTTCTTCCCTTGTATGCTGTAATTTAACTTGATGTTTTAATGTAACTTCCTTTTATAATATAAGTCAACCTCAGTATTTACTAACAAAACCGTTTATTAATGTTGTGTTAATAGATTATGAAGTATGTACATTTTAAGGCCACAATTCTAAAGTTATACTCCATTTTACTCTTTTGTAAAACAATCATGGACAACACTTAGTTCAAGAAACTGACAAGAATCCAAGGACTTTTCTCACCTGCATCAAGACACTTCCTATTTATTTGAAGTACCAACTATGAGCAATGACTCATTGAGTCCATTGATACAGAAAGTCTAGAAGAAGCATCCAAAAAGGATCTAGCCAAATCTCCTGGCATTCACCAATATTATTGATAGGAACACTACCTGAACAATTCAGCAGAAGTATCCAAACATCACTGGGATAGCTAAACTCAAGTCAGACTCTGCTTTTGACCCACAATTCCAACAGCACTGATTGCAGATGGGCGCGGGGGGGGGGGGGTTCAAAACTTTACCTTAACTTTAACTTAACTTGTTGTTACTCATTTAGAATGAGAGCTTTCTTCTAGTCTCCTGCAAGAGGGAACGGTGATAGGCTATGGCAACCTCACAGTTGAAAAGTTGAATCTAAATTAATAAATTGGAGAGTGAAAATGGTCCTAACCTATAAGACTTGAATGTAACTTGAGTTTTTCCTTTTTAGTGATATTTTCTGGCATTTAGCCTACTCATATTGCATTGGTTCATCGAGAAAGACCCTCTGAAGCTAAATTTAAAATCACGATTTTAAACAAGTAGGGAGGGGGGGGGGGGGGGGATTTGAGCCGTACCCACCCAGCGCCTTCTGGTTTTTTATGCCAAAAAAAACAATGCAATCCCTTTCCGTAATCACGATATCCTCCCAAAAATGTTCGCTGCCCCCAGTCAGAGCAGGTTGCCTCTGACCTGCCTCCAATCAGTGCTTTGCGGCTGAGATGGCACCAATCAGGATCCGAGAAGTATGTAAACACGTAGATAAGCCTGCCTACTTACCTGTTCAAAATGGATTAATTATCCATGGCTATCATGCGATTATTAAAGAAACCGTCGAGTGCTCCCACTCCTCAAGTACTAAGTAAGATCAATTCACGTTTGTAAACATTAAAAACAGTTTGTGTACACAACATTGCACTAAGACAAACATTACTATGATGCAGGTATCAAGCCTTCTTGGCTTCATCTTAATAGCCCTAATGAAACATAATGATAAGTAAATAAATGTCAAAATTCATAGGTTATTCATCTCAAATCTTACCACTACAGGCCTGGTCATAGTTGAATACCCAGCTATGATGATAATAAACATAGGCCAAAAAAGTTTGATGGGGAATCTGCCTCTGCCATTCTTTCAAATTGATCTGCTCTCTTCTTAGTCTGATTGGCCGTGAACCTGAAACGAACCAATAAAACTAACGATGGCAGCGAGTATTACCTAATCAGGTGTGAGTTCGGATGAATTTTCACAGAATGATCGTGGGATCATTTGCATGGGATGCTTTATTGAACACAACTCCGAAAATATGGGACAAAACCCGTGTTGATTCGAAAGAGGAATGTTTATTTTAACGATGAAAACAAATGCATCAGATGCATATATATTGTACATGACATTTTTGAATTGTTTTATAACATAGCGAAATATAGAAAATTGTTCACCCTGGCCTCTTTGCTTGTGGCGGTTTTGCAGCTGCCTTGCCGTTTAGGTATTGTTAGCCTAGCTATAGCTATTGTTAGCCTAGCTATCTCAAATGTTGATACCAGAATAATGTTCTGCTATAGGTTGTCACACATGTTTTTGTGAAGTTAGAGACGAAAGTGACTCTGACCAGCTCCACTTTCTGACTCTGGTTAGCTTCACTTTTCACCACAAAAACTCAATTTCCGCCAAAACCTTCAAACGGAACATTCGCGCGAATACAAGCGAAGCCTAATTACCAACATTTAAGTTTGAAACAATGTTTTTAAACATCTAAGTAACGTTCAAGTGTCTATGTAGGTTTGTATCATTCAGAAGTCAATGTTCATGATAGTTTAATGCATTAAGCTCTTCTCATCTGATGCATTGTTTGTTGCTCTGTTTCATTTATTAGCCTATCAAACTCTTACAAATACAAACAACAAATATATCCTGTACTGTTCATTATATGTCTGTTTGGTTAATTGAATCATTGCATATAATTTTATTTGACATAATCTTTTCCCTCATATTATCTGGTGTCCTCTACGCTTGATACAAAGCAATTCCTTCATAATACTGATAGAATGCATAACTAAGTATATAGTATACAGAATACCTCAACTTCTGCACAGACTTACTTTGGGATATCTGTGGGGTATGTTCCTCTCCCACCATTGCTGTGCCTTGAGCTATTCCTTGGGTAACTTCAGTCTAGAAGACAACAGGCCCCAAAGCCTCCAGCACTCCCCTGAGATTGCTGGTGGACGTACTAGAAGCCAGCTTCAGAGAGAATGGCTGAGTATGTTGGATAAATCTCTGCTTACTCCAGGTGGATTCACAGTGCAAGGCTGGATTGCAGTAAATGAGATTCTGATACAGAATTGTAAGGGAAGTGAAGCTGCAAAATGAAAATCTGTTGTTACATCTTGCTTGGTACATGTTCATTTTTAGAGCATGGCCTTGTCCAATGTAGGATTCACCATGGACCTCTTCACCGCAATGATGTCTGTGGATCTGCAATTTGTGCTCTTTTTCTGCACATATAATGTGGCAGAAGCAATTACAAGACTGCCACAAGCTGACAAGTTTACAAGATGTGTTGTAAATTGTCTACACAAGGTGGCTAACACACCTGGAACTCACACATAAATTAAGGGACTTCTGTGTGTATCAAGTCTACATTAAAGGATAGTGGCAGCATTTCCCTGTTTATATATTCTCTGTTTGCTCATCATTGTAACTATTTTTGCAGAAATGTACAGTAAGGGATTTAATTGGAGCTGTACTATAATGGTGGAGCCACCGTTACCCTGTCCATTTTTACTAGCAAGACGTACAAAGTACCTATCCCTTCATTCTCACACTTCTGTTGTGGAAATACTTTTATTAAAATACTAACACTAGCTTCAATATCAAACATGACCCTATATTATGGCCAGTGGCATTAGCTAAAACTGATCAAACATTTGAGCAATTTCTTAAAGAACTAGTTGAATAACATTGACCACATATTCTTCAGATTCAGTTCAAAGCAGTTTATGGCATAATATTTGTTAGTTATCTTTCTCTCTTCACATTTTGATATGACAGAAAGCAGCTTATAGAATTATCTGAGCGCAACAATAGGCCCAACAGGGCAGAGACACTTCCCCATCCTGCCAAAGGTGACTTAGTGATGCTAGCTTGACTCCCTATCCCCAGCGCTGGATTTGTTCAAGTCACTGGTCATCTTTGCCTGCCCTATTTCCCTCCGTGAATGTAGGCTATTTTGTTCTCTATGTATGCTGCATGTAATGATGATAAAGCACAGGAGTCTAGGTTTCACTGACACCTGGTGGTCAGAGATGTGGCCATCCACTCAGTCAAGTAACTGTCAGTATTAATTTTCCATTTGGTAACATAGAATAGCTACAGCCCTGAGAACTCAAAACTCAGGGTTAGGTTAGGTGTGAATATGAATCCTGGGTTAAGTTGGTATGAACATAAATTCTGGGTTAGGTTAGTATGAATATGTGCCCCCTAGTCAAATGAGTATGAATATGAATCCTGGGTAAAGTATGGAGTCTAGGTTATTACAGCTATTATGAATTGTGTCACTCCATAAAATAATCTGTTTGAAATGATGGTAGGATGGATCATGGCAAATCAATCTCTTAAGTAGGGTGATAGAGAAGATGGCTTAATTACTTGATTAAATTTAGTGATATTTAATGTCATAATCCCTCTTCATAATGAAGATGGCAACTCTTCTTTCTTCTTTTGAAGAGGATGTGAGAGCATTTTATTAAGCCCTCTATCAGGCCTTTCCATACCACTTAAAATGTGGACAGGCTTTTAACCAGATAAAACTCTCTTCAAAGACTGGACATTTTTATGTTTATACATACAGTACATTTCCAACTAAGTTGTATTCAGTAAATATAGTAGATTTTCCAGCATGAAGAAATAGGTACTGAAGAAAATGTGAAAATGAAAGCATGAACAAAATAATTGTACCTCATCTTCAAGTTGCCAGGTAGTGGCTGTCCATCATAGACAGAGACTATGTCAAAGTCTTCCTCCAGAGCAAAGGTGTGGAAGGAGAGCTGTATCCTGTTCCTTTCTCCTGCGATGACCAGCCAGGTGCAGTTAGCATAGTTTGGGTAGCCATGGGGGAAGCCAGGACTCTCAATGGTGCCATTTAGACCTTGAACCACACCACCACAATTTTGACCTGCACATGAAAAACAGAGATGAGGTATACAGTATGTACTTTACCTAATTCTTTCAAATTTATAGGAGGTAATTCAAACACTGCTGGTTCTAGGATTGGGCTTGTCAACCATTGGGAAACCATCAGTATCTGTCACATCATAGAATTGGCTTAATGTGAAGAATGTCCCATTGTTCAAGCTTTTAGTGAGCAGCTATTCTTATTATCTCAATCGACTGAAATGTTCTGCAGGACAGTCGAAAAGATGCCTTTCTATTCACCTTTAACCGAAGCGTAAAACTTCACTAATCGGCACATCTGCACACTGTGAGGTGATGGCGCAACATAATGAGAGGCCCCCTCAAGAGCTGAATCATTCATCACACAAAGATATGGCACCCCAATTCAGACTTTGCAAGACTCTTTCACTATGCCATCACAATCCACCAAACTGATGTCTAGAAATAAAACCTCAACATTTCACCATCTATAAAATGTCAAATCATACTCTTGCCACTTAGTGCCATGCACTAATAAATAATATTATTATCAAACATATTTTAAGCATGTACAAATACAATTGCAAAATATTTATTTTTGATTAATGCTGCCATTTATGAGACTTTGTTTACCATATGTACGGTAAGTATTTTAATAGATACAAACCAGTGGTAAAGAAGTTGTCAATAGTGCATGAGATCTTTTAGAAAGCATCAGTAAATTGTTCAAAAACAATAGACATACCTGTTAAGAGTGCAGAAGTTCATTACAACACACATGCTTTTAATTCATGTGTCCTCATTATAAATGATTTCCTGAAGCTGCAACCGATGCTTAGTAAAAAGTATTGTAAAGCGCTGTTAAGACTTTTGCATGTCCAAATCAAAAGTGAGAACTGCCTATGTCTTAGTTGTAGATTATTGCCACTCACAGGTAGGCACACTGACATCTTTTGGTTCAAACCTCAAATAAGTAAACGAATCCTGCACTAAAAATTCCTAATCTATATGAGCTATTTAAACATTTATGTAATCTTCTACAAGTTACTATTTATGTATCCAAAGGGTAAAAATATTTAACTCAAAATTAAAACAGAGGTGGAGGTATAAAAGGGACCTGACAGTCCAGTGGTTGCCAGTAGAGCTCTTGAAAATAGCTCAAATTTGAAACTGCAGCTGAAGATT
The DNA here is from genome assembly GCA_036571765.1 of Plecoglossus altivelis. Classification (NCBI taxonomy): domain Eukaryota; kingdom Metazoa; phylum Chordata; class Actinopteri; order Osmeriformes; family Plecoglossidae; genus Plecoglossus; species Plecoglossus altivelis. The sequence goes on from BROE01000016.1 coordinate 4,814,922, forward strand.
GTACAGCTTTTGAACTGAGGTGTTTCACTTATGCCTAGGTTTATTGGCAGGTATTTTATGTCTCTATTACTTTGCTCCTCATTCAAATTGAAATGGTTTAGACGATTTCCTGTGGCTTTGTCTCACGTCTAGTGCACACGACACATCAATTGTTTTTTTGTCTTTTGTCTCACGAGCCACTACAAATTTGTGTTAAATGTTCTTTGTTGAATTCTGTAATTAAGGCTGATACATGGTGAGCGGCGGCATCTGTGGTCTGATGAGGCTGACCTTTCAAAGAAAGCAATGTGGTACCTTGACCACATTGCTTGTACCTTGACAGTAAAAAAAAAAGACTTCAATGCTGAGAAGATTTTTTCAAAAGAATTCTGGCAATGATCTCACCCAAAAATATCATGCAAATTACTCTTTTCTCTGAATGGTACCCCATTCCCCATCTATGTATAGATTTCTTTTCTACAATGAACCCTACAACACCATTGTGGAAATTCGATTTTTTTACAGAAGATTTTTGTTTCTTTGAAATCCAATTCTTAAAAGAGCAGAAAATATTTGTACTTTTAGCTGGTACATAAACAACAACTGTATTTTCTAAGATTCTGGTTACTTATTCAGAACAGAATTCAGCTTGTACACATTACCATATATAAATTATAGCTGCAAGTAGCAACACTGGATTCCTCCACAAAATGGAAACCATTGTAAAATAGATGGACTGCACTGTCGACAAAGGAAGCGAAAAAGATCATTCTCTGCATGCATTGAGATTTTAACCACTATCTTATTGACTACAGATGCTACACAATCAGATGCTGGTTCCTGGAGTGGGGGCTTGGTCAGGGCAGACTGTATCAGTGAGAATTTGGCAGTCATATGAAGGGGCCCTGGCAATTAGCCAAGAATACATATTTCAGAATTTACAATAAATCTACTTTTCATCATGCAGTAAACAATCTCTCAGGTCTATGTACTAAACATTGTCAAGAGTCTTCAGATGAACTTGTGATTTAATATTAGTATTAGTTTATGACTAGCAGATATGTTAAAGATATGTAAAGCGCTATTTTAGTTTGTCTTATTAATCTCTCTGTCTCCAACTGTCTCCAGAGGGTGCATCCCTCACAAAATCGTGTTGGGCAGGCCCATTCTTTTGTAAAAGTATAAGTCTAATCATGCCAAAGAAGATAAAGTAAAAAATGTGTTTGCTTGATTAACTTTATAGCTTTGAAAACGATGACCTGTTTATTTTAACAGTAGCATTAGCTGTGGCCAAACTAGCCACAGAATGGCTACTAGGCCAGAATGGCCACCAGGCCAAGGAGTTGGCCTGTTTATTGGAGGAAGTCCTAGCCCAAACATATTTGTTTAACATATTACAAATACGTCCACTTTTCATCTTAAATTCAACTATTGCTCAGATATGCTCACTAAGTGTTGTCTATACCCTTACATTAAACTAGTGATTAAATCGGAGTATCGATCAATGTATAGTGAATGAGTAATGGAATATTATAGAGCTAGGAAAAATGCATATTTTCCCTTTAATTTACACATTTTGGAGGTATGAAGTTACCTGCCACATGGTAACATTTTTGTAGTGTCTACTTAGTGTGTGGAATAGATAGAAGTCCCTAAGACACATGAAATATATGCAACAGGTTAATTTGGCAATTTTGTACTATATTTCTACCTTTTGTACTTTATCGCTTCTCAACCTTTAGAAAGACACATGTCTGAAAAATCAGTTTTGTATTTTTAAAATCTAATATGGCACCCGTTAGATTCTTGAGTCTTTTTATGTCCCTCATGCGCAGTAAGGCATATGTGCTCAATGATTTATGGCCTTCAAATGGCATCAAAATTACCCCTTTGGGGCATGGCCGGTAGCACCACCTATAATCTCATGTGGGCCATGTTTAGTATTGTATTTACCAATGCTATACCATTTCAACAAGCCACATTTTCACACTTTTGACATTCCTGGGGCTCATTCTTCAAACGTCACCAACTCAGTGAGCTGGACTTGATTATTGACGATTTATCACGATCTCATTCTTTGTAGCTCATTCTGAGGCCTGTACTACATATCAAGATCAACGTGTCCTGGATTTCTTTCAGTTACCCCGATTCACTAACCCTGAGAACTGCAGTCCTAGTTAAATTAACCCAGGTATTTCCAATCCAGAGACATGCATGTTCACACAAAAGAGGCGGTGTTTGCACCGTATGTCCAATCGCAAACATGGACAAAACGAGAGCCACATATTTCACGCAGGATGAGCAGACAATAATCTTGCAAACAACTCAGGCATACAGACTTATAACACAGGCAAAAAAGTAACAGTCACTGCAGCCAAATATAGGAGAAGCTGGCACAAAATAGCAAATGCTGTAAATCATAAAGATACTAATCAGTGAATGCCAAAGGGTTTTGTCGGTCTCTAAATGTTGTGGCTTTTATGACTGCACCTCTCAATATCCGCGCACCAAGCTCCACTGGATCTTGTAAGAACAGTGACGCTATTATCATCAAGAATGAATATGAATGGGCGATGCTTTTACACCAGTTGATCTCAGATCTCCAGTTTAACATGCTCCCGACCAGATTAGGCGTTCATCATAAATTACCATGACGATTGAACCCGATAACAATGTATCGTCTGTCATGATACAGACATTCCTGGGTTAAATCTGATGTTACCTTGTTGACGCCAAATCTTGCTTCATACTACAGGCCGGACTTGCTGTCATAGCAACAAGTTTGTTATTTTAAACCTGCTCGGGAGGAGGCTCATTTTATGCAAACAAGATTAGTTTGCGGCTTCGTGAGCAGAGGTGATAAAGGAAGTCTGTCACAGTCATGTCTTGACCATTTGTACTACAACACGCTATTTTGCAAGGTGCAAGGATAATTAGCAGAAATGAACATGAACCCAAATTGTCTGCGTATTGCACGATAGGCAGATCCTCTAACACAGTGTGATAGGCTACTATACTTTCTGAGATACCGGTTTTTCTCGTGAGTGAGGGTGTCAAATACGTAATTCATTTGTTGGAAGCACATTCAATTATATGACATTAAAATGATGAATGAAGTATGCCTAATTGTGAAAATACAAACAAAAACATTAATAAAACATCTAATTTGGTCACTACTCTGCATTTAATTTATCTGCAAATTTTTGCCAGCACTCTCTTCGGAAATTTGCAGAGGTATATTTGAGTTTTACATTTTTCTTCAAATTTGAAGTAACCTTCTAGTAAGATCTTTCTTCTGCTGCTTTCTGCTGCTGCTGCTCATTTCGGCCATGGTGAGCAGCCATCAGACGCGTTGCTGATCAAGGTTGCTATTGACGATACATACCCCCTTTTAACCCAATGCATGAACGTGCAATCATCCAAGACAACTCCATCTAGCTACACTAATCATAAACAACAAGGGTGTTCGAATAACCGAATTAGCCAGATTATGAGTAGACAATGGAAAAACAAAATGTTTTACCACCAAAAATGTGTGCGGGTATTTTAATGAAGAGACACAATTCAAGTTAATGATTTCATATCTGTCTGGATGGTGCCGTAGTAACCCTGAGTGTTTATTGCCCCTTTAAGAGAGATAAATATTGCCCGCCTCATTCTTAAAAAAGTTAAACACTATCAAGCTCTTAAAAGAACTCCAACACAAAGAGAAATGCTTAAATTGGCTCCTGAGGTGTGCTGCATTTGGCACTGGTCTAAAATAAAGGTCTAGCTTCATCGATAAGTTTACAGCTTTGCTAGTCCTTGGCTCCAATCTTTCTCCACCTCCGCCACCTGTATCTAAGGCTAGGTTACTTGTTACAGTGCGACGCTTTCACATAATATTTATATGTTTATTTTTCTCTAGGCTAGCTACATTTTCGTAAAATGTCTGACCATTGTATCGAGAGATATGCAGTCGGTGTCCCTTACGCACCAGTATGGGAAATTTGTTGGAACTCAGAATGCAGCTCTAAAATGGGCCACTCCTCAAATATAAGGTCTATTATTAAAACTAAATCCCCCAGCTGGGAAATGTTTTCTAAAGGAAATGTAGAGGAGATCTTTCTGAACAAAAGGACGTCAAATTGAGGCTGTGGCGTTGAAGTTCAGGTTAGTGGCCAATGGCACAAAGGACTCTCAGAAAAATACAGACGTCTTAAAATGGGAAAACCTCTGTTCCACACAGGGGATGGTATTCACACAGGCCTTGGCTTTAATTCCAGTGGAAGGTTGACTCATCACTTGAAAAACTCATCTGGGAATTTTGATTTTTGTAACGGGAGTGCCGAGATTTTACTGTTGCTGTTTGGTTTCCTAAACAGCAGTAGAATTCCAAGTGTTTCTAAACCGTGTCGCGTATAGCGTTACAGTGAGCTGCACTGTCTCAAAACTACAGGATTACAATGATAAATAGTACATAATTGTCAAGTTTATTTACGTTAGGTGGCGCATATTTTCAGATAGTAGATGGTACTGTTTGAATCACGAGTCCATTTGAGCCACTGCTGTTGACAACGACGTTGCTACAATTAACTTCAGAGGAGTTGTTTCTTTATGAGTGAATGCAATATGATTCCCTCTAGCAGGGGAAATGACAAGACAACGGTTTAATTCTAGTCTTCGCTCTACTCTTAGTATTTTGAGTTGTAAATGAGCCTCTACAAGTGCATGCTTTTGAATCTATGTTATAATCTTTATAAATAATAAGTATGCATTTTGTATAAAATATAAAATGTCAGTTGTACAATTTACATAAAGAAATGCATCCATCTGCAATTGATACAAGCACAATCAAGCCCTGTCTAGTTAGATAGTTGGATTACAAAAAGATCTATGAAATCTGAACTGTGTCCGGTTCTTGTGATCCATTTTCAAAAACATGCCACCCTAAAACCCTATTTATGTAAACACACAGATACTCACAGATACACACGCAAAGATTCTTGACATTATTATAGTAGATATTATTATTATTTACTGATTCAATATTTACTGAAGTTAGTGACACAATAACAGTGGTGAAAAATTCAAATGACAAAATTGATTATGGTTTTAAGATCTTGCAGTTTAGCTTCTATTTTATTGAATCCCATTATGTCATAACAAGAACGACAAATAGACTGTCCATTTGTGTCTATTTGTGTTTAGACTGTGTCTAAACGGTTCTTTTTCTCCACCACGTGCAAAAAGGATGAGTATGAGTTGAGCAGTGTCAAGGTAATACAGATAAATGCACCAGTCTAAACTGACAGACACAAAGGCTGCCCTTGCACAGGAACACCTTGTTGTGTGCAACATGAAATACTACCTTAATTGTGCCTCTGATAGCCCTCTATTGATTTAATAACGTTATCACTGCAGTTGCCAGCCGAGGGACCATGCTCAATAAATCCCCACTCTAGGACTCAATAACTACCACGGCAGGGGTCAGATATTGAAATAGATGGCATTGAATAAACAAGTGTATCAATCCATGCAAGACGAAAGAAAGGGTCCTGCTATGATTAATACCCAGTTGCTTGTGTCTCTCTAGGGGGCTGTAAAAGCAACAGAAAATTACCTTTTTATTAAAGCCCAGTAAACATGCTATTAGTGGTCATATATTAGGTTCGGGCCAGTGAGTGATTACAGCATGCTAAGCTGAAGCAGGGTTATTCATCTCCACCAATTGTGATACAACAAAACATAGTCTCTTCAGAAACATGACTTTGTCTGTTTTTGTTCAGGAGACATTACATTGGTCAATTTCCTTATTGACTGAAAATAAATTAATTGTTAAATTTCTCTACCGGCTATAAAAAGGTGACTTGGAATGCAGTCAATGGCAATCATCAAGGGCAGAGCCAAAATAGACATGGCATAGACGCCAATGTAATCTTTAGGGATTGAACCCTAGCATCCAGTTCACCAAATTCACAAATTGTCTACCATTATTGTGAGCTTACACATAACTGAGTTACAAACGATATTCATCAATTAGTGCCAGATGCTACCCGTATGAACTGGTTTTGTTGTGACATTAAAATAGGGGCCGCAATTACACTAGGATTCAGCGATTCAGCATCATGATTCATGAGACAACATCAGGGAAATGAGAGTCTATGTTTTAATTAGAGCAGAGGCTGTTTGACTACTTAAAGGACCTATGCAATAATAGGAGGAACAAGATAGGGTACAGGTGAGACTGTAGGAGGTGCCTGATATTTGTGTATATTTTGAATAAGTATGCATATTTATAATTCACGAAGACAGTATTGATAAAAAGCATACATTTGTTGCTGCTCTTTCACTGTTCAAAATGCTAAGATCGAAGTGTAGAACAAAACAGGGTTCTCTTGTCGTTTCCCTTGGTGCAAGTGGGAATGATAATAGGCTATGTTGCTGCCTCACATGGTTGAAAATATTGCATCAAAATGAAGACATTGGGCAATCATGTGTGTAAGTGCGGTCATGAATACTGTTATATAAATGTTCTGTGTAGACTGTTTGATTTCAGTGTTTCAAATTGTTAATTTACTTTGATTTTAAGTGGTTCTGACAAAAGGAGTCCAAACCATTGGTTGATTGATTGTGTTCTTACTTTATTAATGGAACTAATGTTCTTTTTGCTATCAGTGGGAACACTTATGTTACGATTGATCCGAAGTTAATGAATTGTAGGCAGAGATGGACAGACATTCAAAGGATCCCCTTCCTGACAATTAAGTGGCTAATAAGGTATTTTGTTGACTTGGTTTATTGTCGTATACACAAGCACTTTGTGTCTTACTTTTTCACGCTCATATTGTATAGGTTTTTATGTATTTCGTATTGTGTTCATGTAGTTCTCGCGGCGTAGCGAAGAACAGGATGTCAAGGAAACGACCTGTAACAAATGCCTGTTTCAAAGAATTGCATATGTCCATCATAGTGACGGAGTATCACTGTGTACAAATGGTCCTAACCTATATCTACCAACATCGTCATTGGCAGTGTCAGAATCACGGGTTAGAATCACGATTCAAATAATACCCTTTGAAACGTGAATACGCTTACCATGTTTTTCTGGAAAAGTGTCTAATATAAGCCTAGCAATTTTACTAAAAGTGATAATTATGTGTCAGTGAAAACAAAGATTATGGGGTCAAGTGACGTCTATGCTGTAAGCAAAGAAAACTGCCTCTTACTTATCCACTTCAATTGTTATGTTATTGAATGGCATTGATAGTTCTACAGGACTTATTATCATCATTATTCGGGGTGCTGATATCACCTGAAAACATAGCTAGTTACATGTTATTATCCTGTCTTTTGCCTATGGCATTTCTACAGCTGTCTTGATGTTTTAGGTAGGTAGCTATCTATATATATTCTGCTATAGGTAATCATGCATTGGTTTGTGACATTGTGACGTTTGTAACTGTGGCTAGCGAGTTAGCCACCGTTAGATTCACCTTTATCCATAAAGACGTAGATTATGCCTAAACTGTCAAATAGAATGTTTGCTACGCTACAGGCAAAGCAATGGGAACCAAGATGAACATTGTCTATGTAGAGCAAAAATCGTATTTTAATAGAGATTATAAATTGTGCCTTGCCAAAGGCAAGCACACCCAGTTACGGAGGGATCTGTTGACAAGGAAAGGACATTGGTATTGTTCTCTTAAGTATGATGCAGAAATCTGACTTTGGTTTTTATTGTGCTGTCCTTTCAGCTGTGGTCATGATTTGACCAACAATACCTGGTTGAGGAAGTTCACACTTGGCTGACTACTTGTGTATCTCATGACTGATTCCAGGTTCACAGATCACTGGCTCAAATCACGGGTTATACCCTCTGTCTAGTGCATGGTAATGCACAAATCAAAAGCACCTCTAAAAACCCAGTGTGGAAGATCCATCGTCTGCAAAAATTGATTGAATTGAAATTTCTATCATAAACATGAAGTATGTACAGCAGTGAGGTGATGAACAGCTGCCAACATTTATTCTCTTCTCCTCCTGCTCCTCTAACGTGGACTATTTCCATTTTTTCTGCACATACACATATTCCCTTTCCTATTGTTCTACACCCACTCAAACACTATAAATAACAGTATCATAGAAATCAACAATCTGTAGGGAGCATGTCAGCAGTGCATATCATCAGCCAGCACAGGCAGGGGAGCAGCCTGAGTGAATTCTGTTTACACTGTGTTTAGACTAGAAACACATCCAGCATTTGGCCAGTGCAGACTGAAAAGCATTTACAAGGCTTTAGACTTAGGATGGACTAATAATCACATTAGGCTACCTTGAAAAGAAGAAGGAGCACATCACAGCAAAGGTTGTTTTTCAGTATCAGATTGTAGGGACAGTGTCGTACTAAGATGGACTACAAGTGTTCGGGGACAGGTCAGTTTCTTACGCAATGGTAGTTTGGAGAAAATCAGGCTCACGATTAGCCAGAACATTATGAAATGCAGTATGCAGCTGTGTGGTGATACTGTACATCCCTTTTTCCAACAAGGATGACCATCATTCATATATGAAATAGCATAACAGTTAATGATGAATACAGCAGATGCGATGAACTCGGTTTCAAAGGCATTCCAAACATGGCAGCTTTACGGCACACAGGTGGATGGTCTTTGATGTCATAAACAGGTTGTATGCTATGAGAACACTGTGAGATAGAGAAAGGTGAAAGTAAAATGATGTCACAGAAAGATGTAAAATAAATGCTGACATGATGAGGATGTAAAGAAGTGGTGATATGATGTCATAGAGAGGTGGTAGCTCTATAATGGCTTGGTGAGAAACAGAGAGGTGGTAGTTCTATGATGCAACATCAAGAGGTGGTAGCTGTCTGTCTAATTGGCTGGTTTGGCTGAGGGCTGGTGTGAGTCTGTCTCTGGCCTAATTACAGACACCGCCTCTCATCAACACTGGGCAAGTTCTCTCAGGCACAGCTCTGTAATGAACACAAATCACAGATGGAATTGAATATCACCATTCGTTGTTATACTGAGCAAAGTACAAGTTAACAAATTGTCACATGGTGAATTCTAGTTCAGTGGCACAAAATGGCTCCTACCTATTAGCAGATGTCTTTCATGAAAGTGCATCACTGTCACTAGTCCAACGTTCACAAGACTATTTAATTAGAGCTTTATGAATACATAGGAACAACCTATGATATCACAGAGATGTATCTGTGTTGTGCTCTGTTTGTGTAGTGCCGTTGGCTTCACAGAAGGGTTACCAAACAGGATAATACTTCACTCACAAATGATCTGCTTCACTCTCTGTACTAGACACATTATAGTACATAGAGCCAATGGTACTTTTGTTGCATAACAGATTGGGATAGGCAAGCAAATGTGATACTTTGTGGAGTATAGCAGGAGTATGAGAGCAATATGGATGTATAGTGTGATGGGAATGTGGGTAGAGAGAAGTGTTGCTAGATACTTCTGTGTTTGCAGTGCAACTTGGATTCTGCCTTACAAGAACAAAGTTGCAGCACAGGCTGCTTCAATCCTACGTTTCCATGGTTACATCAGCTACTGTTCAGTAAAATGCAGCGTTAAAAATCATGCAATGTGAGAACACCAGAGACTAAAATAACAGGAGTATTAATAACATACTACTGGGGGATGGATTTCAAATGCATTCTTATTACAAATGAATTACATTTTAAACAATTTCCCACATTATTAAACAGACTCATTGTATAGGGCTGTTTAAATTATGTTTGCATTGTAACTCGGGAATAAAGCATAGAAAGCTGGATAGTAAAACATATTTAAAAATTGACAAAAGTAAAAAATTTTACTACCTACTACTTATGAAGATGGAACATCAGCTTATGACTGGTTCAACATAAGGAATGTGTGAGGAGTGGGCTTTAACACCTGTGTGTGGAGTGAGTACATTAACTCATCACTGGAAGAAGGCAGATTCTTACATCATTGTTAACATGTTCAGGCTCTGCAAGACTCTGCAGACTCCTTCCCAGAACATAATTTTGAATGACGCTGTAATATATCATTCATTAATGATATTTATATATCATTTAATGAAGTGCCGATCATTACATATATGTGAGAAATTGTGGTATGTTTATTACTATTGAGTTGGCCATGACAGTCTGTCAGAAAGGAATTACTGACTTATATTCCCTTACTCACATATTAAGCTCAAATAGACACATTAACTCACTCAGCTCACAATACAATACATGGCATGATACTGGATGTATGATGCAGTATGTATCACATTATTGAAAAAAAGGATTTGCAATTTAAACTGCTTTATTTCCAAAAGGTTAAACATTTTCAAAAATGGTCTTTGTTGTACATACAACGTACTCAAATTAGGCCCCTATTGCCGACCATGAAAACAGCTTGAAGGCAGCAAAACCAACATGCAGCTCGACAGCACATTGGCAATTATCTTGAAATGATGAAGATGCGAACAATACTGTTTAGATGGAGGAAGTTAGATTAAATCAAAAAGACCACTGCCACATGCACATAATATGAAAAGTTTATACAGATTACATCTGGAGACAAGCCCACGCTAAAAACGAAACACTTCAAACATGGCAAGGTTTTTAAAATGCTGAAAGATCAGTGTAATGTCATCCATAGTGTACCTGATCAGCCTTTTACTTTGCCATGCACAAAGGGGAGTCAGAAAAGGCTCTCACTCAAGGTCATTTGACAAACATAAAGTTTTGTCCTTATCTTTTTATCCATCACTGCTTGCATCAGGCCTTGAACTTGGGTCCGAGATTTTTTTGTTGTTGAGTATTGATGAATGGTCTTCAAGCCATCTTTTCAAGTTCAAGTTCAAGTTGTGCTTTATTGTCATTCCGCTACATGCGGGTGCATACAGTGGAACGAAATGTCGTGCCTCACAGAGCCACGGTGCTACATAAGTACAGACATTTAACAGTACAGTCTAACAACAAACAATTTAAAATAAATATAACATTTCTCCTATACATAAACTAAACAGGATACAAACTATACAAACTGTACGAATACAGTTTGTATAGTTTGTATCCTGTTTAGTTTATGTATGTATGTAGTTTATGTTTATGTTTTGGGAGGACAACATTGTCCTTTAGCCATTCCCTATAGAAGAATGCCAGCTTCAAGTTGTCTCATTTTAAAGATATTCCTATCCTTACCCTGCACTATAGAAGAGAAACTTATCCTTGTGTTCTCCTCCTCTTATGATTCACTGTTGTATAATCTGTTGATGGTAAGTGTGGACGTTTTCAAGATACTTCAATAGAACCTAGTAGCTTACATGTAATGAAAAGAGAAATATACATCAGTATCTTTATCACAAACCAGTGTCCGTGTATTTAATTCAATTTCATTTTATTATTTCTGATCATTGAAACTGCAAATTGAGATGCATGCAGATGATACAGTACTTTGAGTTGATAAGGGACCATTATTAATGGAGAGTTCTACTCTCTGAATATCAACACTCTAGCACTGTTAATGAGGGGCTCAATAGACATTTCAGATCACATTGTGTCAATCAGGGGAACTCCTAAGCCATTTAAGGTGACTGAAGTTTATACACTTACAGTTCCCTCAAATACACTGTCAATTACTGAACCATTAAGCTCTATTATATGGACATGCTCCAATAGCTAGCCAGTCACCATGTTGCCATTGGAAAAATTCATCTCCTGTCTTCAAGATGGTCTGTCTCACCTGCAAACAATAAACTGAAATAATGCATCTCACACTACCAACATACAACTTCATCCACTATAGACAGAATGAGTCTTTCTCATTTCTAGCCTGTTGACTAATCTGCAGTTTTTACTTCCCTGCATTTAGACACACAATCATACAGACACTGGAGCGCATACAAATGTGCATCCATCCCCACGCACATATTCCATAAAACATACTCTGCTCTGTCCTGTAAGCTAACATCTGGACAGCAGTATCAAAGCACTAGCTGAAGATGGATGCATTCTGACAAGGTGAGATTGATGATGATGTTCTACTTTCCAAGTTACTGCCTTATGAACATACTATCAGTGAATTATGAACAGTAGGCCAGATGTACACTAAATTTAACAACAGTTGGGCTTGTCAAAGTCTTCAAACTGTCACACAGTGAAATGCATTGGAAAACAATTCCAGATGAATAACACATCTAGCTTGTAGTTTACCATTTTAATGAATTGCCATCGTGTTATGCTAGTATTGTATATAAATGTATTAGATCGATGGCAGGCAAAATAATATCAACAGTGTCTGTATCGAATTAAATGTAGGTCAGAAGTGGGTGTTGTCTTTTGTCTTGGGGTGCAGAAGTATTTTCAGGAAGTAAAGCTGCATGGGAAAATACCACCAATTGATGAGATAAATAACAACTTGTTTAAATTGAAATAACTTCATATACAAACAAGTGCAGAGGGCAAAGTTCAGAGTGCAAAGAATTATATATACACACATACATACGTACAGAATAATGTAGAAAAACGTTGTAGGTTTGTTACCTCAGGACCACATTGTTTTTGGCAAGTTCTTTAGGTGAGCCTTAAATGGGCCTCAAAAGTCCTACAAATTGCATCAAGGGCACACTATGCACAATTAAAGAGAAAACAGATTGGCTGAATGTAAGGAGGATACTGACTGAATAAGGACTAGAGTCATGCATTGCACAGATAGTATTACTGTCTTCTTTCCTGTATCACACTTTGGTAAGTTTACTTTAAATCGATACTAGATTTCAGAAGGTGATCATAATTTATTAGAGGTAGCGTGTCTGTGTGCTGACTTGCTAATGTTTGCAGACTTAAGCAGCGTGGAGCAGTGCAAGTTACTTCATGAACATAACTAAATTAATTGTTCTTTACTGAAAATAATGTACCATTTTTATCGTCTTGCTGTTAGGGCATTTCATTCATGAATAAAATGCTTTCAAAGAAGCTGATTCAAACTATCACACCAATGGTGTTAGTCAGCACTGCTAATCTGTCAACACTGACAATGAAGTTGGATTCAAATACAATTAGAAAGATTTGGAAATATAAAAATATATATACCTTCCTAATTGAATTTGACTGGAATGTCAATGGTGACAGATGAGGTTGAATGTTGTAGGGGGGTTAATATTGGCCAAATGACCAAAACTATACTTCTATGTTTGAAGGAAGATGGGAAACTGAACAGCATATTAACAAATAATGCTAATACCGATGGAATAACAGTTATTTGACTCTATGGGATAAATCAGAGCAAGAATGGTCAGAGTGAAGAGTGAATAAATATATATATTTATACACATATACATTTAATAACATGGCAAATTAATTAAATGAATTACAAGGCAAACATGCAACTAAGCGAAGGCTTTAAATGCTACCTACTTTACCATGATTATTGTTAACTATTGTAAAGGAGAGAAAGCTAGAGATGGGGAAGCCAGAGCTGAGGAGAAGGTCTCAGAAGATCAAGAATTCACAGAACAATGCTTCACAATTGTCTTTATACCCAAGAACAACCAATCACACCACATCTTGACCGTTATCAATATGACTAGCAATGCTACAGTATGTTACGCAATAAGGTGTGGCAGCCATCAAGTTGAGACCCCATCTAGCAACTCCAGATTTTAGCATTGAACAGTTGGGGCAGAAGGACACACAGCCTTCAACAATCCTCCCTCTGGACACAAGCGATAGCTGCAGTGTTCATCGTGTGATAATCTGCACCCATAAGAGAAAATACCTTGATTGAGTTTTCCTGTATATTGCTTAGTAGAATGTGAATAAATAATTTTAACAGGGCTAAATGGAGTTCTATGTAATGGAATTCCTAATTAAGTGGGTTAACTGTAATATATTGTAGTGTAGCGAGGTCAGTCAGACCACACAAAGCCAGCATCCTGTCACACCTGCAGAGTCTGATCCAACCACATGAGACAAACGTAAACATCCCTCTTGACATCGTCTGCATGCTGATTACCCAACAAACACCAATGCTAAAGGAACCATAGAGTTGAGGAAGCTTCTCCCTCTGCATGCTGCTGGCTTGCAAGATTCAAAGGGCCTGCTTGAGATGTCTCCAGTAACCATTTGTGTTTTCCATTTGTGGTAGCAATTTGAACAAAGGACATACCTTGCCCAGAACCTTTAACAAGTTCAAGTTCCTCAAAACATCCCCTTTACTACAAGAGTATAAACTGGAGATTTTGTGTAATATGACTGCAATATTTATTACTTTGTTTTAATGTTGTGTTGGCTGTAATCTTTATTCTTGTAACTACTCCTTTTCACTAAAAGATAACCAAGTCATTCTTGATATCTACACAAAGCTAATATAAAACATCTTTCAAACATACAGTATTTTGTAACTGTATGTCCATAACAGAGGTGAAACATCGTATAAACCAGCCTTCCTCTGCTCCCCAGTTGTCTTTTTTAAGACGTCTTTTATTTAGAAAATGCAACCTGTGTGTTTGTTGCCCCTGTCCTAATTTTTTTACCTGTGTCTTGTTAAATGTAAGTTAAATTGTCTGTGTATTGCAGTTTGTATTTAAAACTCAATCTACCTGATTCTGTTTGCCTCCCTGACCTTTGTGTCTAAATATAGAACCCTGTTTTAAACACATAATTTTAGTTTGCCTAATTGCAACAATTTTTCCTGTTATTCCAACTTCCTCTCATGATTGTCCGACTCTTTCTGATTACTCTCGTAAGTCAGATTTTTATTCAGGTTTTATTCACTTCAGTGCAAACCTCGTCAATGCAGTGGCCTATTCTGGTGATGCCAGTGTTTGTTTAGGAAGTTTATTATCAACTGAAAAACATATATTTTTTACAGACTGTAATTAGAATGTACTAGCCTTGCAATGGCAAGCTCTTTTTAACACAATGTCAACTTTAGCCTCTCCTATCTACTGTTACGCTTATTGACCATTCCCACCACTGATTAAATCCACAGAATAAATGTAGTTTGATCTCCAGGATGTTTGGGCCAACCTACCTGCCAAGGACTTTAAAGTGTTTCTGAAGAATGGATGTTGTTCAGAGGCAAATCATGGAAAATATTGATGATTTAAATGTGGTTTAAATCTTTAGTTCATTCACTCTGAATTAAGTTAATTAATAAATACAAACTATTAACATGTCTATTTTTGGAGGCACTAACCATTCTTTCAAACCTGCCTTAAACTTTGCACAGTATTGCATATAAATGTGACAAATACATGTATATATACAATTTCTATATAAATATATGACAATGAGGAAAGTGAGCCTGAAAATGGTCAGGAAAAGTGAATCCCCAAATTAGTTTTGAGAGACAGGAGGTCAGGGGTCAGTCAACCGAATAATGTCAGTGTGCACTTGTGGCGTGTTTGTTAGCATGAATGCAGTCAGAAGAGTGTTTGCACATGTGTGGTATGTGTTAGTGTGTGTCACAGGGAATTAAGGGTGTATGAAAACATCAAAACTACTATTATTTATTTTATTATTTTAGAGAATGTCTTTCTGTTGACAATGAGTAAGTCTGTGGATGAAGCTGTAACAACTGTTGATTTTCCATGCAGACTCTGCATGGAAAATCCAGAAAGTATAGTTACATATCCAGTCTATCATGTAGTTTTTCCTAAACCAATCCCCAAGCCCCAGGCTCAGCCCCAGGCTGGCTGGTTGGAAGTTTGCTGTTGATGCACGTATATCATATTGATGATTACACGTACCATATTCACTGTAGAAATTGTTGGTGTTCAGTACTCTTGTGGCATATTGTTACATTAGGGCAGTGTATTCAGATTTCCCAAGTCAGGCTCTGTGGACAAGCAGCTTTGCTGCAGTCCATGAGAAAATCACACACGTCAAATTAAAGGGTCACAGGAAGAAAACAAACAGTGATTCAGATTTGGTGAGGGAAACTTACGGCACATGTAGCCTATTGCTATGTGTGATAACTTGTACTTTTCTGAAATCTGGACATCTTAACTATTTTGTAACAGAACACATCATGAATAAAAAGACAATTGTTCTCAAAAATGTCAATGGTTATTCATTTTCTAATTCTATAATTCCAATTGGAAATATAGTGAGTTACATATAAATTCTACTATTGTTACTCCTGAGTTAAGTTTAACAAGCATATCACTGTTTTTAGAAGTGGTGTTATTTATTGTTCTGGGGTTTTCTTACTTTGTAAGAGTTACAAGCTTACAGAACAGTGTGACCTATAGCTTTAAATAACGTGAGTAGTCAGACTAAATCACTGAATTTAGAAAGTTAACACTTGTTAAACTATGAATTGAAATAGCGTAGCAGCATCAACCTCCTGCCAGTATCTCTATCCCCAGGAGTATACAAGGTGAAAGCATGAGAGGGTTTCTACAGATTCATAGCAGATTATTAATCAACCCTGGTTTGTGCTTTTGCTCACAGCCCAGCAGGACTTCATAATAAGATAATGATGATGATGATCATTTGTTACAGTCATGCACCATCAGTTACATTCACCTGTTTGATTCACAGACTACATGTTGCTAAATACTAGGCTATTTCTCCATACAGTTATCTCCCTCTGAAACAAACTACAAACATAAGAGTTGCATCCTTTCTTATATTTATATTCTTTTCAGAATTTTACAGCACATGTCATAGTTACTCCACTTCAGTCTATCAACTGGTGAAATTAAGAAGAGATCTAATAAAAACTGAACAGAGAAAATAAGGACTGTGCCCTAAGGATGGTTTTTGAAAGCGACTGCATTGCATTATTGTTTGGATTTGTGTGTTCCTGACTATGTAGGCACAGCTGTGGTCAGGATGAAGGAAGATTAGATGGAAATTCTTAGCCTTTCAAGGTAGGAGAGTGCATCAGAAGGTTGATATTCACAGGTGAATTTCAATGCTCTGAGTGTTTGTTAGAGCTCAGAGCAGATTGCACCTTGACAATGCCAAAGAATCAAGTGCTTTGTCGCATGGTGAATGCTGAGGCAAACACTGCGACAATCCTACTTTTCAATCTAAGACACCATATTGAGCCACATGCCCACTTGTTTTAACTAATTGTAAACCAAGCTTATATAAAGTGTGGTGACATTTATTTTGTAATTTCTGTAGGTTACATGGGTATCATAGAACCAGCCACTAAAACAGAGATTGCCAATATTGAAGGCTCATGCTAAAGTAGCTCTCTATCAAAGCAGTTCAAGAAAAATTAAGATTGAAGGGTTGTATGTAATAGGACCTTATAATGTCTTTTCCTTCCGTGATCAACAAGTTCAGGTAGATGTTCTTGTAAACTCTGTCAAACACAGCTGCATTCTGAGCTGTGAGGGGTGCATGCTGCTTTCTGATTAGGTAAGGGAAGTGCCAAAAATGTTCTGTCGCCGTTTGGCTTCCTTTTCTTTTCTTCTTACCAGTGTCTTGCATTCAGCTTTGCACTGAGCTACACTGATTTAAAACTACAGGTAATGACAACTTAAAAACGTGCACTTTTAATGTAATTTTAACATCCTAAAACGAACATTTATTTGTGGAAAATGTTTAATTTAATGATTGAAAACAGATGTATCACAGACATCTGTCATATACATTGGAAACCAGGGGCTTATGGATGCTAACGCCTCAGCACTATTGTAACCCTTGTGCTGCCTTCAGGTCATTGTAATTCACCTTTTGTACCACAATGGTGGGTCACAGTGACCCTAAGGCAGCACCAGGTTAATAATATGAGTGTATACAATATTGCACATTACATTTTATAATTGTGTTAATGTTAAATTAGTTATCAGTTATCACCCTGGCCTCTTTGCTTGTGGCATTTCTGCACCCTACTTGCCATTTTAGGTAAAACTAATAAGCCCAGCTATCTCCCAGCAGTTAATGAGCTGCTTAACCAAAGTTTTAGACGTGCGTGTTTATGATGTTAGTAATGTAAGTGACTACTGCTAGAAAGTTAGCCATCATTAGCTTCACTTTTCACCACAAAAACTTAATTCAGTCTAAACCGTTAAACAGAACATTCACACGAATACAAGCAACTCAATCGAGTTCAAGGATCAAGACAAACAATATCAAACAATTTTAGGGGTGGAAAACATGTGAGATTACAGTAGGTTGTGCCCCTGCCAAAGGCAAGCCCATCTAGTTAAGTTTGTTCATTTCATAAGCATAAAAGCCAACCATCTGCATTGGAGTTGCTGATCAATGGAACTGGAATTGGGGTTAAATTAAGGAGCCAAACAACAAATTTGTTTATAAGATTTTCTTCAGGTTTAAATGTAGGCTTATCAATACATCGCTGTGAAGTGTCGCTGTTTAGCCCACCGTATTTTACTTTTTTGTGAAGTGTCTCATTTTACCGATAATGCAGAGCGCAACAGGCTATGTTAATCTTGCGTTTGTCACTCATGGTGAAGCTTTATACAACAGGTCATTTAAGACATTTAAGAAATTGAATTGTCTACAGCAAATCAGACTTATAGTTACATTTAAGTCTAGAAATAGACTTAAGACCAAGTCTATTTTTATGCATATGGAATCTGGTAATGGTTGCAGTAAACATTCTTTAAAGCACATCTAATTTTTACAGTTTCAGGAGACAATTTCACTTTCATGACAGTTCTCACATTCTCGATCAATGATGACAGCATCTACTTGACCTGTGGCATTTAAGTTACAATGTGTGAGTCATTTTTTTCTTACCATGTGAGGTCTGTCTATGGGAACCATCCAAAGAATAATGTCATTATTTCATTGCTGAGACATAATTGGCTTGCTGCCTGGCAACAGAGATGGTGTGCATGTGTGAAAGAATGACACATGGCCTATTAGTCGGTGGAAACTCATCGCTACCAAGCCTGGATGGGAATCTTGGATTAAAAAACACCACCACAGTTAAGCATGCACAGTTTTGCTTTATAATACAGAACAATACCTATACAGCAATGTGTCTTTTTTCAGTTACCTCTGCCTTGTTATTATTCATAAGACTGACCATCTCAATCCCTCAACCTCCGTATCACAAAGCTCCTTATAGCTTGTGTTAATAATTCTAACCACTGGATCTAGTGTTGATATATATATATACTTGTATATTATATACTTATATATATATATATATTGCTGTACAAGTACATAAGATCATCAGGTCCATTTTGAGTGAAAAGCTTCAGGGATTTTCGGTCTCAGTGTTGACAGTGAGAATTCAGACCTAGTAAGTGCCAAACAAATGGGGCTTGTTCAGCCCATACACAGTCACTCTTAAAGGTTTGTCACATGGCTTCACGTTGGTGTTTCTCCTAGGTTGCAAAATTCCTGTGAGGAGGGTTCCCACGTCATCTATCACTCTTCAGTTGTCTGTTGTTCAGCAAGAGCTTAGATTTTAGACATGGATATTTTTACCATCTTGATATCCTTTTCTCTTGTTTTTGAAGTGAAGTTGTGAATTTTGCTGTAATAGTGATAGGACGGTGGTATCCACATTCTTGCCTGTACTGCATTCTAATTCAGTGTAATCACTCAAACAAATTAGATATTCTTTCATGGATGTTGATTTTTCCTAACGACTCAGGAGTGCAGTCAGGCTGAGTTTATCAGCCCAACAACAATTTATTAGACAACATTATTCCTGCCTGGCTTGATGAAATGTCCCCAGTCGGATACAATTATTTTTATCTAGTTAAGTCAAAGCCCTTTTTTGATACTTCTCATGATGGGTTCGGTTGCTGCATTTTATTATAGTTTGAGTAATCTTAAGACTTAAATCTGTCAGTTGCTGTGACAATAAAATACATTTCACATGCTTATGTCTAGGTACAGCACCAAGGTGCTTCCTATGGTGTAGACCAGGGGTCACTATTTGGCGGACTGCAGTCTGGGTCTGGATCCTAACACAATACAATTTGAACTTAAGCCAAAATCAACATTTTAATTCAGTCATGATCTAGGAGAGTTTTCATCGATGTGTGATTTCATGCTACAGCCTTTTTTCCCACAAGTCAACATTATTACATTATGAGGGCTTTCACTTTGGAGCCATCGGGTTCCACACCATCTCCCGAAAGGTTGTCACCTGAGGAGGTTATCTATCCCACAGCAAACTGACATTTTTTCTTATTTAGTTTCAGCCCATGCAACTAGATTCTTTGAAACAGCTTGAGAAGTCATTGTGTTGTCAACAGTTGGTACCTCATACTGCAATATCATCAATATACACCCTTGTTCCTACCAAACTTTCTATTATTGTCTCTCTTGCTCTGTGGAAGATCTCCGGTGCTGATTGGGAGCCTCAGAAAACAATACATCTTAAATGGTTTATTGAAGGTACAGTATTTGATGCTCTCTGCATCCAGCTTCAGCTGACAAAACTCCTGTGATGCATTACGTTTACTGAAAAAGCTACTGATTTCCTTGGCTTTTTTGGTGATCTCCCTTTTTTGTGATCTGATAGTTCACCCTTGTAAGTTTTTCATTAAAATCCTTGGGATCAAGACAGACTCTTAACTCTTCATTAGGTTTCTCCACACATGCTATGGAGTTAATCCAGTCTGTTAAATTAGCAGAGCTGGCATCCTTTGTGGGGCGTGAACCACTGGTGTTGCACCTTCTTTTAGTTCTATCTTGTAGGTGTATGGTAGTGTCCTATGTTCTTTGAAAACATCAAAAATGAAATAAAAACATATTAATGCTGGGAATGTCAGGATCTACATTTTCACTGTTCATCTGGTATATTTTCCTGACCAATCATAACTCTTCACCTGTTTTGTCACTGAACAGTGATTATCTATTACAAACAACTATAAACTTTACATTTAATGTTTTTCCTTTGAGAGTTATGTTTAGGCTGCACATTCCATTTGTTTCTATAGGAAGTTTATTATATGCTCCCAGTTTCACTTCATTCTTTTTCATGGTGGGGTTTTATTTGAATGACTTGACATCATTTATGTTTATCAGATGTGTCTAGTTTAAACTGAGCTAGTGTCCCATTGACCATACATGGCGTGATCCGTTTCTCTGTTGTACTCTCATTCTTTGCAATCCTTGCAACTTTAAGGGACTGCTTCACACCCTCTTCTTCTTAAAAACCATGCTGATGGAGAATGTTTCACTCAAGTAGTCACTGTCGCTTAAGTCTAATACTGTGTGTCCTTTGTATTCTTTCTTTTTGTCTTTTGAAAAACATCTTTTTGAATAGTAATTTTGTCCCTTGCACTTTAGATACATTACATGATGCACATGACACTATTTAGGCTTATGTTTTTAACCTCACTGCTTGCAATCAAACATGCAATCAAAAACAACTTATTGATTCTTTTGTGAGATTTTAGTTTAAACATAACAGAATCCACTGTTCCCCTCTGCATGTGTGTCTGCTCCATACGGTTTTTCATCAAATAATTTAGCATAGATTGTTGCAATTTCATTAGCCTGGCATATTTTTGCAGCTTTCTCCAACATGAGTTCTCTTTCTCTTACCAGTTCTCTTAAAATGTCTTGTCATTCATCCCAAATATTATTGGTCCCTGTATTAATTAAAACTGCAGGATTTAGCTTTTATTTTGAGGTATGTAAGAAAGGTATCAAATGGTTCTGCATGCGTGAGCAAAAAATATACCTTTCATAAGTTTCATTCTTCTTTGACAGGCAGCGCTCATCAATCCTTGTGCCATTCTGTAGCTAACCCCTGTAAAAACGTGACAGCGATGGTGGGCAGGAAAGGTAAAAAAGGAGGACACAAACCCTAAACGGAACTCTCTCTGGTTGAAGTGAGACATTGGAATTAGCCTGACATTTCCTTAAATCTACGTTAATGAAATCTGTGTGTCTGCGAAGAATGGGAATGCTTTCCCACAATCATGTAAAAAACCGGGGACTCTGCAGAGTTAATATTTTGCAAGTGTCCTTCCTGGAATCTGTCAGTGTGTGTACAAATTAGAATGGGTCTAGTTTCCCAAGATCATCTTTAAAAAACAGCCACTGCGAACGGTATATTTTGCAGGTGTCCTTTTTATAAATCAAATAACTGCAGTGCCGCGATTGATTGAATGTACAAGCGCTGTATGGTGAATCTATCTCCAATAAGATATATTCTGAGCCAGATTGTGGCTAGACACAGGTTTTTCC
The DNA here is from genome assembly GCA_036571765.1 of Plecoglossus altivelis. Taxonomy (NCBI): domain Eukaryota; kingdom Metazoa; phylum Chordata; class Actinopteri; order Osmeriformes; family Plecoglossidae; genus Plecoglossus; species Plecoglossus altivelis. The sequence goes on from BROE01000016.1 coordinate 4,837,048, forward strand.
TACCTAAATACAGATATGGACAGTGGAGTTGGGACAGCACCGACAAAACACGCTCATGTACACAAACTAATCCAGATTAATCTAATGTAGTTACACCATGTTCAGTAGCAGGAGGTCAAACTGAGATACAGTAGTTTGGAACCTGTGTCTGTCAAGTTTGCAACCCAGATGGCATGATGCCCGAGTTGTCTCTTTTGAGACCCATAAACTTATATTAGTATTGGAATAGTAGAATCTTTCCACTTTGAAAAAAACTGTCCATTAATTATGGATAGCCTAATGAAATGGGTCTTTCATGTACCTTTCATAAGTGCTTAAAACTATGACAATCCTTTTCTATACTGTCAAGGTCAAACAACCATGGGATATTTCCGAGGGCCTCTTGAACTAAAAGGTTATCTTGGACTAGTGATAACTATTTTAGGTTTATGTGTGGGAGACAACAGTTCACTGGAACAGCATTCGGTCCAAGTTTGACACTTGATTCCAGTGTTCTTGTGGAATCTTGTCAACATACAGGTCAAATGCAGGGGTGTGAATAAAGTAACAGCAGCATCCTTTTCATTCAGTTATTAAAAATCAGGGATGAATAGATTTGTTCAAGCTTTTCTACTCAGTGGAGCATGAGGTTTCTTGTCTTAATGATTTTATCTAGATATTTAAATACTCTCAATTATTAAAAAAATATTGGATGGCGATGTTACTTTCTCTCTGTTGGCAGATGAGATGAAAAAGTGTCATGCTGTGGATCTATCTCAGCTGAGAACACAAACTGCTGGGTGTGTGGATTATCTGTCACAACCTCTTTACTTCCTGCTCTAACATCATATTGTTTGATTAGTATAACCACTACACATGTGTGTTTCACATACAAGAGTTTACTACTCTGGTACAAATGTATATAGTCAGAATTGTACACAGTCAAGGACGGTCTGCTGATGAGATGCTAATAAGATTTGTATTCACTTAGATCTAGGATGTGGAAAAGAAACACTATCATTCGAACAAGGTATATAACTTGTTCAGGGTACTTCTTCTGATGTAAGCAAATGAGTTCCAGAAGATTGTGATACAAGCACTGGTGCCTGGTGTGTGTGTGCATGTGTATGTGCGTGTGTGTGTCTGAGTGAGGTGTGTGTGTGTCTGAGTGAGGAGGGATACTAAAACAAATTTTGCAGACAGTACAAAGACACGATTGATAAAGAAAATTGAACTTGCATCAAAATTTGACATATTGTCTCTGTACATCTAGTCTCCAACCAAAATGTGGTAACCATTTTAACCTACCTAAGCCATTCTTCCCACAATTCTAAGGTAAATTAGTCTCAACATGATCCAAGAGTTAAATGCTGAATTTTACATTTAACATAAATTGTTCAACCTCTAGGTTGTACTTTATCCACACAGTTTGAACTGCAGAAACTGACAATTCCATTTATGAAATGCAGAATGCACGGCAGCTATGTGAGATTCTGCGTGTAAGATTCTACTTCAATTGTCATGTAAAATAAGGTGAAAAAGAAACATGTAAAAACTCGCCAATTGGAAAAATGAGATTAGAATAATTATTGTGATCTATGAACATGACGCTATACATTTAAACTTAAATGACAAATAAAGACTAAAGTAAATCAACAGACAAAATACTGTAGAACTGGGATGACCATTTCAATTAGCCTGTTTGTAAAACACTAAAACAACTGGTCTTGATACCTGAATTTAGGAGCTCATGAGGAACTACAAGATTACTTTAGGACCTCAGTTCAGAGGAATTTAAGTGGTGCACCCAAACACTCCTGTTGTGTTGTAGTGTTTTAACCATAAACCTAAGTTGGGTTCCCAGTCACAGAGCAACTGTGTATTACTTATATTGTTATACTGGTCTTAAGACACACTGTTGTGTTTCATAATCTTCAATGTTCCTTTAGATCAGTCACTTGTTTTGGTGTTTCAAATCATATTAGTTTTACAGTGTACTGGGAGTAACTGCTGCGTAGAACTTTAACAGAAGGTACCCGACTGTGAGGTTTCTAAGTAATAAATTATTAACACTTTTTGAATTCAAAAGTTTGCCCTACTTCATGGAAGGTTCCAGTCAGTGAGTCTACGTTTTAAAATACCCTTTGCAGGCTTTCAATTATTACCTGGTAAAGGTTAAAAAAGTTGGGAAAATAGCTGAAATTCCACACATCAAATTCAAGCCAATATCTAAAGTCATACACAGGTGCTTCTTTTCAGAACCACATTTCAGAGGACATATGACTAGATTATGTGAAGCAGACCTCTAGAACGTTATGCTCCAGTGAATGAGATGCACGTCATTGTAACAAACTTTAAATTAAAAGTTAAAGGAAAAATTAGCTAGTCTAAACATATTTTGTTACATCTGTTTGGCATCTGCTGCTTAGGGTATACTGTGCTTGTGAGTTTATGTGTGTGACTGTGTTTTGTGTGCACAAGAATCTGGAGGAGAGATGCACTGATCGTAAATAAGGACAGAGGACAAATGAAGGCAGTTATTATCCCCTGGGTCAAAGGTGAATCTAACTATGCTTTACCTCTCATTTAATTATCACATTTCTGGTTGCCACATTATTTCATTTCAAAGGGTTGGACATGGACCAGTCAAACAGCTTTATCATCCTGGTCAACAGATGGACTCTATTAAATATTGTAACACACATACAATGAAATGTGCACTACATTGAATCATAGAATTCCATACAGAATATCACCCTCTGATCAACTCCCTCTCACCAACTGATCACTCCTGACCTGTTATTCAGTCCCAAAGATGGTGCTGGAATTTGGCTGAAGTGCTCTTACCTCCCAATATGACCCAACACCGTTTACTGAGAGCTACATCAGGTGGTATCTTCTCTAACACAGTTGGAGTTTTACTCTACCAAAGCAGTGACACTTTCAAGAGTGGCTACTGTTATAACATTGGCATGTCTGCAGTCAGCAGGAGAAATAAAACCTTGTCACTTAGCAAAGTGCACTGGACACAACTACCCCTCTGCTTCAACCTTCCTTCTTTCCCCAGCCCACATCCATTTATCAGCTCATTTTTAGACTTCTCAACATATCTTACACCTTGCCTCACTGATGTGGTTTAGCTACATAGTTGTGCTCTTCCAAGACACAAAAATAGATTCAAGTAGTCTGCAAAGTCTTCTATCTATTCCAAAACCACACCAGCATTTGCTTGTATGTCACACCCTGACATTTGACAATGACAAACAGCAGCTGCTGCCTCTATTTCAAGGCTCAATGGTTATGTTTTTTGTTGTGTAACTAGGTGTGCACATACCTGAATCTACAATAATGAGAGTTGTACTAACCCTAAGTTTTACAGCAAGGGATGCCATAGTTTTAAACCTGTTAACTGAATGTTGTTCAAAAGTGTATGAAACTGTAACCTTGTACACGTAGAGTAAATAGTGTTGTCAGATGTCATGTGTACAGTACATTTACTACCACATAAATATAGTATGAGAAAATGTGTTTCACTTGTATCCCTCACCAGGCTATAATAGTGATACTTGTTCAGTACTTTAAACTACAGTGGAGCCCACATTCGTAGCCCCAGGTTCCCAGACATAGATTAAGCATTGAAAAATTAAATGAAGGTCTCCAAGAAAATGTTTTTAGTCTAGGACCAGGTTTTCGTCTGGGAATCTGGGCTGCAGTCTTCTGTGTTCTGGTATGGAAATGCAATAGGTGAGAAGATGTCTCGGTAAAAATGAACTTGATTTGACTTAAATACAAAAATTATGTCAACAGCCCCTGAGAAGATACATGCTTGCTTCAAGCAATTTGTACAGCAAACAGAGTATGACTTACAGACAGTGTGAAATTATTGGCATTTTAAGAACATTTGTATTAGTTCAGTGTAAAGATATGGATGGACATTGGATTGTTTGCACAGTTTATATCAATGTAGGTTTTCCTTCATGTGAGCATGAGAAGCAGATAACTGCTTACACTGATTCAGATGCAATAAGCAAAATATAACAGCGCTTCAACCTCCTTTCATTAAGATTCATTTTGACTCCACTCCTTTGGATTGATAAACAGCTCAAATGTTTGGAGCAGGGCTACCTTATAATCCCAAATTATGATGCAATTTCAAAAAATATATAATATTGTTTGTTTAGTTCCTCATTTAGATTCATTTGCGCTTGGCCCCTTAATACTCCTTACAGCTATGATTTTGGTTGTATTCTTTCTCATGATGATGGTGTGCTTTATGTATCCTCTTTGTCAAATACTCAAATATTGTATTTAATTGTGTGGATTGGATTTCACCATAACCCAGTCTAGATATGTGGACACATGGTAGGCTAATACTCTAGACCCAATTTTTTTGATGTGAACTAGTGCAATAGGTTTCTAACTGTTGAAGAAAATTTGATTAATATCAATGCCATAGATTTGCATGTGATATCTGCATTGCTTTTGGCCAATAACCCAAAGGAAGTCAGCAAATCAATACTAGCGAAGGGAAACAAAGAGGTAATTGGCTATACTGGGCCACCCTCCACCCTATATTCCAAATGTCATGTATATGCTAGGAGCAGAGTATTCACTTAGACATCAAGCACACTTAGTGTCCTAAAGATAGCATTTGGTTCACCTTCCATTTTATAGCTGAGCCACTGAGAGGTGTATTGTCTATTATATGGCTGCGGGATTGTCTATATTTACTTCTTTGACTTCATGGTCATTATTTGAAAACACAATTCAGTTCATATGGTGTAGAGTCTTCAAGGACTTTGTGTTTTTTTTAAGGTTTTGCGTAATTCATGAGACAGATGGCAGATGAAATCAGACTCAGAAGGCAGATAGGGGATGGTGGGCCCTCTATCACCCCCGTACCAACTAGAAGTACCCTTGTAATGGTCATCCCACTCCTATACAAGCCACCAGTACCCTCATACTAAACCAAAACACCACCACCACAGCCATAACTACACACATTCTGTCCAGAATGACCCCCAAGCCAACTAAACAACTACCCATACGGCATCCAAAATGACCACAGTATCAGACAAAACCTCCCCCATACCAGTAAAAAAATCTCCCATGCCATCACATAGGCTCAGAAGAAACTAATCCCTTGTGTACCAATCAAAAACTTCACTTCTCCCATATATAGCAGATAGTGTAGCTCATCAGTGCAGTCCCGAACTTCCATTCATCATTCAAACCAGTGCAGACATACCCTGTTATATGGTGAGCCTGTGATGGTGTGTGTGTGTGTGTGTGTAATTGTATTTAACATACCATGATAGGCCTCACTAATGGTTATCCTATCTATATAATTCGTTCCTATAGTCCATAATAGCTACTATTCGTATAGATATAGACTATTATAGTATAGCTGTATAATATAGAAAACCTATAATATATAGTTATATAGAGTAAACAAATAATTATATATAGGAACTAGTCAATATAGCAATACTATTATATTATAATTCTTTTATTATGTTATATATATTTAGATACTCTATTAGTTATGATCCATTTACTTTAAATATAGTCTTCATTTATTATTACGTACTTATTCTAATAATAATTTAGCTTCATTCCCTCCATCTTCTATAATACCCTGTATGAGTTCTTTAATCCTTACGCCTCAACCCGCTGGACCCAGTATAAGTAATAATATTCGGCTTAATATCAAACACACACACACACACACACTGATATGAAAACATTGTGTGTGAGTGCATTTGTGTGATCTGCAGCAGATGCAGAGCCTGTTAACACAAGCAACTCGTAAGAATAAGCTTCCAACATTTAATCTTTACATGGCCTGACTCATAAATCCATGAGTTAAATGAAATTCTCTTTCTATTGCTCTCTCTCTCTCTTTTCAGGTGAACAGCCAAAAGATGTAAACAGTTTGTTAGACTATGAGGTTGATTAGGAGAGTGAAAAAGTAAACATGCTCTTCTCTGTATATTCTCTTTTGACGTTCTACTGTGGCTTAACATTCTTGATTTAGGCTCAAAGCACAAGTTTGAATTTTCCGCTAAACGTCAAGCTGAAAATTATATCTAAACAACTGTACCAAGCACCCCAGCCCCAACGATACAACTTCTTGATTGTAGTTCCTTAAAAATTCTCTTTTGTTGCAGCTCTGCTTTCATGCGATGAGCTTTGTCAGTTTTTGATTCCAAGATCTATTTTTGTCTTCTGTCTCTTCTCTGTATGGACTGCAAGGTCTTTGGGTGACTCAAGCCCTTTTGTCCCTCACATCAGCCTCAGCCTACCTCTTGATACTCCAGTTTACCAGAAAATTCAGAGAAACAGATGCCCACCCTAAGTAGATAAAGCTATTAGAGAATTCAGTGTTGAAATATCCATCCCATCTTTCAGATAGATTTGAATCAATGTCTGTCATCTTGGTAGCTACATACCCAATAACAACATTTAAACAAATGTGAATCATTAAATTACTGGACTGCTAAAGTGTGTGTGTACTTTTAATATAAACCTGAAGTGAGTGTATGTTTGTTTGTAAATGTATCATATATAACTTTTAAATGACATATAAAGCATCTATATGTCCCTGGAGGCCAGACTTGAATTTACAAATAGTAAGTAAACAGGTTACTATACATTGTTAGTTATTGTTTCTGTTGCTAGTTGGAGACAACAAGAGGTGGGGTGTTTTCATTCTTAATCGTATTTTAGTTTCTCTTCCTGAAACAGATGTCATGCTTCAACTGAGGGGGGCTGGCACTATTTTGTCTAGGGCTGCATCAAATACACTTTTTGGTCTGCTAAATTGCTGCACTTGTCTGTATTTGATCAGTGGGGACTTCCTTTTTAACAATCCTGCTCTCCTCTCTCTGTCCCCCCTCCACTCCTCCCCTTTGGCATTGGGGGTTTGAGCTGTCACTATCTGCTTGGTTGTCAGTCTGCCGACGCTGGACCTGGTCACCAGTGGACATCGATCTGTGACCGTCTGCCAAAGCTGGATCAAGTCAGTAAGTGGACATCGGTCTCCCTAAAGGACAACAGTGTGGACCCAGTCGCTTCCCTTATCCCCCTGCCTGTGATCCTGCGCCAATCTCATTCCCCAGCCCTGTGACTACCTCTTCTTAAACTGACATTTACTAACTCTGACCCAAATTGAACACTGGGTTTTGGCGTTTCCACAATAATTGACTCTTCTCTGCTGTACGACTATGTTAAACTTGTGTTTTCTAATTCTCTTTCACCAACCGTGTCTTGAGGGGGGGGGGGGGGTTCCCTGGGGGGGGGGGTCCTAACCCTGAACTCTTACTACATCCGCAAGGTAATCCTCTCCAGTTTTTCTCCTCAAGTGAGTTTTATGGGAGTTTTTCCATGTCTTCGTTGTGGGTTTTCCGTGGGGGTCTCTTGCTTTTACAAAGGGCTATACAAATATATTTAGATTTAATTTGATTCAATATTTACTGACAATACAATACTCTACAATTAATCTAAATATCCAAATTATGAAAAAACTATGTGACATTCATACTGCTTAATTAACTGTCTTTAATGAACTTTACATCTGAACAATATACTTCTGTAAGCACTAATCATGCAATGTGTACATAGGAAATTGAGAAGAAAATGTACTTTAATGAGATAGCTTTACTATAAAGCTTACAACAGTTATCAAAATGTTGGTCACATTTAACACCATGAAGTCTTGTGTAATACTACCAGTACTACTGTAAATAAAGTAAGTACATAAGTAGAATAGTCCGTGTAACAACATGAACAGTGCATACTTAATACAAAGCTACAACATGAAATCAAACTCAGCAATCATAAATGTGCTGCCAAGCACCAGTTTTTTCACTAAGTTGTAAATCCTATCCTATTTGGTATAGAATTTTATATCATAATTTTTTATTTGTATATAGATGTAATATTTGGTGCCCTTTACACAGAACTGTATGAATTTATAATTACTGTATGTACACTGTAAAACTGTCTGTAATGTCAACTGTTTTGTTTCTTTAAACACAGGGACTGTGACAAACACAACACCAGTAAAGCAGTGGTTGAGGGGTCAAGGTAAACATCGAGGTGACGCATGTCAAATGGTTTGTAAGGCTTGGGATATACAGAAACGCACCTTGTAAATATCTATAATTTAGATATTCTTCCTGAGAGTAATTGTGTCTCCTAACAGCAGGTGTTGGAATATTGTTAATCAATGGAACATTCCCACCACCCTTTCCAACACACACTGCAACTCTATTCAAAGTCCAAGTGTAGTGAGGAGTTGTCACTAGATTCATCTTCACAACAGCATTCTTCTTCCTGTCCTTCTCTTTGCATCCTCTTGAAATTTCTTCTCTTCTTACTCCCCAACTATGTTTTATATTTTTCTCTCTTTTAACCTTTCCTCCATTCCCTCTTTCCACTCCCCCATTTCATTCCTACTCTCTCCCCTCAACTCAGACGAGGTTTGATGGTTGGTATATCCTTTGTCTTTTCTTCACATCCTGCAACTCCCTCTGTCCTAAGGGTCAAAAAGCCCCACCTTCAAACATAAAATAAAGCAGGTTAAAACATGATTTACCCTGTACGCTGTTGGGCACTGACATGCACAGCCATGCTGCACATGAGTCAGACAGATTTAGAGTTCAATAAATCATATACAATCTAAATGTCTCACTGTGGGGGTGTGTGCAATAAACATAGTTTTGTGTCATTCTAGCCTCCAAAGAGCGCACAAGGGTTAAACAGCAACATGAACAGCTTGATACCTTTAAAACGTCAGGATCACGTCATTGATATCCCACAGGTTCAAAATAACAACAAATGGATAAACTGTGGAATCTCCAAACTCAATGCAAGATTCAGCCAACAGCAATATCCATCAGCTGTAACCACAGTATCCCATTAGTCCATGTTCTACTTCTAACTATTCTTAGGAATGTAATTAATCAAGGCCTACTCATGTTATGCAATCTGAGGAAGCAGGGTGTGAAAGAAAATTCTGATGGCACTGTGTAGATATGAACAGTCATGAATGGTGGTTTCGATACAATTTATTTAGCTTGTACAAGTACATAAGATTTCAACAAAGCACTTTATGATCAGTCATTACGGAGGACGTGATAGCCACAAGTCGTTCGTAAGAATGATGTCGAACATCCTTAAACACTACTTTAAATACACTTAGAACAAATGGTATTGCATATGGTCAATCAATCAATGTAGCAACCTCTGTGATTGGCTAACTCTATTCAGTCGCAGCTTGAAACAATACATCTCCATACCAATTGTCCTACAGTTCTCTGATGTGGTATCTCTCCCCTAAACTGTAAATAAAGCCACAAGTCGTTGAATTCCACCAGAAGGGACACACCTTCAAGGTAAAAAAATGTAAGCAAAACCCCAGTATAGACTAAACTAAATTATGAACGAAAACTCCAAACTTACTTGCAGATACACATGTATCTGCAAATCCATTTATTTTCTCACAATCCGCTACAGAAATTCAATCATGTAATGTAATGTCCACTAACGAACACATCAGACATTTTGGTTCAGACTTCTATATCGATCATATCTCAGAACCTGTTCTAGAACTTGTCTCTGTGTTCCCAACATTCCCTCTTTCAATGGTATTATAATACTGACATGGATTCCTTTTTATGTCATGTCACTTTCTCCTTCATTCCTATTTTCTATTTGAACATGGCTGTTTGGGATCAATTTCTAGAGCATAAAAGCTGGGAACCGGTTTTCATAATCTTTCTAAGACCTAGGTGCTGGCATTGCAAATGATAGATCTACCTAGTCAGACTGTTCTTCCACACAGCCATTGTCAGGGACACTGTGCTGTTAATGGTAATGTTTAAACACAAGGAATGTGTGTGATTTGGGGGTGGAGAAAATGTGATTATTTATGTTGGTGGTATATAATACCATCCATTTAGTCATCATTCCAGTCATTGATGTCATCTGTTTAACAGAGCAGTTGGTGTGTGGTCATCTACATAATCATAGCCATAAATTAAATGAGCAGTTACAGTGCAGACCACAGGTTAACATTAATCATAACCTGAGACCTGCCATCAAATGTTATCAACCAAAACAGCAGCCACGATCAGTTTGATGAACTTGTTCTAGCTTTACATTTGATTCAACCATCTACGTGCAGCTGTGAATTCAATTTAGAAATAGCCCACGTGGACCCATCCATCCAATTCTGACATGTCATTACAAATAGTGGACGCAGTTGCTGGCTTAGGTCCAAAACGAGCCTTTCAAAACATATTGTTTGTTGTTTGCTCTGGTAATTTCAACACACTGCTTGTATTCCTATAGTTCCTCTCAAAGAAACAAAGGAAGGACTCAAAGCTAACTTGGTATTAATACAATTCATCTAAAACAGGAGGAAAAGGTTGTAAGTTTTGAAGTCTGTTCACTCACAAAAACAATCAACAGCTTTTTACAGCTGATGGATCAGGGAATTTCACTACATGAGGCTTTCAGGCCTGTTTATGCGCCATTACATTTTAGCTATAGCAAATAGAAATTGATTGCTTTTTAAATGACAAGAACACACAAGTAGTTATCAAGACTTTGTCTGGTTTTGCATTAAATTGTGCGACTAAAAGGCAGAGTGGATGGTATCTTCATGATCTTTTAATTTTGGTCTGGTAGACTTCAAGTGTCAGAGAAAGATTTGGAGTTGGAAAACATGTCTGACTGTTATTATAATGCAACCATGTTATGTGTATAGATAACCATTGTGTTGTAAACAATTCCACTAAAGTTGCCGGTTGCCAGTAGTCCAGTAAAAATCACCTTCAGAAGGTAAATGTCAAATACCAAGCAGATGGAAACAACTATTTCTGGAAACATTTTGCCCTTTAGAGCATTTTGATTAGGTTGCTGGCATTTTCTTGAAGTGTTATGTAAGATGCTCCTGAAGCTCTTCTTTTTGAGATTCTCTTGCCTCAGATCTCTGTCTCCAATTACTGTCAATGCATCTCGGTTGCCAGAATCACAGAAAACAAAACTGGCTTGTCTAAGGCTACAAATGTTCTCTCTTCAGATTGTCCAAAAACATAGCCATTTCATCACGTGAGATCACTTAGATCATGCTTATGAGATTTTGATGATGACAAAGAGAGATGTGAGAGAAAAAAAGACATGAAGGGAGAAAAAGATTAGGTGCAATAGTTTCTGTTGATCATCCAAACATCATAGCAAAGGCAACAATCGAAGAAAAAGTTTGTGAGAAAATTAAACAAACGTATAATTGTCTGTGACCAATACATTTAGAGAACCCTCTCAAGTATAATGTCTAACTATTTAAAATGTGGATAGATATACAGCATACTATTATATATTTGCTTTTCGTTTGATAGATGTTACATGTTTTAGGAATATAATTTATGTTGCTGGGTCCCCTATCTATTTTTCATAATCTATTAATAAACCTTTGTCTTAAAAAATGTATTCCTGACTGTTTTACATAACAATACCTACCTATAGTATTTCACTTCATTACAGCGCCATAAGTAACAAAACCAGTGAAACTTGGTCTTGCGGTGGTTGGGCATTTCCGGGGTAATGATGCAAACAACATTCTTGTTTTTGTATGTTTTCGGTGTCCCTTGTGTCTTTGCGACCTCAAAATACAATGTATAGGATTTGTGCCAGTGCAAATCAATTGTTGCAACCTATTTAATTGCTATACATGTATATTTTATATGCAGTAGACACAGCAAACCTTGGCTTTAAAGATGGCATCCCCATTCATTGGAAAGATGTCACAGCAAATCTTATTAAACATTTTAGAAAACAGCCTTTTGATTGCTGTGATCATTTCAAAGTTGTATTTCAGTACTACAAGCTTCACTAAATCTGTAATAGTATGACTATTACTAGTATGACTGAGAGATGGTACCAACATGTGTGCGTGCAGAGGCCTTCAGTGAAAGACGACTGCTAGTGCCTTGCATGCACACAATGAAAACAAAATCTGCAATTTTTAAATATTTTGTATTCGTCTGCATTGTTATATAGTAGTTAATATGTTAAGCAAAGTATAATTATTATGTATCTGTTTATCTATTTATTTAATCTATTTGGGAAAAGTCACTTCCTATGATCCCCCTCCTTGAACCGTTTGAGTGCTCAGATTATCCTAGGAGCTATGTTGTTGGGGGCAATAAGCCCCTGGTAGGGTCTCCCAAGGCAAACTGGTCCTAGGTGAATAGCCAGACGAAGCGTGGTTCACCCACCCCCTATAATGATACGACCAAAGAGATTCGCTACGTTGCCCGGAATGGCGTTACTGGGGCCCCACCCTGGAGCCAGGCCTGGAGTGGGTGCTTGCAGGCGAGCGCCTGGTGGCCGGGTCTTTGCCCATATAGCCCGAAAAGGCAACGTGGGACCACTTTCCTACAGGCCCCTCACCCACAGTAAGGACCATAGGGGGCCGGTGCAGTGTGTTTAGGGCGGCGGTCAGGGGCAGGTGACTGGACGACTGAGGCCATGCACACAGTCTCTTGCGCTGGGGACATGGAATGTCACCTCGCTGGCGGGGAAGGATAGATATAGTCGGCCTCGCCTCCATGCACAGCTTGGGTTCTGGATCCATTATCCTCGAGAGAGGCTAGACTGTACATTTCTCTGGCATAGGGAAGGACGGCGAGCTGGCGTGCGCTTGCTTATAGCCTTACGGCTCAGCCACGTGTTGGTATTTACCCCAGTAAACGGGTGCCTGCGCCATGAGCCGGGGACAGGTCTCTCACTGTTGTATCGGCCTATGGGCCAAATGAGAGTGCAGAGTACCCAGCCTTCTTGGAGTGGGGTACTGGACAGGGGTACTGGACAGTGCATCGAACGGGGACTCCATTGTTCTGCTGGGGGACTGGGGGTGTTTTGTTATTGGACTTCTGTCAGTTTGTCCATAACGAACACCATGTTCGAGCACAAGGGCATCCATCAGTGCACGTAGCACCACGACACGCTAGGCCGAAGGTCGATGTTCGACTTTGTTGTCGTGTCCTCTGACCTGCGGCCACGTGTCTGGGAGAATCAGTTAAAGAGAGGAGCAAAACTGTCAACCGATCACCACCTGGTCGTGAGCTGGATCTGCTGGTGGGGGAGGAAGCCGGGCAGATCTGGCAGGCCCAAGCGTATCGTTAGGGTCTGTTAAGAACATCTAGTGGAGCCCTCTGTCAGCACGGTCTTCAACTTGCACCTCCGGGAGAGCTTCTCATTGGTCCTTGGGGGGACTGAGGACATTGAGTCTGAGTGGACCATGACTCAAAAACTTGAGTCTGGGCGGAATTCAGGGAGGCCATGGAGAAGGACTATCAGACAGTCTCAAGGAAAGTCTGGCAAACCATTTGCCGACTCAGGGGGGAGAAGCAGTGCTTCACCACCACCGTTTACGGTGCGGGCGGGGAGCTGCTGACAGGGAGTATGGGGTCTGGGGCCCTTTTCTCAGGGCTGTCCTGTTCACATGGCTGGTAGTAAGTCGGACTTGTTTCTGGTGCATGTTGGGCTCTGCCAGGGCTGCCTTTTGTCACCAGTTCTGTTCATTATTTTTATGGACAGAATTTCTAGGCAAAGTCAGGGGCTGGAGGGCATCTGGTTTGGGGAGCAGATGATCTCATCTCTGCTATTCGCAGATGATATTGTCCTGACGGCTTCATCGGACCGGGACCTGCAGCGTGCACTGGAGTGGTTTGCAGCCGAGCGTGAAGCGGCCGAGATGTGAATCAGCCCCTCCAAATCCGAGGCCACGGTTCTTGACTGAAAAAAGGTGGCTTGCTCCCTTCGGGTGGGGAGTCCTTGCCTCAAGTGGAGGAGTTCAAGTATCTCGGGGTCTTGTTCACGAGTGAGTGAAGGACGAAACGTGAGATTGACAGGCGGATCGGTGCAGCGGCTGCAGTGATGCAATCTCTGTACTGGACCTTTGTGGTCAAGACGGAGCTGAGCCGAAAGGCAAAGCTCTCGATTTACCGGTCAATATATGTTCTTACTCTCACCTATGGTAATGAGCTTTGGGTAATGACCGAAAGGACAAGATCGCGGATACAAGCAGTGGAAATAAGTTTCCTCCGCAGGGTGGCCGGGCACTCACTTAGAGATAGGGTGAGGAGCTCGGTCACATGGGAGGAGCTCGGAGTAGAGCCGCTGCTCCTCCACGTCGAGAGGAGCCAGTAGAGGTGGCTCGGGCATCTGTTTTGGATGCCTCCTGGACGCCTCCCTCGGGAGGTATTCTGGTCATGTCCCACCAGGAGGCAGTCCCAGGGAGACTCAGGACACGCTAGAGGGACTATGTCTCTCGGCTGGCCTGGGAACGCCTCGGCATCCCCCCGGAGAAGTTGGAGGAGGTGTGTTTGGAGAAGGAAGTCCGGGCCTCCCTGCTCAGACTGCTGCCCTCACGACCCGGCCCCGGATAAGCGGAAGAAAATGGATGGATGGACTTCCTATGATTTTTTTGGAAAAGATGTTGTTTAATTGTTTGTTTGTTTTTGTTCAGCATTAATCGTTGTTAGGCTGGTTTATTTACATTAAAAATATATACTTTTGTGAAACAAAAGCTTGTTTTTTGTTTGGAGATAACCTTCATGAGTGAATTTGTTGTGTTCATTGCACATGGGGATTGTATCCGTAACCAGAGTTAGTTTCATGCATGGGACTCCTTCCAAGTCAGAGTTAGCAGGGGGTACCTTTCATGGCAATAATGAATACAAGCCTACCAGGAGAGGCACCCCCTTCTATTGTTAAGTCTTTATATACTAGCATCCAATGCTTCTCAATGTACACGGAGGGGACTGGCATGAGTAACCAGACTAAGTGTCATGCATGGGATTGCTTCATAGGCAGAGTTAGCAGGGGGTGCCTTTTGTGGCAATAGTGAATACAGCAAGCCTACCACGAGAGGCACCTCCTTCATTGTGGTAGTTCTGTATATCTTAGCATCAAATGCTTCTCACTGTAATCTTCTCACTGAAACTTATGCACCATTGCAACTAGCTGTATACGTCATAATTTGCGACATCTGGTTGGGAGCCTGTGAGCTAAGGCATTGCAGTCAGCCAGAAAACTTGTAGAATGGGGCAAATGTTAGATTGAGAATCAGATACATGATGCCAACTTTACGAGAATCAATGCAATGTGTATATGACAGTATTTGCCGCGTAGTATTCATATATCTTGGTTTTTAGCTATATACGATTATTCTAGATGTAGCATAGACAGTATGTCATCATATGACGCTGACTCAACACATACATGTTGTGATGATGTACACATCTTTTTGCCTCATTTTTTTGTATGACTGCAGAAGTAGCCTGTTGTATTGGATTAAACTTGAAAATCTGGCTCTTTATTGTTCTTGCTCGGCAAGAAAGCAAATATAAATGAGCTATGTATGTTTATAATGATGATGAGTGTTCCTTTACTTGTATTATCTTATATAAATGCAATCATTGTAGGGGGGGTGGGTATTGCCACACAAACATTTAATTATCACGCAACTCAACTGTACAAAAATGCCCACATTTAAAACATGTAATCAAAACACCTGTAAACTCAATTAATCAAATCAAAGATCCAAGACTCATACCCGAAGACGCAGTTGAAAAATGAATGAAACGAATCATTTCTGTTTCCGTTAGCTCCTAGTCCCGTGCCTATGCAGATCACGTGAAAAAAGACTCAGACCGGAAGACCCGGTCGGGACATTAATTAATCGATCCACAAGGTGTGAATCATCTTAGACGAGCGCGCCGTCTTGGCTGTGTCCTGTTGAACTACGAACTTAGTGAAAAGTATATTTTGAACAAGTCATCCAGTACTGCAGGTTGTATAGCATCTGTGTTGCGATGAGGTTGACCATACACAGTGAAGCGATGATGTTCCTTGAAACAGAAATCCAAATACACACATTTTTTACGTCGGGAAATCTCGCAGGTTCTTCTCGCAAATGTATACATTAAATCTAGGAAATTCTGACTTTTTCTCGCACATTTATGATTTTATATTCTTATAGAATCCTCGGAAGTTTACGACTTGGAGAGAGAACCAGTGCAATTAAGTACAAAGGTTAGTTTCAAGCCCTGTGTTGTTACAAAAACAACCTTAATGTACAGTCATGCTAAATTATATGCGTGTTTGGTAGTATCATACATATTATTATCTTCATAATAGTCTAGCATACTGCCATGCAGTACCTTACACAGAATTACTGACAATTAACTTGAGCAGTACAAGGAGGATAGTGATCCACCTGTGCTTTAAGCTGGAAAAGGAAGTCCTGTGAGACAATATTTCATAAAACATTATGTTGAACTCATGGTATAGTTTTACTTCAGTGCCAGATTTTTAAAATACGTATCAGACTGTCCACTGCAGTTTGACCACAGAAAAGGTTAGCGACCAGGCTAGACTGTTGGTCATGGTCACAGTTGGTCACAGTTTGGGTCACTGCTTTGTTGAATTATTACATCACATTTAGAGTCCTCCCCTGTATTGCACCAGCTCATGCCATGGATTCCCACACTCTTGACAGAACAGTATGGTAACATTGTGTAATGTTTCAGAATCCCAGTGGTGGATTCAGAAACCAGCTTCTGTTTAAAAGGGCATTAAATATGAATGTGATATAAATGCAACCGTAGATCTTTTTCCCAAGTCACCACAATGCACATGGCTGTGAGTCCCATGGAACATATGACTGACAGATCCATTCAAACATTGTATCCTCAGATATGGAAATGTTAGTATAGTAGCCACTCTAGCTGTTAAATACTGAAAATACCAAACAGTATTAATTAGTGTAGAACAAGTTCAAGATAGCACATCTCCTAACCATGTTGACCTGCAAACTACTTAACATGCATTTCTCTATTTTAAATCATCAAGCCTTTCTTCTGTTTTGCTGCTCATCTCCATACCCTTAAAATCGCATTCTTAGATTAAACATCAACTTAATTTCTGCTGACTCTGACAGCTTTGGAATCTTAATGTCCTTATTTGTTATATTCATAATGGAAGGGGTCTACTATGACCTTTAATATCTTGAAAAGTATCCCAAGTAACTGACTGGTATATAACAGTTTAAAGATGTTTGTAATTGACAGTGTCATGGTGTCAGTAGACCAATTTCTGAACAGACATTTTGAGCTTTTAAAACCACACAACCAGCTGTCACAAAGAATTGGCTTTTAACTCTGCATCACTGCTAATCAATGACATTCAGTGGAACCTATGTGTATGTATAACTAGCATTCTAATTTCTTCATTCCAGTTTTACGGTGTAAATTACTTCAGAATTGCCATAATCTCTCATGCATTTGTTGTGCCATTACTTATTACTTAAGTCCCTGGAAAGAGTGATGCAGCAGAATTGTTATAATATTTCTACTTTTTTATCCCTAAGGCTGCCCAATATGTGGAAAAAATATTAAATTCCAATTTTAAACAAGAATTAATCTTTTTTGATGACACTATTTAATGAGGTTGTTTCACAAACCCACAAGGACTGTTTTGTTTCCATAGACAGTGGCCTGCTATGGCTGCAGTCAGTTCCTCCCTCCAAAGTCTAGAATGTCACATTTGCATGCAAGCCTCGTACCCTGACTGATTCACAATGTCTTGTAGTTTGGCAACGGCTCAATGTCATCTAATTGTCAGCACCTATCTATCTGTCTTGGAAAATCAAACTTGCATGAGGTTGGCTGTGTTGAATGGGGAAATGAAGTTACTATCAGTGTTTAACAACCTACCTACAGCTATCCTTGATAGAAAGGATGCTTAGTGTTTGTTTAACCTTTAAAGCAAAGCTTTCTTATCTTTGTTAAATGACAGAACACTGCTGAAGGACCAAAATCCAAAATAAATATGAGCTCAATTTTAATATCACTAATGGTACTCATGTCATGACCATGCCATCTTAATGTAAGTTATCTGTCTGTGCGTCCATCTATGACCTATATGGTAGCCAACCAGTTCTTCCATATACCAAAACGAGGCCTTTGACTTTGTAGAAACCCATTTAAATCACTATACCAGTCTGAAAAGTATTGAGGCCAGGTCTCATAAACACAAACTTAAAACCAATCCTCATTGCTGTCCAAGGACAACATGGGCTCTGCTTTATAACCCATTTTAACCGTCTTTTCTCCTCAGATAAATCTATTTTATCTGTCAGGCACTAACATGGCGCAGATATCGAACCTAGGTATATCATCGCTGCCAAAATATCTACAATTAGACCAAGATTAATATCCTGTGTCCTCATTATAATGTATACTGTTGACTAATGACAGTACAATCGAATATTTTCTTATAACGTAGGGGCGGACAGGCTGAAACAAAACATGTGTACGCACTGCATAGTAAAGAAAAAAATACATTATGCATATAAATTAAATAATAATCTTCAACAGCGCATACCTGACGTGGGCCAACGCTTTGTTGTTTGAAACATATATTTAACAATACCTAAAGCCATGGGTGCTTCATAGTGACCAGTAACATGCATGGAGGGTGGTACTGTCTTGTGCAACGGCATTTCAGTCTCCCACGGAAATAAGGAATGAGACCGACCGTTAGATCTCACAGGCTGCTACGTATGAGACCAAATTAACATCATGTCATTGATCAGGATTACACCAGAACAATACAAAATCATGGCCATGACACAGCAGTGAAGGTGATCGCGTACTGAAAGCATTCGCTCAAACTGAATACATGAATGAATACGTTCAAGTTTTTGGAAGTAATTACTGCCAGGTAATCACAGCTGCTCGACTCGAGCCTATCAAACGAGATATAATAATGATAAGAGACATATGGTTATATTTGGTATAATTAGTCAAACTTACTGTTAGCTGCGGTAATAAGACCTGCGAAAATAAGCAGGATGAGTTTAAATTTCCCCATTGCAGTCATGTTCGTTGATATTCCACACAGCCACCGGTTTCTCAGGTCTTGTTCAACGATCAAAAAAATGCATAGAGATCCAGCTTCGGCAAAACGATGTGACGCCTATGCTGCTGGGTTTCGCCTATATTAGCTCTCATATCATCAAGAAATGATACTGCAGAGATACGAAATTGTTGAGCGAGAACCGAACAGGTTTCCTTGATCTGAAGAGAGACAGGATGTGTAGGTACTGGGATGCTGTAACAGCGGGAATAGAAGACGCCTGTATCCAACGGAAAGCTGGACTCAACCATCATATGTAATACAGGGGAATGAAGAGACACCCCAAGTGCTTGCTTCTCGGAGAGTGGGTAGACTAGACTACAACACATTGACACAGGAGTGCAAATAGATGCGCTATTCAAACGCAAAAACCTGACCATCGGAATAACATGTTCCAATGGTTACCTGTTTAAAAGGGTCTTCCTAAAGAATACGATCGATTTGGCTTAAACAGTTGACTATTAGTTAACAACTCAGTATCACTCGAGTGATCTTACTCTTTTATTGATTTGTGGTACATTTTGTAGCTGAGATTATCAGATGAGCGCGATTCCTGCACAGCCAATGTGCGAACCATGACATGAAATATAACATTTCTGTCGTAGGCTGTTACCATTGCGATGGTACAGCATTTTTCTAGTTAAAGATCAAGCATAGGCCTATCTGCAAGGAAGTCAGACTAATTATGCCATGTATCCATGTCTCCGGAGATTTTAGAGTGTTGTTACCATATTCTAGAATTCCACCACAGTGTGTGCTTGTATTTCAGACAGATCTCCATAACTAGACAAACTAAAACAAAAAAAAATGTGTAGCCTAAAATACATCTCTGTGCACGTTTCACTGTGACTGTGACTTTAAAACTATGTAACCGTCCTGCCATCTAGCGAACAGGCGACTGCTACTACAACGTTTCATAGTACTTCAAACTAAAACACGGGTGAACTATTTAGCGATGCTATCTGCATCCGTGACAGTACAAACTATAAAGACGTCTATCATACAGGGGCTAATATACCGGGGTAAAAAATGTTTTCTTTCCAACCATAAAAGTAGGACTGATTTTCAATTAGAAAAAAGAGATGGCAGTGAAGTAAATGGCCTGTTTGTAAATTCTGAAAAAGGGTCTTTAAGATATTCAGATACTATTATTAGTGTATGCATTCCATAACAAGATACTCTACAACTGCATTAATTCAGCAAACCTAATGCTGTTCCTTTAGGCAACAGTTTTGGGTATTTTCCTGGATGAGAAATTAAAGATATTTTTTCATTCTGGTCAGTCATTCACAGTGCAATCACATACACTTTGCAATTAACACTGAAAGTCTTTAGTCAATAGAAGATCACAGGCACCAAAATTTAAAACGCATCCAGGATGATGAAATAAGCCATCTTCCTCTCCCTTCTGTTTGCTCAGCCTACCCATTCTTTATCTAACATTGCCCCAGCATGTTAATACGCTGCACACATAATTTTCTAGTTATCTACTGAAGGTGCAAATCTACAACCTTTCATGATCAGAGTTTGACCATTGTCAGTAGACCTTTGTAGTCAAACTCTTGCAGACAAAGTGAAAAGGTCAGTTCATATTGGCACTGATGGCGAAATATGCATAGTATGTGACAAAGCTAATCATTAATTCAAAGGAAGGACATCCTGTGAGGCATGGACAAGCTATCCAGTATGGTTATGTCTACTCAACTTAATATGTTCAAATATTAATGAGAGTCCTTATAATTACATTATCTGAATCCCATACACCAACAGTATACCAAACCCTCACTCTCTATATCACAGTAAAGCAGTTCAGTTAAGACACTCATGTATGAGATTTGAGCATTAATTGAAAACCATGACATGGAAATAGATTTGACTTTGGCGGAGCAGATGATCTAAGGGAAGCGCTCCCTGCCTTCTCGATAGAATAAGCAAACAGTTAGGAGGAGAAAGGAATGGTAGAGTGCGGCAGCAGCACTGATCATACAAAAACCATGGTGAGTGTCTGTGTATCCGCGTGTCCTTTTAATACTGTCTTATTGAACGTGGCCCGATGGGCTTGTGCTAGCTAACACAGTTATGGTAATGAGGGGATGACATGTGCTGTCAGAGTGCCATGCCTGAACTAGCTTCACTCATTGAGCATAGCATCTGTAGAGTTACTTTTCTCTGCCAAATCCATTTCTGTTCTAGTCTGGTAACCTGATGCACTTTTATTTAGTGGTAATGGATTTTTCTTTTGAGTTAGTGATTTTGGGATAAATTGAGTCAGTCATCAGTCTCTCCTTGGGTACCCCCACCAGACTCTGTTCAAACTCACTTGCAATAAGTTTCTCCAATAAAAACTATTTTGCCTGTTTAATGATTCAAACAAAGAAGATCGCATCTGAAAAAGTAAGAGATTAAGGTAGGGTTGTAACAATTACTTGTCAAGGGCATTAATAGAGGTGATGGTAATGTCACGTCACACTAACTGTGAATAGTCACAAGTGATATGCGTTACTGCCTGTATGGTAAATGTCAGCGTGTCTGAGAATAAGTGCTAGGTTGGCAATCGGTCTGGTATTAGACAGTTCTGATCTTTCTGTCTTCAAATCTTCTGGATTTATCATATCCCCAGTTTATATTGATATCTTATATCGGTTAAATAAAAAATCTCAGTTAATACTGTTTTAAAGTAATCACCATCTTTAGGAATTACCACTGCAGAAGATGTTTAATCATCTAAGATGTTTGTAACAATATATTGCACAGATGGTATCCCAAACTATATTTAGTTTTGAGTGATCTTAAAGCGTAGAAGAAAACGTTCTCATTGCATAAGATTATGTATTGCTAATGAATGAACTCAACTACTGACACTGAACTGAACTACTACTTATTTCTTAAAATGTTCAATTGTATACCCTTATTTTTAGTTGCATAGGGAGATCAATTCAATGGGTCAGAATCTTCTTTCATCCTAGAGATGGCATATAGAAATTGAACTATATATTGTACAACTACAAGTAGAACTTAGTAGCCCTCCAAAACTTTGGTGTCAGTTTGATCTTCGTGTTGGCTCCGCTGCCTAACTTTGCGGCATTGAGGCTGAATACAAAATTGGAAGCCCCAAGGAAATGTTTATAATAAGCAGATATGATGATTACATTATGAGATCTACGATGTGCTGGGCTGAAAGTGAGTCCCTGCTTTCAAACAGGCGAGAGTGGAGAAGAAATTAGGTTATGTCTAATTACCTCGTTTTTATTCACCAGTAACCTTGAAAAGGGGTTGGCTGTTTTTGTAAAGCTATTAACTAATAAGTTCTCCCAATGGGATTTGTCTTTAAGTAGCAGACATTTGTATTGGATTTCAGATACAACAATCAGGATGGGTCATGTCCTTTGGATTCATTAAGATACTCCACATCCTGCTAACCCTAACCCTGCCATAGAGCTTTGGAAGTCTTCAACGGGTATTCTCTCAAAACTGAGGACACTCGCCATCAAATACTATGATTCAGCTTTGTTTACAAGATTGACTTTGAAAGTTCCACTTGTGAAAAAACTACATTTTCTCTATGTGGTATGGTAAAAGGCTATCCATTTGTCATATTTTTAAGAGATCAGAGGTTTGATCACATTTTAACAAACAAAATGTCTAATAAAATTATAATGATGGTGGTTTGATGTTTGTTGGCAGAGTATTGTTTTGTGCTGTACACCATACTGGTTTAATGAGAGACACTTGAGAGATATTTCACTCTATAGATTCTGTGAAGTCAAGTGCAATTGAGTTTTGTGCAGGAGTTGCTGTGCCTAGTACTACCATATATTGCCTGAAATGTCTAAAATGGAACATTCAACAAAAATACTATTAAAATCACACCTAGTTTATTACAGAGTGCACACAATTTTGGCACAGATATGAATGCAGCACTCAAGTTAATTCAATTTGTAAGTCACATCACATGATTAACTTTGATAGACTGAATTAGCATATGGTGTGGGGATTTTGACTAACAACTTAATTCCCCCACACCATAATAGGAAATTCCTGCTCAGTGAATTATCAGACTCCACTGGTTGCCTCTAGATGAAAAGGCTGCAGAGAGTAGCAACTTTTGAGTGGAGAAGCGGGTTCCTGTTTCAACATAGCTGGATAAGTAAAGAATACATGGATATTTCCATCTGATTTCACCTCTACGACTAGATTTTCCCTGCTTTATTTCATACTCATGTTGTCAAAAGTTGTTTTTCATTTGTATTATGGGTATGTGGTAAAGGAGAGGGTGAATCTTTCTGTATACAGGGTATTCAAAGCAAACTTATTATTCATGGCCATCGCATGAAGGTAATGTGTTTATCCTTTTGTAAACAAAATTCTTAACAAATAAAATGTTAAATGGAGGTGTTCATTCAGTCATCCCTATTTAAGTAAAGACTTTTGGGCAACAACAACATACTCAAAGAGGTTTTGATGGAAGTTTTATTAAACTGAGTGAAATTCCACGATCAAATCAAAACACGCATAACATCATCAGACCAGACCTAACACATCGTTTGAAAAGACCAAAAGGGTTGAATGTCACCATTTTGATTTTCATAACTACATTAAATACATCCATACATTCAACTGCACCATGGGGTAAAATGAGCTGTAGTCACTTCCATAGGTTCCCTGAAGATACATCTCACCTACTCATGATACCATACATTTCTTGTAAAGTAGTATTGCTTATCATAATTAAGTCCTCCATCACACTGTGTTTGGCCCAATTTATAGCCAATCCCATTTCTGTCTTACCCCCACCCCTTCATCTTGCCCCTAGTCCTTGTCCCTTAAAACCAAGTGTAAGGGCTAAGGGGGCAAAGGCAAAGAAATGAGATACAACTGTGTTACGGTTAAGTGATCACACATCGTCGCTAGCTGGCTGCTACATCACCACAGGCGACAAATATCAATCATCACAAACTTCCAAGATGCCGTCTACTATCGATTGTTTGGTTAACTATGCATAGGTCCATTCAAGGCTAATTAGAGAAATGTGGGAGTGTTGTGCAAATCAGCAATGTATTGTTTACGCAGCAAACTAGTGAATTGTACAAACGTTTCAGTAAAGAACAGGGTGGCAAATATATGCACAGGACAGTGTAGAGCACAAAACAAGACCTTTGTCAATTTTGAATCATTAATTGAAAATGCACATTCATGGGGCTCTGGATGATCTGGTCGACATTGTTGCCGGTATCGCAGTGTATTTTGGGTACCACTTGGTTTGAAGTAAGCTCACAAGAAATCTTGATTTTAAGGGGTGTGTAGCCCTTCCCCTTAGCCCTAATCCTCAATCAAAAAGAGAACTGAGACAGCCCTTACTCTCACATGAACATGCAAAAATAAGGGGAAGGGTTAAGACAAATAGATTTTTGGGGATTGGCCCTTAGCTTCTACACAGTTCATTATAAATATTGGTGACCATGTTTAATGATCAAACTAAGTTCAAATACAGTGGACAATGATAACTGAAAAGGCTGAGCCCAATGCCAATCCTAGAGTAAGAAAGAAGGACATGACCACGCCAGTGGCCTCTGCAAGCTCCTGTGGCACCACCTTGGGCCCATAGATCATAGGCAGGGTGCCAAGGTAGCCATTAGAAATACCCAGAAGGCAGGTGAAGATGACAGGGAACAGGTCATGGGTAAACAGCACTGTGTGAATATGATCCCTGGGCTGGTAGTTACAGAACATAAGGAGAGGAATAAGGATGGTACGCAACATCACAAGGGTAGGAAGCCACCTGCTGGTTGGACCAGGCACCTGTAGCCAGAAGGTGGCCTGCCGCCCACAGAAGTCTGCCACATTGTAGAGGAAGAAACTAGTGAGTGGCACAAAGTACGTGTTAGTCCAGGGACTTCCTGTGTCCTTGTGCACTGACTGAATGCCAGAGGAGACAGCAGGGAAGACCATAATTGACACGTTGAACACATAAAAGACGCACAGACCCAATACCCAAGTTTTCCTCAGGATTGGGCGTAGAGGAGGCACTGTGCCTGCAGATACCCTTAGCCCATCAGCGTCTTCATGGGGTGGAGATCCCTCTGAGAGAGCTCCTGGACTGGTATATGAACCTGCCAACATGTAGTACCTAAAGAGAATAAAAATAACCTTTTTACTTACCACCCATGTTTTAGAGAACCAAACGCACATTGACAGACTAACATTTTAAGGGTAGGAATGATGGCATAACGTGTGCAGCACATATCCATGATCAGATCCTCTGTGTCAACAATTAATTACAATAAGGATTTTACTTCACACAGTTAGACATGGATTTGCTGTATGTACAATGATGTCATGTTACAAACCAGCTGTCCTGGGAAATAAATTGAATGCTTAATCATTTTGGGTGATACTAATGTTATAATGCCAACTCAGGTCAAGACAAGGCCAAGGGAATGCATAGTATAAATGGCTTTCCATAATGCTACATATTCATAAAAAATAAAGAAGAAACAGTCTCGATCAAGCTAGATGCAGGTGCTGCAGTTTCGGAGACGTCAAGTTTCACCCAACTGTGGTTTTGTAGGCCAAAACAGGACACAACTCAGCAGTCATTATATTCCTGCTTCCTCTTTTCTCTTCCTGCACGCTCTGTGAGCTGAGCATAAGTAATAAACCCCACAAGCACAACAGCATGAGTCATGTGTTTTGTATGTACATCTGTTTACGTGTGTCTGTGTGTACGAGTACAGGCCTGCTGGCTTGTTCATACTGACCGTGAATAAGCCAGTTTAGGCAGAATCAGGTACATGATGATGCAGAGCAGGATGAACATATCAGCAGTCAGGAAGTAAAAAAAGGCACTGTCTGTCACGTCCTTGGCAACAGCTAGGTCCAACACTGATGCTACAGCACTTATGGTGCCCCCCATTGCCTGGCCTGGCAGAACAAGAGGATGACATTAAAAGCGATGTAATTGAAAACAAATTAAATGTGAGATTGATAGATTCGGAGACAACCCTAAACAGGGTTGATATGCCATCTATGTTAGACAGTAGTCCTACCTGATATAAGAGCCTGCGATATCCTCATCGGAAAATGTCCACTGATTCCAAACATACTGCCAGAGAAGAGGTTAGAGGCTCCACTAACCAGGGCCACACTGGCCAGAGTCCCAATGAAGAACTGGCTGATGCAACCTGACACATCCACCTTTACCATCACCGTGGTCACGATGAACACCACCAAGATTACAAACAAGGAGGACAGGATTCGCACATCGGGGGAAAGCCTTAAAGAGACGAATGGCAGAGAGCAAGTAAAAAATGGCAAGTTAAAATCCACAAAATAATTAAATTAACATCTTTGCCTGGAGTAAAGCCTTTTGTAATGCCTTTAGAATTCAGAAGAATAAGGTTGCCCATTTTGAGACAAAGATTGCAAAGGGGTTGAAAAGTTCCAGAAACTTTCCATAGAAAGTTAAGCTGAGAATTTTCCAAATATTTTGTATATAATTACTCTCGCTCTCGATATGTATCTATATATAGCTATACATATACACACACGCTAGATATATATCTAGATACATATAGCCCTCGCCCTCCGCGGCCAGTCTCATCCCTCCAAGTTCGGGTCTGGGATCTTGAAGGTTCTGCGCAGTATCTAGTCTGTTCCTAAGACAGCACTCTACTGGAACGAGAGTCTGGTGTATTTCCTGGGACCTGCTGTAGCCACTACTCCAGTTTGGGGGTTACTACCCTGATTGCTCCAATGACCACAGGCACCTTCACTTTCCAGGCCATCTCAAGTTCTTCTCTAAGGCCTTGGTATTTCTCTGGTTTCTCAAGTTCCGTTTTCCTAATGTTCACATCACTAAGTATTGCTATACAACCACAATGGCTTTTCTCTGCTGTTTGTCCACCACCACAATGTCCAGTTGGTTCTTGCCGATTACCATGTGATTGGTCTGTATCTGGAAGTCCCACATGGATCTTGGCTCGGGTGTTCTCTACCACCTTCAGTCGTGTTTTCCACTTTGACCTCAGGGCTTCCAGTCCATTCTCTGCATAGATGTTTCTGTACACTATACCCGCCACTTGGTTATGGTGTTCCATGTATGCGTCTCAGGGTTCTGGATTTGGGGTGGAACCCTCCATGCATGGTGAGGAGCTCCCGTGTTTTTACATCTTTGGTCGGTACCTGTTTCTTTGGTCAATTTATTATTCCTGAAGGGTATCTGATGACTAGCAGGGCATAGCTGTTGATTTCCCAGACCCTATTGAGCTGACTACTTAGGACTTGCCTTACTTGTTGTAAGTATTCGGTAGTTGCTGCATTTCTTATTCTTAATATTTGTGCTGTAGCCTATACAGGGGTTGCAGAATTATTAGGCAGATGAGTATTTTGACCACATCATCCTTTTATGCATGCTGTCCAAATCCAAGCTGTACCATAGGCTTGAAAGCCTACTACCAACTAAGTATATCAGGTGATGTGCATCTGTGTAATGAGAAGGGTGTGATCTAATGACATCAACACCCTATATCAGGTGTGCATAATTATTAGGCAACTTCCTTTCCTTGGGCAAAATGGGTCCAAAGAGAGATTTGTCGGACTCTGAAAGGTCTAAAATTGTGAGATGTCTTGCAGAGGAATGCAGCAGTCTTGAAATTGCCAAGCTTTTGAGGCGTGATCACAGAACAATCAAGTGTTTTATGGCATATAGCCAACAGGGTCGTGTGTTGAAAGACAAAAGGCGCTAAATAACTGCCCATAAATTGAGGAAAACCAAGCGTGAAGCTGCCAAGATGCCATATGCCACCAGTTTTACCATATTCCAGAGTTGCAATGTTACTGGAGTGTCAAAAAGCACAAGGTGTGCAATACTCAGGGACATGGCCAAGGTAAGGAATGCTGAAAAACGAACACCATTGAACAAGACACACAAGATAAAACGTCAAGACTGGGCCAAGAAATATCTTAAGACTGAATTTTCTAAAGGTTTTAGGGTCTGCTGAAATTAGTCTTGATGGGCCAGATGGATGGGCCTGTGGCTGGATCAGTAAAGGGCAGAGAGCTCCACTCTGACTCAGACACCAGCAAGGTGGAGGTGGGATACTGGTATGGGCTAGTATAATCAAAGATGAGCTTGTGGGACCTTTTCGGGTTGAGGATGGAGTCAAACTCAACTCCCAGTCCTACTGCCAGTTTCTGGAAGACACCTTCTTTAAGCAGTGGTACAGGAAGAAGTCGGCATCTTTCAAGAAGACCATGATTTTCATGCAGGATAATGCTCCATCACATGCATCCAAATATACCACAGCATGGCTGGCCAGTAAAGGTCAAAAAGAAGAAAAATGTATGACATGGCCCCCTTGTTCACCTGATCTGAACCCCATAGAGAACCTGTGGTCCCTCATAAAACATGAGATTTACAGGGAGGGAAAACGGTACACCTCTCTGAACAGTGTCTGGGAGGCTGTGGTTGCTGCTGCATGCAATGTTGAACGTGAACAGATCAAGAAACTGACAATCTATGGATGGAAGGCTTTTGAGTGTCCTCGTAAAGAAAGGTGGCTATATTGGTCATTGAATTGTTTTTGTTTAGTTTTTTGAATGTCAGACATGTATTTGTATATTTTCAGTTGTTATATTGGTTTACCTGGTGAAAATTAAATAAGTGAGATGGGTATATTTGTTTTTTATTAAGTTGCCTAATAATGCTGCAGTGTAAACATTACCTGCACACACACTACGCCTTCTAAGATAGCCAAAACTAAAAAAAGCCTCACTCCAACTTCCAGAAATATTCAGCTTTGATATGAGTCTTTTGGGTTGATTGACAACATAGTTGTTGTTTTTTTCAATAATAAAACGAATCCTCAAAAATACAACCTGCCTAATAATTTGCACCCCCTGTATTCTTTTCCTACTAGATGTGGGTCCAATGTAAAGATCCAATCAGTAGATGTAAAACCTGTAATGACCATAACAAGTCATGTGCTAATGGATTTTACTGTTTCTTCCTCACAAAAAAATCAAGGCGTTACAAAACTCGTCAAAAAGCAAATAGGTAATTCAGAAAAGGAAGAACAAAGCTGCAGAGCAAAGACACAACATGGCTAACAGCACCCACTGAAATGGCTGACAGCACACACTGAAACATCCAAGGAGGAGATAACAGAGACATTAGGTGTTTAATCTTTTGTTTGAGCATGAGTCAGATGAAGAATATAATTTAGAGGAGCAACTTGCCGCCCATAGATTGGAAATTTTTGTCATTTAGCGCTTGAATTTGCAACAGTTAGTAGACCACAGCTGTAGTGAAAACGAGTACCATTCACGTCAATGAAATTTTTTTGCTTGAGTCTGTCAGTAGGTCTAATGCTATCTTGTAACTATTATCCTGCAGATTAGGTCATCTGATTATGATATCATTACCTTCTTTCCATGTAGTAATGTGATTTTACAACTACATCCACCTTTCCTATGCTCGATATAGACATTAGACTTGCTAATTTTTGTTATTGACAAAATCTATCTTACAGCTTGTGGAAGTGATGAGAATTTACCCAATATTATAGGGTCCGAACGGCATCTCTTTTCAGCAACAGCTTCATAGCAAATTCTGCTTTAAATTGTCCAAAGTTTTTAAAAACTATCCCTGGTGAAGTTTTTGAATAATTAAGTGTTGGACTTCACAGGGATTTTGTCATAAACAAACATCAGCCATGCCCAAGTATTTGGTTAATTGTGAAATTGATGAAACGTATCAGCATTCCCTGTACAGCCTCAGATACTGCATTTACGATAGTGGTCCATTTTCAATATTCTTGAAGAATTCCAAACTTTCTTGTTTGTAATTCCTGTGGAAATAAACAGAGCAGCGTGTAGCTGAACTTGTGTTTGAGATCTATGTGACTACCATTTACATTCCACTGCCAGAACACCAGTGAGCTAGTCTGAATGCAAATTTTGGAGCGTGACAAAGGCACAGACCGGAGCAAAAAAGGGTTCGTGACATCACAAATGTAGCCTTTAGGAAACTAATCATTTTACAGCAGCAGTTTCTTATTGTAAGAATTGCATAGGAAAGAGGTGTCAATGGGCTTTGGAGTTAATTGTATGTGCATTTTACCCACCAAACAGTTGTTATTTAACTATGACAAGGTAAACTCGGTTTTGAATTCTATAATCCCTGTAATGCCACAGCTTGATTGTTTATTGTATTGTATACAAAAGTATCGAAAACAAAGACAACATACCTGTTTATCAGCAGATAGTTGAGTATAAGACATAGCACAGATGGCACAGTAGAGGCGATGGCTAGATAACTCTCAAAATAGTCCTGAAAGGAAGACAAAAAGGTAGGTAAAAACATCAAATATATAGGCAACTACCCATCTTTACCATGCCAATCTACTCTCTAACATCCACAATGAGACATTTAGATTGTATGTGCTTGATTGAACTCAAAATAAAATTTTCTGACTCATGTGCAGCAGTGTAAAAATGTTATTAATTCGCTTTATTTCAAGGTTGAAGGTAGGGCCCTTTTGACCCTTAAGACAGGGCGAGTTGCAGAATACGAAGAGAGCACGAGGGTTAAAGCAGCCTCAGGTCGATTGGCACTAACAGTAAACCTAGAATAATGTCCTCACTCCTCAATATGCTCACTATAATATTAATCGCATTCATCTGGAGCGGAGTAAGATGTGAAAGGACCTGAAAATGGGCTGAACCTGCACATGCAACAGAGAGAAACAAAGAATGTTCTGTAAGATAGACAAACAGACAATTCAGTCAAACTTACGCTGAGGTCTGAGCGAGGAGCTGTGTCTCCAACAGGGTCAGAGCCATTACTCAACTTGAACAGCCAGTACTGCTTGGCTGTGATAAAGAAGTTCCACGGCAATAAGGAGCCAATTCCCATGAGGAAGAATATGGCATACACCATGCAGTATGTGTCTTCTGGGCTATGTCGGACAGCCAGGGGCCCGGTGGGGTGTTTGGGCAAGAGTGGAGACCTATCTACATCGGGGCCTTGGCCCTCAGTCTCCTCATCCTCAGACATGTGAGAGTGGAGAGCAACAGGCACGTAGGCAGAATTGACACTTTCCTCCACGCCATCCATTACCATGCACACCAACAGTGAGAAGACAGCATATACAGAGGGACCAAAGAAGCAGGAGAAAGAGGGGAAGACAGTGCAAGTGTGTGTGTGTGTGTGTGGGGGGGGGGGCAGGATCTTAAAGGAATGAGCTGAGGGTAACCGCAAAAAAACAAAAACGAATATTGGTTAAAACATTGTAACAAAAAGTGTTTAAGGCCAGAAAATATACTTAAATAACAGACACAGCACACATATGCACCTACCTATAACTGTGGGGTACTTGTCAGGGATATCAACACTAAGCCACTACCCCTTACTGCAAGGCATAGTACTGTTCAGTCCAGAGAGCTGGAATGGATCCAACTGGCTAAAACACTGTCCCAACCTAAAAAGAAGAAAAAAGTCATTCAGACACAAAGACAGAGAGGAACGATAAAGTAAAATAAATAAATGTAATATGGAAGAACACTACTTATCATATGAAACACTGTTTATGCCCTATGCCCATATGAATCGTAACCTCTCTAATCATTCTTTGCTAAAACAGGACATGGAATTTTATGTGCTACCTCAAAATATATTGGAGTATTTATTTATTTATTTAAGTGCAAATAATTGTCATGATTAATTTCAAAGGTCATAAGTGCATCTTACACAGTGTGAAAGATGATGTCATGGTGAGATGACCCATTTCCGAGAAAAAGAATTCATTCAACAAAGGTTTCCTGTGTTTCAGACTCAAAAAAATCTATATATCCCCAACTGTGATAGTGCTGTGGAAGAGTCTTTCATAATGGCATCTAAACTAAAGTTACAGCCACAGTTTGTGACATGTCCTTGTTTGTATCTGTGGTAGAAGGATGGCAAATTCCTTTCAGATTAAACGTGGGCTCCAAGTTACTGTCTCATGCCAATGTGACTGATTCATTCTCCAATATCCGACACTGGCATTTCAATTACGCAGAGAATCTACCTGCTAATAAAGCTAGATATGCCAATTGACCACTCAAAGCATAGCCCTTCTGAAGTCTTTGTGACACTGGAAACGTTCTTTATTTGCATTATATGTGACAGTTGAAAGTTGATACACATTGTTTTGATCATGGGGATAGTCCCTTCAAGCACTCAGATGTGTACAAAAATACATCACATCCACTGCGCTTGTTGTACTCCTAACTCAGGATTCAGGCATAAGCGACAAAGGCATTTTGCCAAGGGTGGCACAGAGCACCTGCACCAAAAAAGAAAAATCTGCACATCACATCAATGTCATTGTGTGGGACTGTGGATCAGTTCACCTGGTCAGAGTGGGCACCCTGATTCTAGTTTGGGAGCTAGGCAGGCTGCAGAACTGTAATCACAGAACTTGATTTGAGAACAGCATGTTTTATATGAACCAATGACTACTGAGATTTTTTTTTGTACTGTTAATGACAGTATCAATGTTTGATTTTGGAGACAAAGACTTCAGACAACTGTATAACCGCGATCAGACTTGTCTCCTTGCCGGCAAGCATTAAAACTTAAAAGCATTAAAAGCTTCACGAACTCTGTGTTTATCTTATTTAAGAATTAACACCTACTCAGAAGTATGAGAGAGGGGCAGGGATAGGTTGGCATCAGGGGAATTCATCAAATAGTACATCTCCACACTAACTTTGCACAGTAATGCAAAAAGTATAATGATTGTACGAAACGCAATCAATGCTATCACTCTTAATAAATTGTTAAATACACAAGTCATTTTTAGTGTATTTTAGTTTAGATGCAATGAAAAATTATTGATTGATATAATAGGCTTTGTACTGGTCTATAATTTCAGGATAATTTAGAGACCTGATTACAAAGGATTGTAGTTTGGGGAATTGGTCGCGTTATTTAATTGAATAGTTTAATTAGAATTAGAAGTTGTGTCACAAAACTGCTTTTGGAAGAGAAACTCAAAAAACTCGAACCATAATTGTAAACAACACCAAAAAAGTGAATTATAAATTTGATAAATTACACCACATGCATTTTATATGCTATGTAGTCTATTGGCTTTCTTTCCTAATAAATCAAGCAGCTAAACTAATACCCTACTGTACACGACCCGTTCTCTGTGTCCATTTTTTATAGGCCCAACTTTAGTTCATTACGTAAAATGATTTAAATAAAGTGTTAGACACGACCATACATATATATATATATAAATATATATCGCGTTTTCGGTTGAGTACATTTAGTGGGATTTTACATTTGGTATATCAAGAAGTGAAGCGAAGGAAATATTTACACAACTCACCCATTCAACGCATGTTCTGTAGAAACAATGTATGCATCATTTATGATTAATTCTAATTCTGAAAATAAACTCTTCAACTATGATCCACGTAAGACTACCCATGTATGCTATCCCTCCATTCCATGTAGTAATTTAGGAAAACGGTAAACAGGAAATCTTGAACCAACTTCCGTTTAACACTCGCTAGTCCCACCCACTACTTACCCAACTTTTTATTCAGACCCAAGCAGCTCATGTCAGAGTAGTCGTTGAGATTAAACAGTTGATCTAAGTATTTGGTATCTACTTAGAGTCATAAAAGTGGATTAAACAAATATGAATGGCCGATTGTTTTTTAACAGGACAGGCAGGATAATAATGCAGTGACAATTATTTCAAATGTTACGTTGGTAGACCACCGATTTAAACGTCAATCAATTCGATCGGGCTTTACTCCATCCAATCAACGTAAAAAAAAAAAAAATTAAGCTCAAAAAACGAATGAATACGTAAGTGATGTACGAAGGACGCCCCTATCAATCCATATTAGCTTACCTTTCTTAAGCAGTTCGAAAGGTGGCATAGAACATCGGTTATATGCATACAGATTTGCGTATGCAATGTTCACAAGCACTTTCACTTCCTAAAATTCCAGGAATTTGTGTGTATTTGCGCGCCACCATTTGATCTCAGCCACTATGCACTACGTATTGTTCAAGGAATGCATCTTAATGACAACCTAATCATAGACTTTATCATGGGCACTGTGCACTAGTTCTACAAACATGTTTAAAATTGTGTTCCACGTATAGGGCTCGTTACCGTTATAAAAGCTTTAACCCTTTCTCAGTTTTACCTATCTATGTTAAAGCGGTATTTCTATGCAGGCGCGCTAAGATCCTGTTAGGGGTCCTGCAAGTATAGGACGATAATGATAGGTTGGGGTTACGTTACAGTCTCCTTCAATTCGCCCTCCAACTGGTGAAGCAGAAAACGACACCGTGGTGTCAGAAACACCAGGATAAAAGTCCCTTTAGTTTACCGCAAGATATTTTTCCAACGGGTAAGCAACGCAACACTCATGCATGCCACTGTTAAGGTGAACGATTGTCGCAGTGCATGACCACGCTGATCGGGAAGCGCTAACTTCAAGCTAGTAAGATAGGTGTGTCACTTCAGCTAACTGCTCTTGTACTGTTGTAGCCTCTCAACAGTCGGCTTCTACTACTTTTAGCTAGTGCAGCTAGAGCAGGGCCTAGAAAGGACGGGCGCGCCCGAACCGAAGCACATGTCATATCCCAAATGACTTGGCGATGCGCGTTAAACACGATTGACCCCAATGGTAACATTAATCTTTATGGGTTTCGGTGCCTTCATATATGCTAGCATGGCCAGCTTGTCACACAGGTTCTTGCACTACTTTAGATCATATAGACACTGCTGAGAACAGAATTCTGTAATGTCGTAAGACTTGTACGCAGTATCTTGTATTTCTGGTAAGAAATACGTGCTATCTTTCTTGACACATTTTCTACTATAGTGAACGAGGCAATTTCAAAATGACATTTGCTAGCTATTGATATTAAAATGGCTACCTGTTAACCTTGCCCACATTGCGCTGCTTGACATGAAGCGAGCCAGTTGCTCTGCGTTGTCAGTAGTAGCTGCAGCTATGAAACATGGACTCTAACTATCACGCATGCACCTAAACGAAACTTATTAGCTACTGCCTAACTTTTGTAATCACCAATAAAATGTCTCAAACACACAAGCTCTAGTGTTAGTGGTAAACGTACATACGATAGACATGGGGGGGGGGTGTTAGGCTGGAATGTCTGTTTACCAACGCCTCTGTCTCATAAAGCAAACTACTTTTTCACTTTTCCTTTGACATGTTAACCTGGCATCGAGATCTAAAATAACTACCTCGGTAAAGATTTCTTCCACCCAACAGTTAAGGAATGCGTTGTAATGGTTTAGTCACATCACCATGATCAAATTCAACCAAATATATGATCTGAAGTTGTGCTTGGGTCATCAGGTTATTGAAAGACATATGATCATTAGACTGCTTAACTCTTTTTTCACTCTGCAGATAGAATGGCTGTGCCTCCCTCATATGCTGATCTGGGCAAATCTGCCAAGGACATTTTCAACAAAGGCTATGGTACTTTTTAAAATTATAAAGTATGCATAGAAAGCCGATTTAGATTTGGTACAAACAAGTAGTTTGATGCTTTCTACATAATATAGAGAGCTACTGTGAAGTATATTTCCAGTTTGAATAATTGGTTTATGTTATGTAGTTCATGCAATGATATTGTCTGTTTGAAGGGTTTGGCCTGGTCAAGCTTGATGTCAAGACTAAGTCTGCCAGTGGAGTGGTGAGTTTGGATATAAGATGATGTTGTCTAACTTCTATAGAAGCACACCAATTAAGTCCATAACAGTTGAGATTTGTTAGATGACTCATGTTCATGTAAGTACCTGGTGAATAGGAGATTGCTGAGCCACTGAATTTACTTGTTCAATACGTAGAAAGAACAATTGCTCTAGTCTCAACTGTTGTTTTGGCTAGGAACCAAAAGTCTACCATTTTGTGTTCTACCTAAATGTGATTGGTCACCTTTTGAAGAGCAGGTTTATAAGATTGTTTTGTAAACTATGTTGTTAAGGTTGTTTCACTTGGAAGCTTGTCACAATGGCACTCGTTAACATGTGAATTTGTGTTTTTCAACAAATAACTTGTTCTCGTCAATGATTTGACCATTTTAAAATGGTTTGCTGTGTTGTCTTCAACAGGAATTCAAGACTGCTGGTTCGTCCAACACTGACACTAGCAAAGTGATTGGGAGCCTAGAAACCAAATACAAGAGGTCAGAGTATGGCCTGACCTTCACAGAGAAGTGGAACACTGATAATACCCTGGGAACCGAGATCACAGTTGAAGACCAGGTTGGTCGCAAGTCTGAAACATACAAACATCTCATAGTTTAAGATGGATAACATAAATCGGTTTAGTTAATGATCTTTTTTGCTTCCAGATTGCTAAGGGACTTAAGCTGACATTTGACACAACATTCTCTCCCAACACTGGGTAAGATGAGTTTATCTTTGTCATCATATGCATTTATATCCATGCATATGTTTATTTGATACCTACGGTTGTTTAGGACTTGATCCACAACCCACATAACACATTATAAGGACGTTACATGTCTAAGTAAGTGGGTGTCTTAATATTCAAATGGAACTTTTACACTGCATTTCCATTCTGCCAGTCAAGTGTGAATTTACATTTAATTTAGTGTATTTCTTCCAATAAAGTGGTGCATCTAGAAAGTCAGGGATTAGAAGTTCTAACAGTAGAGGTGGTTAGTGTCAAGGAACAATTTTTCACTGTCAGCATGGTCCAACAAATACATCTCAATATTACTTTTTTTTGTTGTTTTTTTTGCTTTAAGATCCAAGTACAGTCAAAACTATTTTGACAGTTGACCAAGGCAGTTGTACAACAGGACCTCATAATAACATAGAGAAATTACTTGTTAACAAGTATCACTAAAAGCGATGTGCAGATTCTGGTTCCCTAAGGCCAAATCTGAAATTGTTAATCCAGATGGAGCTTCAAAAGGTGTGGCTTGAGACCTCAAAGGAAGGATGGCCATGGTTCTTAGTGAGGGGAGTGCACTTCAACACAATTGTGTGAATGTAGGTGATACACTTTCTCTTATGGAAGATAAAATAAGTACTCACCATTCAAAAGTTTGTTTGCTGTTTGGTTGCCTCTGGAAAAACGATGGCACACATTTGATCCATAAAGTATTTTTCTTAAAACCCAAGCAAATTCTACAGCATTGTAGATTGAATTGAATGAATCCAGTCAAAATATATGTATTTGTTTTATAGCTAATTGTAATCGGCTTTCTATGCATAGTTTTGTTTCACTTATTTATTTGTGTCTTTGCCTACACAAACTAGTTCAACCCATGATCAAGTACTTCGGTATGTTATTTTAGGTACCAATAAAGAGTTAGGCCCTTTTTATGTGTTTGGGGTTGGGGACAGGGTTGTCATGTTGGGACTGCCCTGTCCACTTGATTCATTCTGTCCTGGATAGCTGACGATAGTTATAAACCATCAGAGCTTCAGGCTCATGCTAGTAGTTCAATTTATAATTTGTTATATACATTTGTTATGGATTTAGATCATAAGAAATAGTATTTTAGCTGTAGACTGTACATTGGAATTGTGTTCTGTAATTATATAATTCTTGTCAACATGTCTTGTATGTCCCTGTTGACTATTTGCTTAGGATTCACCCACAAAAAAGTTTTGTATATATATTATTTCCATCAGCAAAAAGAGTGGTAAAGTCAAGACTGCCTACAAGCGCGAATATGTCAACCTGGGGTGTGATGTCGACTTTGACTTTGCTGGTCCAGCCATCCACGGAGCTGCTGTGGTTGGTTATGAGGGCTGGCTTGCTGGCTATCAGATGACCTTTGACACCGCCAAGTCTAAGATGTCGCAAAACAACTTTGCCATTGGCTACAAAACCGGAGACTTCCAGCTGCACACCAATGTGTATGTGTGAGAGATGCTTTTTCTCTTTTTTATACATATGCATGTCAATTTTATGAGTAAATAACTGTGCTTGTGGGGACACGGGTAATGATAGCACACACCTCATCATTTTCCATTCTCCTAAATGACTCTTTAATATAGAAATGATGGATCAGAATTTGGAGGCTCAATCTACCAGAAGGTGAGTGACAAGCTTGAAACGGCAGTCAGCTTGGCTTGGACTGCAGGCAACAACAGCACACGCTTTGGCATTGCTGCCAAGTACCAGGTGGACAAGGATGCTGCTATTAGTGTGAGTACTACTGAATAATCGTAATAGTGAATTAGGCTGCTTTTGCCAGTGACAAGTTATGATTATCTTGAGGATGAATCCCTTTGTTTTTGTCTTTTCAGGCTAAGGTGAACAACACTAGCCTTGTTGGTATTGGCTACACCCAAACACTGAGACCAGGTAAGCTCATGTGTGTTGCTTAATGGTTCAAATATGATTTAAGTTTACTTGACCCAGGATTGTGCGCTTCTCATTATTCATTCCAAAGGGAACCTCAGTGTGGAGAACTACTGTATATTACTCAAGGCTTTGACCTCAGACTCTTAACCTGAGTTTTTAGCCCCTGGAGGCAAACTGTTTAGTATTTACAATATCTTGTTTTCATCAGGTGTAGTCTACATGTGCATGGTAGAATTGTGCGTCGTTCTAAAATAAACATTATGGTTTAAGATACAACTTTGCGTTCATCACTTTATTTGACTTTGAATGTTGTTAAATGTGTTTACTCGTTTAAAAATGCAACTTCCTAGCTCCCATCAAATGATAGCTCTGATTTGAGGTTATCCATTCTGTTTTCTGACCAGGTGTGAAGCTCACCCTGTCTACCCTTGTTGATGGTAAAAGCATCAACTCTGGAGGTCACAAGCTGGGTCTTGGTTTGGAACTTGAGGCCTGAGCAATTTTTGTGGCAAAGTGGACAAGGGAATCGAAGAATCTGGCATCCATGTGTTTCCAACTCAAACCTGCCATGGGAAATCCTGGAAGGGAGAGTTTAAAGTCTACAACAAACTCTTTTCTTTTTTCTTTTTTTTTCTTTCAAACACAATTTCATCTCGGAGTCCTCCTCATGGAATCTGTTTTGCTTTGGATGTTTCCATCCAAAGACACTCTCCAGTGGGTCAACAATTTATACAAATCCTCATATAGCATATCCATGACTGTGAGTTACACCTCTCCATATGGTTGCCTATGGCTCCTTTGTGTTGATTCCTGAAACTTGTTTAATTTTGGTAAATCATAAGTAGATGGTTATGCTTGGGTTCATACATAACCTTTCTTCAAAATTGATCATCCATAGATCTGTTATCCCTAAGATGTCTTTACATCTCTCATTTGAAATGTTTATTCAGAACTTTAGGACACTCACACAACTTTCTTTTATTTATTATTCAATTGGAATTTTTTCTTTCAACACACAAAAGAACAAGCTTATTCTGAGTCATACGATGTTTTGCCCATATCTTGGCCATCAGGATTTGAAATGTTATTACAAACAAGGATTAAAATGGAGCCCTCCCTTAAACCAAGTAGTTTTGGGGTGGTTAAAGTTGGCAGCCTGTATGTTTTGGGGAACCTGTACGCTTTGCCAACCAGGCAGACTTTGTTTTGTTTTCTAATGTTCGCAGGCATGACCTGAGGTGTTATGGTTCACAATAATGCTCAACTGGATCATTTGCCAGATGTGATGTGTGGTCTGTCAGGCAATCTTGTCACAGGGCAACTTACATTCACAGAAAACCTTGGAGGTCCTTATGTGTTAACTTTTCAATAAAGTCTTTCAACTGCATTTGTGTTTGTCACTTTAAAGTCTGCTATTTTAGTGTCCTAAGATGACCTATTTGAAATGTCATGTAAGACATGGAACCATAAGGGAGTAGAGCAATATTTGATCAAGCAATCAAATAATGCTATGTCAGCAGGCTTTTAATCAGTGTTGGCAATGTTGGTGAGGTGAGGATCACCTCTTCAGATGTCGAGTAATTGTCAAGGGTATTTTGATTACAAGGTTTATGTTCTGACTCTTGTTTGATTTGACAAAGACTTGGATGGAAGATACTGTACAATCAGTTGTTTAACCTGCAGCCCTGAATACATGAAATATGTAGTCGGTAATGCTTAAAAGCTCTAATAAGGACTGAATTTCATGTAGCATTTATTTTTCAGTACATTCAAGATGTCCATATTGTATTCATTGAGAGAAGAAAATATGCACTAGAAGACAGCCTTATGTTATCTTGGTTAATATTCCAAAGCCAAGCATATATGCAAGACATTTTCATATTTGCTTCTGTGCTTGAATTTATCATGCAGTTCCACAGGAAACCATCACCTGTCCCTCCCAATGGATATTCTAAACATAAGTATTAGAATCTGCTTCCTTGTCTTCAGCAGTCTCAGCTTGACTATTGTTGTCAACTCTTTCACTTAATTCTTTTACAATTCCCTCAGTGAGGTTGTTTTCCATTGATTGTTCCGCTTCTCCACTCCAGTTGCTTGTCTTGGCTTTGGCTGAGACATCTTGTTTCTCTGCAGGTGACTTGGATATAGAAGCGTCATTATGTGCAGATTAAATTGCTTTATTTGTCAGATACATTCTTAGGATCGCTCACCTTTTCAAACTCTTTGACACACTAATATTTTTTGTAGTTTTGTGCTGTCTGGCACCACCTTGCTCAAGTCTTTGTTTTCCACAGCTGTGATAACCTGTTTATCAAACTCCTGAGCTTCTATCAGAGAATCTCAAGAGCTGATCTCACAGCTGATCTTTTCATGCTCATCTGATTTGGGAGATATCTTTGCTTTACTTACTGTTCTGTCATCTACTGGCAATGGCATCAACATAGTCTTATTTTTCTAGCTTTCTACTTTCTTATGGATTTCTGTGACTTTTTCCTTATTTTCAGGTGTTTTGGTTGTGACATCTTGTGCTTTCTTGCTCTCAGTTGACTCTGTTGTTTCCTTGGTTAGCCTACTCTCAGTGGATTTGCTGTTCTCTTGGAGCATATCTTTGGAGGTGTCATCACTCGTTAGATTCTGTGGTTGGGTTTCCTTCTTCCTTCTTCAGTGTATCTTGATAGCCATCTTTTTTCTCACTTGCTGCATATTCTGTGTCACCTTTCTCCGTTACCCTGTCACTTATGATGTCCTGTTTTACATCTGGAACAGTGTTGTCTTTTTGTTTTGGTTCATAAGTGTCTTCCTCGTTTGCATCTCCCTCACCAAAGCTTTCAGGATTTGCATGTGCCATACCCTGTACTGATATTTCTACCTTCTGAACTTTAGTCACTTTCTCTTCTGGAATTTCCTCCTCCTTATCCGTGTCCCTCCCCTTCCTCCCCTCACTGCTCCCTGTCTGCGCTTTGCCACCCTCCTCCCCCTGGCCCCGTGCATCTCCACCAGTATTCTCCTCTGACCCAGACTCTTCGAACTCAGACATCTCAACCTCCCTGGTGGTCTCTGTGATGATTTCCTCAACAAATTTATACTGGGGCTC
This sequence comes from Plecoglossus altivelis, assembly GCA_036571765.1. Taxonomy (NCBI): domain Eukaryota; kingdom Metazoa; phylum Chordata; class Actinopteri; order Osmeriformes; family Plecoglossidae; genus Plecoglossus; species Plecoglossus altivelis. The sequence continues at coordinate 4,878,509 of BROE01000016.1, forward strand.
TGCCCTGCAAGTTGCCCCCCCTTGCCTGGAAAGGCATGGCAAGGTATAGACTGGGGACTGCCGATAGATGTACGGCATAGGGATGTTGGTACCTGACATGGTGGACAGGCGGGTCTCCTCACCCTCAAGAAGTTTCCTAAATAAGGGGTTGACATGAACAATGTACATGTGAACAAAACATAACAGATGTAAATTACACTGTGCTCAATCTTGTTCCAGGGTGTTGATGTGACTCACCTGTAAGACAAGATCTCAACATCCAGCACCATCTTTACATTCAGCAAGTCCTGATATTCTCTAAGGTGGCCAGACATGTCAAACTTGGAATTGATCAGCTCATTTTCTAGCTCTTTAATGGCATTCTGTTAAAAAAAAAACATATATTGATTATTTCTACTTCTGAAGAAACATGCTTCATTTTAGTCTTTAAATCCATCCTCTTGGAGACCTGCCTTACCATAAAACATAGGTGAGCTACGATAGGCTTCTTTTCTTAAATAAAGTGACCACGTTTAACACATAAAAATAAGCTACTTTCATTCTGCTTCAAAATAAAAGTTTACCTTATAATGAATAATTTCATTATGGTGGCGCTCCTCCAATTCACGGAGTTGCCTTTCCAAACTTTCCCTTGTACCTTTCGCGCAGTCCAACTCAATGTTCTTTTCCTGCAGGCGTCTTCTGTACTCCTGGATTTTGGTTGTTGTGGCTTTCAGCGCCTCTCTGTTGCTCGCAGTAGCCTTTGTTAATTTTGCAAACTGAGAACGGAAACATTGGCCTGCCTGCTGGATGTCAGATACGGCATGACCTTCTAGCTGTGCCCGTATATCCCGAAGAGCCACAATAAGGTCTGGTTTTCCAGAGTCGTGTGATTTTACCTTTACTTGGGCCTCGTTGATCTGTGCGACCGTTTCTGACACCTCAACCTCATATCTTTTTTTAAGGAACGTTATCTCGTCTACTAAAGACTTAGCTTTCTTGTCCAGCTGACGTTTTGCCAGGTATGCGTCATTCGCATCCTTTTTTAACGCCACATTGCTGTTCTCGGCGTCGGATCTTTTACACGTCTCTTTGTCATACCTCTTTTTCAAGATCTGAAAATCTTCTTCCAGGTTCACTTGTTCCATTTCGATCTGACGCTTCTGCAATGTAATGTCTTGAACTTGATTTCTGAGGACCCTGAGCTCCGCTTCGAATTCTAGAGCCACAGAGGGGGATTGCGCCTTTTGTTTGAAATCCTCGATTTCCCTTTCTCGTAATTGATTCTGGTGCTCTAAATGACGTACTTTTTCAATGTACCCAGCAAAGCGGTCGTTTAGCCCATGCAGTTGCTCTTTCTCGTTTATTTGAAATAACTGTAACCCACCAGAAAAATGGTCAGCAAGATCCAGGCTCACCGGTCCCAAAGCAAAGTCATCATATGCTGCATTGCCTCTGTACAGGGGTGAAGGAACGGGTGTCACTGAAGTTTTCAGCGATGCAGAGAAGCTTTCAGATTTTAAATGGTACTGCAAATAGTTTCTTTGAGTTCTCCTATTCGGAGAGCCCGACTCGTGCGCCAGTCTATTGCTCATGCTGTTGCTGTAATCTTGCAAGGGGATTGTGCAGAGGGTAATGCTCGAGCCTTTTATATGCGTCGCTAACCGCTCACTGTGCAGAATGATCCTGTCCATGGTGCTGAAAATGTATAGTATCAGCTGTTGGCGTAACCGTCTGCCAGTAAATGCGTCCTCTTCTTTCAAAGCGATTTTTCGTCGTCGACAGCATTGACGTAGAGGTGAACAGACACTAATATCCCTCCAACATCTGCACTGATAGCCTTTGCGTTGCAGTCTGCAATGTTTTTGCAGTTTTGCCTCTGCGTCAGCCCGCGCAAAGGCCAGGCTACAAAGAGTCGTCCGGGCAGCAGAGCGGATCATCGGCTGCCCCCTGCCCCCCATTATGGACCTGTACAGCTCCAGGTCCATTAACAGAGCTGTGAAGATTGCGGCTGACTCCTCTCATCCTGCCAATAGTCTCTTCAATCTTCTCCCCTCTGGAAAGCGGTATAGGGCCTTTTTGTCCAAATCATCACGCCACCGCCACAGTTCCCCCCCCAACCAATAGCCCTCCTAAATGACTCTTAAATCTTGGAATTCATGGCACTTTGTTTATTATTTAACTCATCACTTTTTACATTCATATTAACGTATTGCTTATAATGTCTCTATTGTCCTTGTATTGTGTTTTTGTAAGGTGTAAGGTTTTCTTTTTTTATTTCTTGTTTTTCTCTTTTAGTGTGTTGCCTGCATGGAGATTGCCAAATCAAATTCCTAGTATCTGTATACATGGCGAAATAAAGTTGAATTGAATTGAATTAAGGCTTTGTATTGGAAATTTATTTATTTGGTTGACTGGGAGTATTATTAACACTGTGTTATATTTAGTACATCCATAAGATTAGACTAATTTTGTTCACACTGGGGTTTTAGTACAGCTAAAACCTTACCAGCCAAACACTGCTGTCTTTGTAAGGGTGAATTGTTACGCTTGGCAAACACAGGCAAACAGACAGCTAGATGTGTGGGTTATTATATTGTGTTTATATTGAGTTTTGTTTTGCTTCAGGTTTTTGTTTCGTTTTGTTCACAGTTTAGTATTGTATTTCTGTGTCCCATGTTCTGTCTGTCACTTGGTTGTATTGATTTCACCCATTAATTGTTTGCGTGCCTATTTAAGGCCCTTAACTTAACTTTATTTAATTGTGAGGTATTGTTTAAATGAAGTCCAGAGCAAAGTCCTATGAATTCAAATTTATTTATAAAGTGTTGCAGACCTTTGTCCTCTTTCTTTAACTTTGTACAGAGCCCTGCCCAAATTTGCTTTGTCTTTTTTGAGGACTACAGCACAATGCCTTTTATTGTGCCTCTGTGTCTTCCTTTTCTGGGATCTACCTGGTATCGTGATACTAGAATGAAAATGCCTACATGGACTCCAATGTTGAAGATCAGAAATATCAGATGGGTGACCTTTAGTCTTAATTATAATCCATAGAACATTGCTTACTTACTTACTTTGTAGGGTATAATAAAGGAGATAAAAATATCTTCCACAAGGTTTCAGGATTAGGTGTAGTTCTGTTTATACCAATCAATAAGGAAACATCATTGCACATAGTACAGTGCAAACAACAGAGTAATCTCAAATAGGTGGAGAGATGGGAACAGATAATTGTGTTTTAAAATATATATTGACATTATTGAGCCTGAGATTGTCCTGTGGGTTTGTGCAGCATAGAATTTAAGACACGATAGTTCCTCTAAGACAGGGTCTCCAATCCTGGTCCTCGAGGGCCGCTGTCCTGAAGGTTTTCAGTGTTTCCCTGCTCCAGCACACCTGAGTCTAATAAAGGGTCATTATGAAGCTTCCACAGAGCTTGGTAATGGCTCATTCATTAGAATCAGGTGTGCTGGAGGAGGGAAACATCTAAAACCTTCAGGACAGCGGCCCTCGAGGACCAGGATTGGAGACCCCTGCTCTAAGATAACATCTCATCTAACCGATAAAGATAATTTGACTAATTTCTTCATCAAACTTTGACCAATATTGTCGATGCTGCATTATTTATCCATGCACAAACTAGGTTCATTTTAGTACACAGTTGCTAAATGTGTTACAGTACTTTAACTTCAAGTCTACTGTACTTCAACCATCATGTATAAAATAAAAACTTTTTTGTGGTAGTCACAGTTGTGGTGGCCATTTTGATGTCCTTTCAAAAGGAAGTGGCTTCTGATCATTCTTCATGAACTTCCCAAAAGTTCACCCAAATGGTGCTTGTGCAACCATTACCGGGGAAAACCCCTTTTAGAGATGCATTACATTGACCATGAACAATGTTTCGTTTTCTGTTCCAATGAGTAGTACAACTCTAAACAACTGGGGATGCACTCCAAAACAGAAATGCATGGATAAAAATAGAGGTAATGAAAATAAATGTTTCACATGTTCAGTAGTCACACCAGCGGTAAATATACTTTATTGGAGTATAATGCTGGTAGCAGAGCCAACCCTAATTGATGGAGGAGGTTAGTAGCAGAGCTTAGCCTGATGCAGTTTGGTAAAGGCTGGTAACAGAGCCAAGCCTGATGCAGTTTGGTAAAGGCTGGTAACAGAGCCAAGCCTGATGCAGTTTGGTAGAGGCTGGTAACAGAACCAAGCCTGATGCAGTTTGGTAGAGGCTGGTAGTAGAGCCAGGCCTGATGCAGTTTGGTAGAGAATGGTAGTAGAGCCAGGCCTGTTGCCTTTTGTGGAGGCTGGTAACAGAGCCATGTCTGATGCGGTCTATGGAAGCTGGTAGCAGAGTTGAGCCTGGAGTGGTAGTGGAGGCTGGTAGCAGAGCCAAGCCTGATGCGGTTCATGGAGGCTGGTAGTAAAGCCAAGCCTCTTGCTGTGGAGGCTGACAGGCTGGTAATCGTTTTCTACAGACACTAATCATTTTTGCAAGTACACAAATCATTTTCTACAGAGACACTAATCTTTTTTATAAGAACACAAATCGTTTTTGTAAGTACACAAATCGTTTTTTTTACAGAGCCTCTTCTCCTGGCACTAATTTCATGTCATAGTCATGACAACTGCATTCTCGTGACCGTATGTGGCGTGTTGTACAGTTATTGCATCGGATTAAACTTGTAATGCGAATTTAAAGATCTGTCTCCTCATTGTTCCTGCTTGGCAAGAAAGCTAAGCTAAATAAGATATATATGTTACTATTATAATGATGATGAGTGTTGCTTTACTTTTACTATCTTATATTAATGCCATCATTGTGGTGCTAATTGCCATAACGTTGCATACAAATATTGTGGTTATCAGACATGATTTATTAAGCTTCGTCTTTGCTCCAGAAGAATATGTTAACAATCTATAATGACATAACATGCCACTATATCACTAATTATATTGGGCTGCAGTTACGTTTATCATGCCATGAACATAACATTCTTTGCAAGATTGTTGAATCTGCATTACATTTACGGAAATAAACTCAATAAACAACTGTCATGTACGTCTGCAACCATTTGTAAAACGAATAGCTACAGCAGGGCGCAGCAACTGTAGATGATCAATCCCTTTCTCCTTGTGCTCGTTCAGATCCAGGTAAATCAGCGATCCGCTTAAGTTCCCTTTAGAACTCGTGCGGTTTGTCCCCGCAAGCACATTACCTTCTTGACGTAGGGGGGTGCTAGTTTACCCATTTCGGATTTAGCAAAAACCTGGAAAAAATAATGTATGAAATAGCTAGTAGAAAGCGCCAGGTTCGGGAATCGATTAAAAATTATTGGAAATTTTGGAAATGTTGACTGGAGTTTATAGAATAAAAGCGACCGCACGAGCCGAGAGCCTATCCGATAATGCAATACCACCTAAATCCACCGGGGTAGTTGCCTCAAGCCGAAGAGCGAGGGATGTGGTCTGGAAGTGACTCAGAGCTTGCCGTAAAGAAGAACAATGACGTAATCGACCATTTAAATGTTTTTTTAAACAGAAAAGTGACTTTAAACACCCAGCAGTGTTTATTTTCTTAGAATTTCATTTGAAATTAAACATTATAATTACTAGACAAAAAAGTATTTACTGCAAAAAGAGGAATTTGACCTCCATTCATTAAGCACTCGTACGTGGGCGCCTTCATATGGAACCAGGGTGGAACTGCAGTCAGTTCAGAAGTTTCCTGGGTGTGGGCGTTCTACCCTTTTTAGACGTTCTCTGCTCAAGCCAAAGGGTGAGGGTCTGATAGAAGGCTATGGTGAAAACGACTTGCCATAGATGGCGTTGTATGCACCTCACAGTTGGATGCGACCCGCTAACCAAAACCCGAAGAAGGATACACGTCGGTTTAATGAGACCTTTAATTTGAAAAATTAGTTGGCGCCTACTTCACGGCACTGTCGTCGACACTACCGCGCCACAGTCTCAAGGAAATGTGTACAAAACATGACGGCAAACATCTACTGCGTGATTAGATAATAGTTTGGAAGTTGTCTTTGAAGGTTCGTGAAAACTTAAGGCGTCAAAGCTTTGAAATTGTAGCTAAAGCATTCCAGCATTTAAATAGCGTCCCAGCTGGCAAACTAACAGTGTATAGCCAAGCAACAGCAATAAGGTGTGAGTTTTGAAGTTACAGGTTGCAGTAACATTCGCTAGTACTAGGCCATAATTAGAGCTAGCTTTTTATGTCGTGTGGTAAGAAATAGTTACTTGCTTTAAGCGTGTTAAGTTATACTGAAACCTACACTAATTCATGTTCTCAATACAACTAGTCTGCAGGAAAAAGGCAGAAGTCTTTGTAAAGGGCTTTGTTGAATTGAGAAAGGCTTCAGCAGCAGTTAGTGAATCAAGATGAGAAGATCCGTTAGAGTAGGTGATGAATCCATGGTTCGGCAGAACGGTGTATCTGGGCGAAACAGAGCTGAGCGGGGTGATGCAGCTGATGATGAAGAGGCGGGCAGCAGCCCGGTTGAAATGCAAGATGATGAGGACAACGACCCAGCTAGGAGGAGGGAGATTCGGAGCAAGTACAGGGATCTCATTAACTCGGTTCAGCGTGAGTCCATTATCTTTCACTTGTCCAATATGTAAGATAAGATGACATTTAAAACGTTCCAACAAACCTTATGAATGAGGCTGATGTCGATTGTCTCTCATTTCAGAGAACAGAGAAGACATGCTTAGCCCTACCAACAATAAACTCACAGACGTTTTGGAGGAGGCCAACAAACTGTTTGCAGAAGGTATGCTTCAGTGTTAATTTTAGTAATCCAGTAGTGGTAGACTGGTGGTCTAATCCAGTAGTTATGTTGTGTTTGTGTTCCTGGCAGTGCGACAAGCCCGCGAGGCAGCTTTGGATGCCCAACTCCTGGTCCTTGCTACAGACCTAGGCAAAGAGAAGGCCAGCCAGCTCCATGCAGAGGGCTCAGCCTTTGACCCATCAGCCTTTGCCGAGCACCTGGTAAATCAGCAGTCATCTAAAGGAGATGTTTATGGAGAATATTCTGCCAAGTTTAGAGTTCCTCGATAAGTGCATCTCAGTAAAACAGAATTTTCATAAACTGAAATTGAGAACTGAATTTGGAACTCTTCAATTTCAAACCATTAATTTTTTTTTTTAAACCATTCGATTAGAATATAAAAAGTCTATGTTGGTACTAAAATGTAGACTTAGATTTTTATATTCATCCCCTTTTTTCTGTTGTTCAGCTGTCTTTTATGGGCCTTAACCGGTTGGAAGATGAGGAGAATATGGAAGAAGAATCAGCAATAACAAATGGCTACCTGCCCCCAGATGCCTGGCAGAGGGTGGCCAAGAGAGTGGAGTGTTGCTTTAAGACAGCCCCATCATTCCACTACATGTAAGTCTGTGACTTGGTTAAAATACTCTTTAAAGTAACCAAGAGATTATTCCAAGAAGTAACTAGTGATTTATGATTGTCCGTGGTATCCGCATGTTTTTGTTTTCAGATGTAACCCTTACTCTGTACAAAACAATATAGTTCTCAATAGCAGACTCTTACTTCAATGAGGGGGAGGTGGGATTTCTGACTTCAGCTGAATGATTTTATCAGTTTGGGGTTTGCCTGTGGTAGGGATTTAAGTATTTTACGAATGGTGTGAACCCTCATGAAGGGACATCTGGCCAGGTGGGGCCATTTCCCCCCCCTGTAGAGTTGGGTGGGTGCTTATCTCTTAAATGAAATGTTGGGGGACAGTTTGTATCAGGTCAAATTACTGTGTCCTTGCTGAAGAACTCCAATCACGGAACTAGTTTCACGAACTGCCTGTTTTAAATGAACCAATGACTATTGAGAATTGTTTGTGTTAATGACAGTATAAATGTTTGAGTTGGAGACAAAGACTTCAGACAACTTTCTAACTGCGATCAGACTTGTCTCCTTGCCAGCAAGCATTAAAACTTCCTTAGTTTAAACGACTGTGTTCTTCTTATTTAAGAATAACCTAACAGTCCACCGCCTCTATGCTCTCATTTAGGATGGGCTCTTTCCTGGCTGTGCCCCCACCTCCAAGGCAGCGCACTGAGCGCCAGAGGAAAGCACCTTCAAAGGAGGCCAAACGTATTATGCCTACTCAGGTCCCTGCACATATCAAACTACATTACACCTGAGCAGGTCACTGGTCTTCCCCATTTGTAGTTGATGAGTAGAATTTGTTTGTTCTATTAACATAAGTCAATTTTATTCTAATTGACAGTTAAAGAAAATGGAGGAATCCCACCAGGAAGCCACAGAGAAAGAGGTAGAGAGGATCCTTAGCTATCTGAGAAGCTACTTTGCAGATGACCGTAAGTATTGGCTGTTTTCATGCTGTGAGATTTTAAGGACATTGTGTTGTTTCTCACTCAAATATGTTTTTGCAGCCACGTCTCCTATCTCCTATTATGAATTTGTGATTGATCCCACCTCTTTTTCACGGACGGTGGAGAACATGTTCCACACATCATTCCTGATCAGGGTGAGTTAGGTACATTATCTACAGAGGGGAAGAAAAAAAAAAAGATCACAAACCTTGAATTATAGAGTAAATTTTGCAGCATAAGATTACTGTCTGAGAAGGATGAGCAGTAATTAAGTTGTTGTTGCATTACACAGGATGGGCTGGCCAGGATGTATTTGGATAGTGACAAGCTACCTTGTATAGGTGAGGAGGAAGTGCATTTTGAATGGCACATTGTTCTTTCATGGACATATACATTTCTTGCAGGAGATTAATCATTTTTGTCCATCTGTTTTGCAGCCCCTGTGGAGGAAGGAGAAGTGGAGGCTGGTGGGGTATCCAGTCGTCAGCAGTGTGTCATTTCCATCAGCCCCAAAAGCTGGAAGGTATGTCACCTCCACAGTTGCCAAACACATGCACACACTTATGCCCACCAGCTGTGAAGTACTGTCAATAGCAGCCATCTACCTTTCGGCAACTATATTACCCAAAATGGACCTTGTCCACTGGCTGTGATAGCTCCACGCTCTGCAGCAACTGTTTCAACATCTACACTGGTGAATTCGGCCACAGGATGATGAAACACCATTTTCTTTACATGTTTGGATTAACAAATGTAAGATTTTAGTATGTTAATTTGAGGTTATATTATTCAAGATACAGACCTATATATATATATATAACCCTGGTGACACACACATTGTCTGTATGCTACTGTAGCCATTTAGTATTTACCCTGATAAAATTAAATTTCCATTGCCACCCAATAGGTGGACATACATGTACAGCTGTCAGGAATGCATTATATTTCAAATAAATGAGGCTGTTTTATTTAGTTTACCTTGATAAATATCAGTTTAAATTTCATGGCAAAAGTGCAGTGTAGTAGACACTTGCTGACCAGCAGAGACATCTGCATCTGGGGGACATTATGCCATGTGCTGCTGCTAAAATGCCACCCTCGGTCCTTTTACTGTCTATCCTCAGAAACTGTGGAAAATAAATGCTCTAACTCTTCTCTGTGTAGTTTTCTCATGTTTTCTGCTGGTGATTGTTGTTCCGTCAGGAGATCATTGATGCATTCGACATAACAGAGCCGTTGATCCAAGCCTCAAACACACAAATGGAGTGATGCAGGGTGAAGTCATTTTAAAGATATGTAAACTTTTAATAAACGTCCATGGATTATGTAAATATATTGTTTTATAATTTTCCAGTTTGTCAGTGCTTTGATGTAATTAAAAAAATGAAAACCCAAGTCTGATTGTGTGCTTGTTTTCGTGCCTTTATCCAAATTGCATGAGGGAATAAATGTTTCTGATGCTTTCTGAAGCAATTCTGCAGCTCTGCTGCCCCTCCAGTCAGCTGCCTAGCCCAGCCCAGCCACAAAAGCAGGAACCGTAATAGCCCAGTTCAAGAAATCAGGGATCTGGACAGTTGCATAGAGTACATTGTAGATTCTTGGTCAAGTTTCTGAGTACAAATGTGTCTGTATGAGAGTGAGGAAGAGAGATATTTGGTAGTATTACTGTAAAGTATTTGGTGCATTTGTGAAAAGCTTGTGTGTAGTGAGTCAAGAAAGCTTCAAAATTGTGTAAAATTAGGATTTGAATGTGCAATGCATTTACATGTACAAAACAACAAAAAACTTTCAAATTCAGTATTTTTATTTCTCCAGTGTTCTAGTTTATCATAATGCACTTCACTCAATGAAGGACAGCAATTTTGCTGTATGATTGGTACTTCACGATGCAAAGCCCTGGTATTCGCTCCCTGGCTCCAATTACAATGTACTGTACACCATAAGAATATCTCATTTCTATGCAAACTGTTAGTTTGTTGTTCTCTATAATTCTCTTCTCTCCTCAGTTGCTTTATTTTCCAGTTTCTACACTGCTCATCATTGTAGACCACATATAGGACCTGACCTGAGCTATCATTTTACATCAATCTGGCTACATTTGTCTTAATTTATCTTTATATAATGTTGAAATTATATAACAGCTGATATGAACATCTAAGTCACAGATGTACCCAAGGCAATGCAGTGAGTGTTTATTAGTCACAGAGGCTCACATAGACGCACACACATACTAGTATCCTGTCGCACAGACAGCATGCAAAGGCACATACGGTACATGAACACGCTCATTCGGTAGCACACACAACAGACACATCGACAGGACGGAGGCTGGATTCAGTGTGGTTGCTGGACTGTGCGATGCAGTGTATGGGAGTGAGCGATGCAGTTTTGCCGGGAGGTGTTCTGCCAGCCTTGTAGCACTTCTGTCACATCGCCACAAGAGGACATGGAATACAAGATGGGGAGCTGCATTGGAATCATGCGTGGCCAGGTAACCAAGGCAGAGCAACATGCTTGATGAAGAAATGCAGCGATGTAGAATAGAATACATCGCATAGATGAGCAAAGATGAATGAGAGGGGGGTGTAGTGACACAAAGAACTCCTGTGCGTGGATTTCTGTCAGCATGCAGAGTCAATGTAATAGTGATGAGAAATTGTACTATAATGTGGACAGAGGACTGACGTCAGTCGAGCAGCACAAAAAAGAGGATGGGAGGGAGAGAGAGGAATGGAAGAGGGGGGAGGGGGAATCCATTTGATGTGAAGCACGAGAGATGGGAGAAAGCATAATTGCCAAGAGGCGAGAGATAAAGATGAGAGAGAAATACTCAAAGGAGTCTGATAGTGAAGACAGACAAATTGAATTTGAACAAACCCAAAGTAAATTCAAACATACAATAGTCATGACTAAAGATTTTTAGGGCTGAACTGACGCAAAGCACTGACGCTAGCTATTGTTCATTGAAACTCTCTGTGGATAGAGGACATAAAATATAAATTGTGCTGATCAGTTGTTTTCAGTCCCTAAACACTGCCTACCCAGCTCACTCTGGCCAGGTGAGATGGTAAATTAAAAGAAATGAGGGAGTATATAGTATAATAGTACACTGCTTACAGTAATCTATTATCTATTAAGAAATGATCAATTTTCATTGTCAAGCTGACGACACCTAGTCTCAAGCTTATTTCAGTGATCAGAAGGAACAGGTGCCTGAATTTGTTCTGTGTGGTGACTAGATCCTAAAAAAGATTTAAAACAGATTTCTAGATTGCTGCAATGGTGCGGTGTGAGGGTGTAATGTATCATATTTAATACAATTTGAGTTGAATTCATGCTTACTATTGCACAGTGCCCACGATGCAGTCGGTGATTAAGATGTCAGTAAAACACACAAATGCAAATTCCTTGAACTGTAAATAGCACATAGTGCCCATGATAAAACTGGTGGCATACACACACAGTCCTGGAATTATAGACAGCATAAAGAGCCTGTGATGATGTGGTAAATATGCACAGATTTCTGGAATTAAAGATGCAGTGCAGTGCTCAAGATGCAGCTGGTGATGACAGTTCTCCTCAATGGTTTTGGTACCTAGATGTCTTAGATCACTTTGCCATTCTCCGTCATCACTTTAGTATTTGTTCAACCTCCACATCATCTAGGCACTAATGGACATCATTAAATTCCTCACTTTTTTAAACAAATTGCCAATGCTCTTGTATATAGATGCACATTATAATGTAGCCGAAGGTTTGATATGTTTACGTTAGCACTTTCATTTCTTCCTTTGTGCAATGCAATGCTGTGAAATAGTCTTGCATTGTCTGTATCTCATTCTGATAAATATGACATGACATGACTGAACAAGGACAAAAAATTTGTACTGACACTGTTCCTGTCGCTGTATCCATTCCTTATCATCATACTATTATACTTATAATTTAGAGATAAAATGGTAGAAATGGGGCCATGATGCATGCTGGTGATTATAAGGTCTGGTTGATTTTGAGGTCAAATTGCCGGTGCTGTGTTAACCTACATTCATGCATATGATTGTGTAGCCTTTATTTGTCTGCTGTTTCATATATTATATATTTCTTATGTTTATCAAAATGACTACTCTGGTTCTCTATAAAATTGTCTTCCCACCACAAATATTTAAACATTTAGTTCATAACAGAGTTTATTACATGCAGGGGGATATGTCTCTGACTCCAAAGACCTAAAGTAGTGGTATGAGGAGGACTTCTCTTTAGGATATGAATATAAACATTGATGTTCTCTTGTCAAAAACTATGACATAAAACAACTACAGTAATTGGGTATAACATTTATTTATGTACTAGATGTGAAATCCATGAACCCCCCCCCCCATCATATTCTCACTCTATGAATGATTATACCATTGACTAGTCTTACGAAATTCCAATGAAAACGATAAAGGAAGAAATAACAAATGAAGGACTCAAGGACTCAAAAATTACTTGCAGATAACCTTTATTCAGAAAACAGGAACGTGGCCTAATACGCTAGACAAGGCAGTTTGTTGGGCTACATTTGAAAGCCAGTGACTGACCGTCATCCCAGTTCGCTTACTCTTGCTGTCAAGCCAGGCTACTAGCTTGTCAAAAGTTAAATTCATCCACGCTTGTTATATTAAGAGATTATGTTTGACAAATACTTAATATTTACTATCCATAAATGTGTGCCAAATGTCTGTCTGATTTCACGCTCCTAACTCACTCGTTGACAGCGCACAAGTGTAGGTCTACAAATGTACAGGGGGTGCAGAAATATTTGGCAAGTTGTAGTGAGGATTCATTTTATTATTGAAAAAACAACTTGGGTGTCAATCCACCCAAAATACTCATATCAAAGCTGAATATTTCTGGAAGCTGGAGAGGGGCTTTTTTAGTTTTGGCTATCTTAGGAGGCTTAGTGTGTGTGCAGGTAATGTTTATTGTGAAGAATTATTAGGCAACTTAATAAAAACCAAATATATACCCATCTCACTTATTTGATTTTCATCAGGTAAACCAATATAACAACTGCAAATATACAAATACGTATTTCTGACACTCAAAAAACAAAACAAGAACAATTCAATGACCAATATAGCCACCTCTCTTTATGAGGACACTTAAAAGCCTTCCATCCATAGATTCTGTCAGTTTCTTGATCTGATCACGATCAACATTGCATGCAACAGCAACCACAGCCTCTCAGACACTGTTCAGAGAAGTGTACAGTTTTTTTTCTCAGTGAGGATATATGTATTTATAAAACAATTTTAAAACAAATATCTACCAAGGAACGACCTTTGTACCAAATTTGCTATTACTTATTGATGAGTTAATCTTAGTTCCATATTAGCCAATAGCATTAAGGTCAGTACTAATGTAGTACTACCTATTACTTCCTGTATAGCTACTCGTTAACAATGGACCATTATTCTAAAGAATGACCAGATCTACTTTATGTTGCTGTAAAGTTAGCTGCCAGGTGCTTTGAAAGCAGCTGAAAATGGGTTGTTCGCTTCTAGTAACAGAACAAATTATCCCTGTTTTCCTAACTACGTTTGTTATATTTTAGTTCGAATGCCTTTGTTAATCGCATAGTTCAATTGTGGTACTAACTTCGTAGAATTATGAAAAAAAGACACCTGCGAGTACCCCGCTCTTGAGATATTTGTCAAACATTCCTTGCAGACCAGAGGACCAATCAGTCTGAAGGGGCTGGAATGCAAAGACTGTAAGCTAAACTAGAGGCACATTATTTATATTTTTCATCATTTTATGCTGAAATCCTTATCCAAACAATGTCAATCACTGCAAACCAGAGGGACATGCTTAGCTTTGGAGGAGGCAATCTTGTGTGTTTTGTGTCATCCATGAGGCTGTCCCTTGAAGTTGACTCCCAGTTTGACACAAGCAAACATGGCTTTCCCAGCTCCAGTTCAGTACTCTCCCTCCGTCTGTCCCTGCCTCTATGTTGCTCTCCTGTCTTCAACTCAACCCCCCCCCCCCTCTCCATTCCACGAAGACCAGTCAGAGCAGATTTAGCAACAGTGAGAGCAGGGCTCCTCACAGCAGGCCAGTCAACACTGCGCCCTCCATAATATAAATAAACAGCAGCGCATAGGCAGAGAAAAATCTGGAAGGTAAAAGTTCGGCTTTAGGTGAGCTTGTCTTGCAATGCACCTTTGGTTTACTTGTGATACTTACTTTAGAACTGAATTTATTCTAATGTTTTGATCCCATACTTTCACTTCCTAGTACTGCATGGTTATTATGTTGTTATTTGCTTTGGAGAGGGAGAGGTAATCCACTCTGGTCACATTGTAAAAGATAATGACATTATATGATCCTAAATCAAGATCAGATTGTCCTTTTGTACAGAAACCATTTGGAAAGCTTTCTGATAAAAACCCCCTCAATTCTAATAATCCTGATGTGATGAATTTGTTTTAGACAACAAATCACCCTGGGCTTTTGAAGCAAAGGATCTGTGCAAAGTTTCATCAAGGACAGGAGACTCTCAGGCATCTCAAAGTGTTTCTTTGTTTCAAAAGTAGCGAGGCAGTGTGGATTAACTAATGTTATGTAGATTAGATGAGATTAGTTGCAGTGAAGATGAACTACCTTATAATTTATTATAATAGATATAGTATAGGTTGGTTTGAAAAAAGCTAAATAAAGTGTGTGTGTGTGTTTAGAGGTACAGAGTGACCACTAGAGGCGTAAGAGAGGCCCTGTTGTTGAGTGACAAGAGGACTTGGCAACAATCATTGATATGAGCAAGCTATTTCCTCACTGCCCAAACAAGTGAACACACTGTTCAACTAACATGCTTACTCACAAACAAATACAACAAATATTCACATACACCAGAGAGGTTGAAATTACATCCCATTTCCACAAATAGCCTCAAATCTCAATTATGTGCAGACCACAGTATACAACTGATAACAATATTAAAATATTAGAGTAGCTCATTCCAATGTTAATTTGCCACTGAGGAGTGGAATGAGCTATTAAATACACAAGACTTGATAGCTTGGAACGGTCAGTCATACAGCAGGTGTCCGGTACAGTGCAGCAAAGATGACACATACTGATCTATTAATAACAAGCTTAGTATTCAGGTTAGTGCCTTCTGACTAATCATGCACTACACTGGCCGCACATCAGTCCGTGTTGTCCTCTGATAGCACAAACGCCTGCTGGAATAAATGTTTAGCGTTAGCTGTAACCTGGTCACCATGATAAAGGACATACTATTTATCAGAGAAAGGTGATTGGTTATTAGAATCACCATTACAATAGACTACATGCAATATTTTCACACAGGCACACATAAACATAGAGCACAAACACATGACTTAAGGTACACCATAATATGTTAGGCTATGTATGCCAAGAGGATTACCTCCTGGCATTGTTCAGCCTTAAGCAATGTATGCCATAGAAACTGACACACAATCAAACACAAACGCATGGTTTGTTTTTCTTTTAGAAGTTGGTGTTGTGTAAATGGTCACACCAGAGGTAATTTTCCCCTAGTTATAACTCCCACCATCCTCAAACTCTTGGTCTCAGTCAATATATTTTCTTTGGAATTGGTTTAGGTTTGTAAATGACAGTTCATTTGAGAGCATACTTTTTTCTTCAGATTACATCCTCTCAAAGGTAAACACAGGCAAAAAACAGACAAGGTGAAAGCGTATTCAGAGATAGGATGAGCAGCTGTTGAACAGCTAATCACGTTTAGCTAACTAGTACTGAATATAACTGGCAAGTGTTGAATTCACTGTATTTGATAGTGTGTCTCTAGCTATCCCCGTTAACCACTTCTGACACCTTTGTGTCAAAATGCTAGCATGATGCAATACATTTTTCAAACAAGTGACAACTGAAGTCCTCCTCCAGGAGAGGGCATTTCCACACTCTGCTCAGTGAGGAATAGTGCTTAGCTGGGCTTTAATCTTAACACATGACACACTCATTCTCAGGCCTTATACTCAAAGTATGCAAGATCTCTAATTCTGTATAGTAGCAATGTGTGAATGTGAATAGTCAACTTTTTGTCTTCCCTATGAGAGTCTTCTTTCTGAGACCTGCAAAGTGCTGATGCTAGTGCTGGTGTCTTGCAGCTAGCTGATCTGACTGGGCTGGGGTTGAGGTTCCTGACCCAGCCATGGGAAATGAGAACAGCTCCGAGGAGCCAACGGTAAGGCTGCCCTGTGTTGGACATGAGTGAACCAACAACTGGGGCTCATAGGCTGCTACACTAAACTGCTGAATAGCACTGACTGACCATACTGATGCTACTGGCCTGAGCACTGGATTAATTGTCTTTCAGGTTTCAGTGACAGTTTGGTATGGGTGTGTTCTGACTGTCTGTGTACTTTGTGTACATTTTTGTGTGAGAAATGTGTGAGAAAGGGAGGACAAAAATAAAAAGGTAGAGAAACAGAGGGAGAGAGTTAGAAAGCCGACAGAGAAGCTTTTCTCTAGAAAGTGACCTGCAGTGGCTCTAACACAATTCTTGGTAAGTCAGAGAAGAGATGGTACAGTTACATGTATGTTAATGTGTGTCGGTGTGTGTGTGTGTGTTGGCATGTGTGCTGCATGTATGTGTGCTTATGTCTCTGTGTATTTAGATTCCCTACTTGTGTGCAGGAGAAAATGTATGTGTCTGTCTCATTAGGACTGAGATAACAGACATCAGCTATTATTCTGACAGCTGGAGCAGCACATTGTCATGTTTTTTGACAGTTTTGGACTCCAGGTGATTATAGCTTTCAGTATGGCACACACACTGGTCTAGCATGCTGTTGGCTATGCTGTTCTGTTGAAGTGATTGAGAATGAATGTTGCTGTGTCTGCACTGGGAGAATCAATGTGAATGGCTTTTGTGGTGGGTGACGGATAAGACCTTGTGCTGTAGGTATATTCTACTGAATAGTTTACTGTTTAGAGAGTAAATTATATGTAGACATTATAAAAGAGTCACATCTACTGGTCGCTGCATCTTTTAAACTGGGGAATTCTGGGATTATTTTGTATAATCCTATTATCCTATATTTATATAATAGGATTAACATAAAGATTTCTCCCCATGTCATGCTCTATAGATTATGTGTAAGAAAATATTGTAATTGTTGAATTGTTAAATACTGTTTTAATGCTATTGGCTTTCCTCAAGAAAACATAAGTCTATATTCACACTATGCAGTGCTTTACTATTTCAGATAGTAATAGCCAAATAGATGAATCTTCTTTACTTAGATGACTATTCACTTTCAGCCACAAGAGGACACTGTTGAGTATGTTGTACTGTTTCCACCTTAGGAGTTTCCAACTAATTTGTGGAAGATACAGCAGAGACATGAAACATTTGAGTGTCTGTTCATTTTCAGTTATTAACGATATGTTTTGGCATTTGTTTGCAAGTTTTGGCATCTATTTCTAACCTTTGTTTCTTGTTCATCTTTGCTCAAATGCCAGGAGGGATTGACATTGTTGAATTGCAATGAGTCTGTGGACATTGCTAGTCCCCATTTTCATAAGAGTGGAGGAGGGTTGTGAGATGTGTTAAAATTTCAGGATGGGCAGTGGACTACAGTACTTAGACGTCCAGCAGAGGTCTGCACGGGTGTGTGTACCTGTATGTACTTCTATGTTTGTTTGTTTGTTTGTTTGTTTGTGTGTGTGTTTGTGTACCAGCTAAGAACCTCATAGTTTGTAACCAGATTCATTCTTTTGGGGTCAATGTGTCAGTTTGACCCTTGGCCCAATTCCCAGCATTCACCTGCAGTTGGACGGTTAGAGTCCCGCCCTCAATTTCCCAGCAGGAAAACACTACCAAGGAGAGGGAGGGAGGGAAAGGGGGAGGAGACAGAGAGCGTTTAGAAGAAATACTTTATGGTGGAGGGACTGGGAGTGTTATTCACCACTTCCCTGTAGCAGGCCCAGTGAGCAATATACAGTCAGTCGCAAGTGTCTTGCTTAGCGTCTGTCTCTTTGCAGACTCTCTGAACTCCACCCCACACAGCTGTCTCAGAACACTGGCCCAGAAGAGACATGGAAACCTCGCAGTGGAGCGGCCAGCAACCGAGGAGAGGAGGAGGTTAGCTGAGCCAGGAACAGAGCAGCAGCAATGAGTGTAGCAGGATGTATGTGTGGTTGGTCGGTCGCAGATCATAACAGGCAGACCTACAAATTCTTCCTTCAGTGAAGTAGAGAAAGGGAGGACCGGAATAGAAAGGTAGAGATAGGTTTACAAAGAGAAACAAAGAGGGAGAGTTAGAAAGCGGACAGAGACGCTTTTCTCTGGAAAGTGACCTTCAGTGGCTCTGACACAATTCTTGGTAAGTCAGGGAAGAGATGGTACAGTTACGTGTATGTTAGTGTGTGTGGGTGTGTGTGTTGGCATGTGTGCTGCATGCATGTGTGCTTATGTCTCAGTGTATTTAGATTCCCTACTTTGTGTAATGTCTTGAAATGTAGCCTTAGTTTGCACATGGCAGGGTACTGTATAAGATGTATGAACTGTTTGTAAATTTTGCAAGCCAGTGTTGCTCCTCAACAATACTTGGTGTTGTGTTCATGTTACTGTTCAGTATAACAATAGACCAAGCCTTGTGTTCACGCTCACTTAATGAATGAGTCAAGGGGTATGGTTTTCTGGCTGAGAACTTCAAAAGGGTGAAAAGGTTATTCAAGCTGCAAAACTTTAAAGTAGTGGTGACAAACAGATTGACCAAGTTTTAGCTATCCCAACAAAAAAACAGATGTCTTGTCTCAACTTGTTTGAACCAGACCTCAGGTCCAAGCTCAAATCTCTGATGTTTTGCTGTTTGTAGCAGGATATGGTTCCTTCTCAGAAACCTCTGCCTTACCAGATCTGATAGTGGGTTGGAAAGGTTAAGAGCTGACTCTGGAAAATTGTACAGACACATCTTGTACTCACCACATACACATACAAGTCTGTCAGACACACGTACACATACACAAACAAACATGCTAAACGTTTGCAAATTACGCAGGTCTAGTGTTGAGGGAAAATGTTTTTATGTGGTCTGAGTGTGAAACTGAGAAATAGGGATCACACACGGGTGACTAATAGTCATGTTGTTAGTAGCTTGAGCTTGTTAGCCTGAACTTTGCATGGTGACACACCAATGTAGACAAATTATGTTTAACAAATCTAGATGCAGATCATATGTAAAAACTGAACTTGTATTCTGGATTTATGGCTAATATGGGTTTACAATTATGATTAAAAAAATTTTTTTTGCAAAGGCAATAAAACTAAGACGTAACCTGAGTTTGTATTATTGAATTGCTTGAGTTTGTAAAGAGATTCCTTTTGTCAACACATTGGCCACACAAAGTAGGTCAAGGCTAATGTCTAAGCTCTTTGTACTGTGAACATAGGTGAGGAAGTCAAGCCACATAAATATATGTATATATACGCAACATTGTCCATGAACACATAAACCTATAAGGTACCAGAGAATGTTTGTGAAATTATGGACACAGGTCTTAAAATCAATCTTAAAAAAGTATGAATCAAATGTATCAACCAAAAAGTGAAAAACATCTTTAATCATTTTCACTCTATCCATAACTGCAAAGTTGTAAGGGAAATTGTCCCTACTGGCTTAGTTGATATTTTCTGTTTGCTGACTGTACAGATTTTATTTGACATGATGCTGGTAGGCCCAGGCCCAGGCCTGTGGGATAGCTCCTGTTTTTCAGTAACTGTGCACTGGTGCATTTGACTGTTTTTTTTACCAGTCCAACTGGATGGGCTGGTTTCAGTAATGGTTAATGTTCTGATGTTGTACAATGCGGATGTTATAGTGAGTTAAGATGCACCATGGACTACCATAGTCTCAAATGTATTAAGACAAACTATACACTTATATCAAATGTAATTAGTTTTTCTGGATGTTCCTGTTCAAATGTCAGGAATAAGACTGACTTTGAGGGGCATATCTGGTGTTAGGGATCTGGTGTACTTACCTTAGTCTTAATATGTCAAGATTAACCTTTTGAGTATGATGTTAACAAGGATATATATTTTGCTTGAGTTTAGGCCAATGTAAATCAACACCGTGTACTGAATATCTGATTTGAAGGCTTTTTGTTTGATATCTGTAGTAAAGTAATTAAAAATACCAGACTGACAGTTAATAAGGATTGCTGATTCATTTAAATGCTCTCCCTCAAAAGTTTGCATGACTAGGCTGCATCACATGGGTTGAGTATTTGTTCAGGTGTTATGGGCAGAGCCAAGTCTCAGACTGATCCCAGTACATCGTGGTGGGAGGAATTTTGTGTTTTGTTGTTTGTGTGTGTTTATTTTAGGAGTATATTAGTGTTTAAATCCATGTTTGTCTGTTCCTCTCCAGACTGAAGTTCGTGTTGAGAGTGTAAACCAAAATGGAAAGAGGGAGGACTACCAAACAGACCATGGAGCTGTGCTGACTGAACCTCCAGCCTCACAGCAGCAGCAACAGACGGGAGGCCCCCTAGAACACATCCAGGAGACCTGGGGGGATCCAAACAAGGTTGCAGTGGAAGATAAACAGGAGCTGGAGTTTCCTCATGACTTGCTTCCCAACTTAGACTTCGGCAGTGAATTGAACATTTGGGAGACATCACTTGGGTAGGCCTTTCTAGAACATTCACTGGAACTTACTGACACCCACCCATATACATTTATATCCAACTGGCAATACAACTCTCAAGTGTCTGTAAAATGTACAAATACATTTAATATATGTAAGTGTTTTGACTAATAGCACATAATATTGGTCTTTGTGATATTACTCGGTTAGGCAATTTCACATTTAAGTCAGTACCTTTTTTCAATTGATTTTAACGTGTTATCTATGGGGATGAAAATGTCCCCAGAATATTTTACTGTGCATTTTCATTGTGCTGCACTGAGACATTAACGCATGTTTTGGAGTGGTATTCATGTGTTACTGGTCAGAAATATCATGTTTACTTTAGTACCTCAACAATGAACACACCTAGATAGCCTAGTTAGATTTTCAGGAAGCTTTGATTGTGATACAGCCAGCTCTTGAGCCTCTGTCAGAGGCTAGGAAACAGGTTTAGGCTTACCTTCAGTATGTTTAAGGTTTCTTAGAAACATGCTTTTTAGTCTCTTCATACTGTTGTTTATCTTTTCTAAAATCCAGGCTTGTAACTTTGCAACTGTTGTGTGCTGCAGGAATTTAAAGGCTGATTGTACTTACCTTATAGAACATCAAGGGCAACAAGCAAAAAGGCTTTGAGAAATCATTGTCTACATTTGTATTGAGCATTGAATTGGTACAGTTCAAGTTCAGTTCAGATAAAGTAGTGACAATTAGTTTACACTTGTGTGGTGTGAAAATGGCAATACGTTGAAGAAGTAAATAAATAACAGATATTCTAAATCAGTTCATCACAAATTCAAGGTGAGATGTTCATTCCGTCAATGTAAGGTTTGCATTGATATTTGAAAATTTGAGCTTGATCTTAAGGGTTATTCAGGTGTGTGTCTTTGCATGTGTGTGCGTGTATGTAATTATATGTGTGTGTTTGTGCACTGGCAGTCCTCGTAGCTCATATGAGATAAAGGATGATCATGTAAATCCCCTGCTAACTGGACTCCAGCATCACATGGAAGTAAACAGACCACCACTGGTTTCTGTAGACAAGAGGTATCACGTCAAAGCATGTTGTGTGTGGTGTTCAGAGTTTGGGTGTGTGTAATGACACTCAAGTATATTATATAAATAATGATTGATGTTGTTTGGACTGTGGTTGCCATGCTAGTGTTGCCATAATGATATCAAGGCGCTGACCAGCAAATGTTGCCCCAGTGGTTCCCCAATGGAGCCCTTCTACTAATCTCTCTTGGAAACAGGAATATGTAGGAAAAACAATGATACTTCAAATGTTGAAATGACAGTAGTGAATCAGCTAGTAATGCAGTGAGCGCACCATCTCAGGCATGAACAGCGGACAGAAACATGTCAAGGACACATGCAATGGTCTCCCTATGCCTTTTAAGGAGGAGCCAGGCTCATGTTTGAGCAGGGACAAGCAGGTCCAGCAGGTCGAGAGTAAATACCTCTATCTTTGGGCACAGGTTGCGTTAAAGTAATGTCTGATTATGCAAGGGGGAAGCATAATGTCACTATGAAAGCAGAGCAATTGACTTTTAAATGATTTTAGGCTAGTTTTGTTCCACTTGTGGATGTTCATAAATTATGGCTGAGACTAAATAAAAATGATGACTAGCCTATGGTTTTTTGCATCGACAAAAATGCATAAAAGTGCAAATATTCTGCAGCAAGTACATTTGCTGAGGCACCAGTTCTGTAGACAGCAATATAGCGTGGTTCTCCTGCTGTAGAGGGCCAGTGCAGGATTCCACAGTGACTCAGCAGTAGTGCAGAGTAGAGCAGAGCTGTTGTGATGCAGTGATGTAGAGATAGAAAGTGGCTGATGCCCTCTCACAATCTCAGATTATGGAGGGAATGTCCCTGACTGCTAAGTGGCTGCTGTTTCATAATGAATGACAGTGCCTGTGATGCCTGTGCCCCTGATGCAGTTGATGATTATTCTGGACAGTGATATGGTGTGAACTTTATTGGAGTTAGTGAGCAAGGGTCAAACCTTTTCCAAGGTCTTATAGAGATATTATTGCATATCCACATGAATTTTCAGTAAATGTATCAATTCATTGACAAATACATATAATAACAAAATACACTGATCTATGTTGAAAATTATGCATCCACTTCATATTGTGTTACAGTTAGTCTTCCAGCATTTCATCCTGAAAGAAAACTATTTGAATGAACCTGGATCAAACTGTTGTGCCAGCGTTGGCTATCAGCCCTTCTCATATGGCAGTATATGCAATGTAATAGCAATACAAGAGTGAACCCCCATAAAACATATTTGCGAATAGCCAACACCACTAATATCCAGCAAGTAAGTCCATTTGGAGATGTCAAGTAAGAAATTGAAATTAAATCCCTTTACAAAAGGGTTCAACTATAGGCTTATAAAACAAATTGATGGAGAATTGTTTGTATCGTTTGTGGACCTGCCCCCTTTTCAACTTCATACAATTTCCTGTTCTCAAGATAATCAAGCCACAAAAACAGTGCTTGTGTTTGAATCTTTAAATTGTATCTCCCTCTCATTGACCAGGGCTTGCCATTAGTTCTAGAGTCAAATGTTGCCATCATGGCTGACAAATTGATTGCATCACAAGAGCAAATCTTCACTGCCACGAGTGTGAACCTGATGAGTTGATCTGCATGAGTTTGATGAATTTTGTATGCTACTAGATACGTTTTGGTTTGCAGAGTGAATAATTCTTACTGGCTAAGTCGGACTCTCATCATGTCTATTGCTCTTCTTCCCTTCCGGCAACTGTCATACCCACCCTCGACTGCAGGCTTCACCATGTTGATCCACTTCTCACAGATGCTCCCTCCCCTTTTTCACCTTCCCTGCCAATCCCTACTACACTTAGGGAAGGTGTGCCCCCCCTACCCTCCACTCTCCTAGACAAGGAGCTCAAAGAGGCCTTTCAGGAATGTGAGGAACAGATGGCCTCACTGGGCAGACTTCCCCCAGCCCACCTCTCCTCTGAACCTCTTGTCTCCATAACCAATCATGCCAGTCCAACTGAGAACACCACAACCACGCCCCTGGCCTTGTTCCAAGATAAGGACCAGGAAAATGGAGCTAGGTGTGAAAGGCTGGTTAATAAGTGTGATGAGTCATCTTGTCTTCCTCCAATGGTGCCTCAGCCAGAACTTTATAATAGTAGCCATGGCAATGATAAAACAAACGGAACGAGTGAGAAGGCAAACAGTAGGAGGGACATCTCTGTGTTTAGTTTCAGGGACTATATTCTGGGTATTGAAGTTGGAGACACAAGAGCAGAAGGAGAGGGTAAAGGGAACGAAGAAATCTATGACAAGGAAAGACTGCACAGACATGAGCCTCTGAATGATGCAGAAATAAATGAACAGAAGGACACCCCCACGCATAGACAGCCTGAGAAGCCAACTAAAGATATGCTTCATGAAACAAAGAGGTACACTGATTTAGCTGGACAGAAGGAGATAAAGACAGGGAAAAAAGATCAGACTAGTCAAGAAATTGACCCGAATACTTTACTGTCAAATACATTGACAGAGGAAAATAATATAAAAGAAGTACAAAGTGACTCACAGTCAAAGGCAGAGATTTATGTCAGTTTCGCTAAATCAGAAAAACTGACTGAGAAAGACAGAGTGTCTAAATTACAGAAACAAAGTAACGGACAGGTAAAAAGTAAAACAGAAACTCAAGGCAAGGGTGAAGACTCCAATTCACAGGAACAGACGATTCTCTGGGGATATTCTAGTAACAGCCCACAAGTCACTGACCCTATTCTAGCCCCAACAACAGACTCTGCCTCAGTAAAAGGGGAGGGTCATCTTATCAGCCTCTTGGGCTCTCCTGTCCCCAGCCCAGACCTTCACTTGGGATCCGTGCCCCAACAGTCTGATGACCCTTGGAGTTTGACCCAAGCGCCTGAATCCCCACACCAGAGCAGCCATTTCACTGCAGGGCTCAACCATGTTAAAAATACACCAGTATCTGTCCAAACCACAGTAATCAATGTGCTCAATCCAAATGTTGCTTCTGGCAGTAATAAGGGATCAAGTGTAGAAACACAGCACATCACACCCCCCACATGCAATTACACAAACACATATCACAACCCAGTCTGGGTAGGAGAGGAGGAGGAGAGTGCCCTTGAAAAAGCTTCAGCTGTTGCTGCTGCCTCCGCGTTGCTACTGACAACACCCACTATACCAGAAAGGATAGAATGTGAGGGAGAGGGGAAAGATGAGCAAAATGACTCATCGGAGAGAGCTGCTCCAAGAATGGCAGCAGAAAACAACTTAGCATTAGACGATACAGGTTTAGGGGGAATAGGCGAGTGTGTCAGTTGCTCTGCAGGAGAGGTAAAGGATACCCTCCCACCGGCCAACCTCCCGCAGATCAAACCTGCTTTTATTGGTACAGAGATAATACACTTACCTGTGTTCTCAGTTTCAACTGAGGAGTTACAAGCTGCGACTGAGGACAGCTACAGAATAGGCAAGCTTCAGAACTCACTGGGTAGCGAACAGAACAAGAGACTTGGGGAGTTCATCTTCCCAACTACTGAGGCTCTCTCTCCAGCCGGAGACATCAACAAGGAGAAGGAGTCACTCAAGGTAGCAGATGCTTTTGCCTCTCGACTAACCAGTAGATCTGATTGCCAAGAAAACAAAGCTACTGTATTGGAAAGAGTAGGACAGGGAGGAGGAGAGAGAGGAGGAGTAAGAGGAGGAAAGGAGGAGGGAGGGCTAAGAGGTGGTGGGGTAGCTGAAGAGCAGACTTCATTCAACCAGCTGGCAGGCTCAATGAAAGGAGCGACGTCCCCAGCAGAGACCAAGGCATGTCTGCCCTCGGATGCTGCTGAGTCACCGGTGAATTTGCAGTGCTGGAGTAAGCTCATCTCTAGCACCAGTAATAGCGAGGTCCCAGCACACTCTGGACCTGACTCTATTAGCGTCCTTAATGAGGGAGACGCAACAGGGCTGGATACTTTAAAACAGAGCTTGAGTTCAGAAGAAAAAAGAACAAAAGGAAATGGATCTGAACAAGCTTCCTCCAGGACTAGAGAGATGAAGCAAGGCCCCTCGGGAATTTCTCTGCCTTCAGTTACTTCTCAAACTCTGGGATCTATAGTTGAGAACATACCTGGAACCGCTGGCAACACAGAAGACAGGTTTGTGGAATTTGAGGCTCATCCTAGTTTTTCTCAGCCTAGGGACAGCAGCAGCAGTGTTGAGCACACCATGGCTACAGTTGAAATATTCAAGCTGGCCGACACGGACAGCAGACGAGTGAATTGGACTGAATCCCTCAAATATGATGATTCTTCTTCCAAGGCTTTTAATATTCCTTCACCAGTGCCAGCGGGGATGAACAGCGCATCTCTACCTCCATTAACTGTACATGAGAACCTCTGGAATCCTGTGACTGAAGCTAGTTTTACAGTCCTAGAGACCCTTAGTTTCAAGAAGCTTGATACCCTTCCACAGCCTGCCTTGACTGGGGAGCAAGCAGCAGTAGCTAGTCTCCCACACCCACAGAAGCCACAGCAGGTCAAAACAGAAATGGCAGAAGATGAGGATAATGAGAAAATACAGGGCGGTCAGTCTGCCATTGATCAAAACACCAAGCAGAAGATGGTCAATACAGAGAATGTGACACCATCTCATAGAGGTGGAGTCAGTACTACAAGCGGTGACGTAATGCTCACAGCTCAAGGTAAAGGAGCCGGCATTCCAGAGAAGGATTACCTAGATGTTAAAAATGACTCAGGTGTCTGTAAAAGCATTGAAATGGCTGGAAGAAGGAAAGTGGATAAAGGAGGAGAAATGGATGGGAAATGTAAAGTCGATAGAGAAGGAAAAGATATTGAAGTCTGTGTGTCAGATGAGTCCGATTCATTACAGATTCCCAGAGGTGAATCAGCGGAGACTGACCGACTGCAAAAGATACCCTTTACCAATAACCTGTCTGTTGATTCAGAATCTAAAATGATTCATTTTCAAGAGCTTCCCTCTCCTGCAGTATCTCCTAAGAAATTCATTGTTACTAAGTCTGGCAGTCAGTCCCTGCATGCATTGCAGAAGGAGCCCATCTCTGACCAGCAACAGTCGAGTCCTGAAAAATCATTTACCTTTACCTCCTCTCAAATCTACCCACGGACAGAGCTGGATCAGCTTTCTAACCAATTAAATCAATCTGTTATTCATGACAGGCCCATCACAGAGACAAGTGAGGGCAAGGAGGAATCTTTTGATCCTGGTTATGGTCCTGTTGTATCTCAGGCTGCTTTTCCAGAGATTCCAACCCTTGACAATGAATCTACTCTGTGCTTGAGGCTTCCGGGATCCATGTTGAGTCATTGGGAGTTCATCAGTGACTGTGACGTCTCACTTCCTGGACAGAATAGTCATCATGGCATCTCACGCTCTGAAGAAGTCAGAGCTGAAGGGGGTGGGCAAATCACACAAGCATCAACAATAACAACGAAAGAATCAATATCAATGAAGCCTGTGGTGGATAGTAATGTGGAAACTAAACAGGATGTGAATGATTGGACAGTGATGGATAAAAAGATACTAGAAGAAGAGATGATGGAAGGCAGAGAAAAAATACTGGAAACCTCTCAATTAAACAATACCACAGGTCCACAGAGTGGGAGAGAACTACATTGCACTGCACTGCTAACGACTGACTCTGATCATTACATTCAACCATCTAATATTGGATCAAAGACCACTGTTATCCAACCTTGTACAAGTGATGTGTCCATCAAAGATGAGGTCATCAATGTAAGCTCGCCTCTAACATCTGACATGCCCCTTGGCTGGGCTCACGATGAAACCACAGAGGATGAACAAGAAAAACTGCAGGAAGAAAAATGTAAAGAGGACATTAAAAACATCACACTCCATGATATGGGAGAAAAGAGTAATAAGGAAGGTCACAGGGCAATAAAAATGGAACAAGCCTCTACTCAAGTACATAATGGGGAAGATAAGGAGGCTGTAGAGAAAACAGAGATACACTCAAAGAAGAAAAAGAAACAGAAGCGGAAACAAAGGCAAAAGACTGTGGCCCTACAAAAGGATGATACAAGCCCAGGGAAAAATGTGGAAGATGAGTGTCTGTCCACATCTACTCCTGACCTCAGTGGAGTAGGGTTCTGTGAGGACAGAGGGAGGGTTGAAAAGGATTTTAGTGTTGTGTCTCCCCTTGTGTCAGACCACAGCCTGGCTCTGTACCCATTGGTAGCAACAGCTGAGCCTGTCTCTGACAACAACCCTAAACCAGATAGAAATTTAGTTCCCAGCCAATCGAGTTCCACTAAGGTTGCTAAGCAACAGCAACAGGAAGATGGACAGGGACAGCATCAGCTGGGATTCAGAGACTCCTCAGATGATAACAAAAACCTGTTGCCAGAGGTAACACAAGTTCCCGATTGGTCTGATGGGAGATTGAGTCAGCCAGGAGACATGGGTGACAGAGATGACAACAGCTGTATCATGGATGGCGAAAGAGGGGCGGAGAAAAGGCATAAAAAGTTAGAGGTGGAGTTACCTATTACATCATGTAATCAAAGCATTAACATGTCTTCAGATACCTACAGTGTTCCTGATGGAAACAGCCATGCGGATATGAAGAGTGTCGCTTCGTTTAGAGAGACAGAGACAAAGACACAGTGTCCTGAAAGTGATCAAATACAGAGGTCTTATGAAAACTACAGTGTAGGGTCAAGATTGGTCAAACTGGATTTAATGAGTAAAAAACCTCAGACACAAAAGACCCTGCTAGCATTCGAGGTTAAAAAGGCGGAGGAGGGGGCAGAAGCAGCCAGAACAGGGGTAGCATTAGCTTCTCAAGGTCAAGATGGAGAAATTGAGGCCTCAGCCAATAACACAAAAGCTCCTATTGTACCTATTTCACACACACAGGAAAGCACAGCACTGAAATGTCCTGTTCATATGCACATCAGCTTGAATGACCAGATGTCTTGCATTGAGGCCTCACCCAGGCCAGACCAGATCCAAGAATTTCCTGTAAAAACAATCAGCAATACCATTACTGCAATTAATCTGTCTTTGGACAAAGAGCCTATAGCAGAGGACACCTGTTCTAAAGTGGTTTTGGGATCCAGTTGTGGAATCCAGCAGAGAGGTCAGGATGTAGTGTATGACACTCCTCTGCTTCAAAGCTGCCAGAAAGAAACAGACACACAAAGCCTCACAGCAACAGGAACCCTTGAAAAAAGCCCTTTTTCGGAGGAAGATAAAGAGGCCCGGGGAATAAAAAAAAAACAGGAAAATAAGGAAAATGAGACCAAAGAGGACAAAGAGCAAAGGAAAGAACAAGAGGCATCTCAGAATGCAGATGACAGTGAGCCAACAGGGTTAATATCTGTAAATGCAGGACCCATCCCAACACATTACCCTGCTCTTGCCCCAGCACAGGCTGAGCAAGACACTGACTGGCTAGTAAAAGCCCTCCGTGATGCAGTGGCCCACACTCCGACTGAATGTCCGGACAGAGAAAAGTCCTCTGAAAAGATCATGCCAACCAGGTACCCTTCAACGTCAGAAAGTGTGTGTTAGTGGTCCTTATTAAGACTTAGTCTGTCATTTTTTGTATCTTGTTGCAGTAATACAATTTTTTATTTAATGATATTTATTGGTTTCACAAAACAAATTACAACTTCATAACACATTAGGTCTGGAAGTGTAAAATCATGTAAAAGGCCTGATACTGACCTGTAACAGGTCAATAGTTACAGAAAAGGTCAGATTGTACATGACAGAGCAAAAGGGGCATGCCATTTTACAAGGCCATACATTGTGAGGGGAATACACAGTATCCACACTCATGCGCTGATTACACAGACACACAAACGTCTGCACACACCTCCCTTGGGCACTGTATGGGAGGTGCGGTGAGATGGGATGAAACAGTATTTTGAACAGTATTTTGTCTCAATATTTTATGTCAAAGATGCATGTCGGATCATAAGTGATTTTATATAGACATACAAACGTGTGCACGCACACATCACATATGTGAACACACAGTGTCACGTCGTGAATATGCCATGTTGTCACAGAGAATATTTTTGTACTAACCATATATTCCATGCTGATTAAAAGCTGGCATTAGAACTTAAAACATTTTTTTATGTCACTGTATTCTCAGAATTCAAGGGTTTGTAGTTTTGGCAGATTCTGTGTATTAATAGAAATATTTTTCTTCACATTCAGAACAGATTTGTTGTAATGGAAGCTATTGCAAAGAACATTGTGACAATGAATATGAATGAGCTCATAAGCACAGAGCTGGACTTTGTAGAGATAGGCTTTGGGTCAGATGACACTGGTTGAATTAGAAGGAAGCTCAATGGGAGAACTACAGACTATTATATCCACAGAATGACATCACTGTGACATCAACTCTGACCAAGAATGAGCCTTCTTGTTATTCAGAAATCCCAGCTGTTCACAACAGAAACAACAAATCACCAATACTTCACACTAACACACACAAGTATGCATTCTTTCATTCGGTAGATGTCTGTCATCTGTAATGAAATAAAGTTTTCTGTCCACCTTCCACAGAGCACTTCAGTTTCTGGATTCTCCCCAGGCTGAATACCGGACCCCCACAGAGGAAATTACTACTCCTCTTGGTCAGCAGGACAACATAGCAGAGAGCCCAGCAGAGAGTACATCAAGATATCCCACAGTAGACGAGTCAGGGGAGAGTGGGTAAGTTCAGTTAATTTCTTATGGTTGAGATCTAAAGGAGAAGAAGACTGTGTAAAGCAACATTTCTCAAAGTGTGAGGCACACCTCCCTTGGGCACTGCATGTGAGGTGCGGTGAGATGGGATGGAACAGAGAAATCCCAATTATCCATATAATTCTGTCTCAATATTTCATGACAAAGATGCATGTTGAAAAGTGATTTTGAATAATAATAATTACAAAAAGAGTTTTAATTCTCGGAAAAATGTGCTGAAAATCAGGACCAAAAATCCCATATTATTTTACTGTAGCTGGTGAAAGTCTTTTTTATTCTCCAATTCACCCCCCTTTCTAATCGATGCTGTGCCAAACTTTTGTACCAACCTGGTGTTTTCAATGGTAGTCTATCGGTGAGAGATACTCAGAAGAGAATAATGGAACCTCAATGGTTATGAATTATCACAGAGAATAATAACAAAGCTGCATATTACATGACAATTCAACCACAATAATGCAATAAACGTTACTAAATACATGGAAATGTATGCGGGGGAGACCTGGATAAAACATGTACCGAAGGGAGGCCTGACCAAAAAGTTTGAGAACCACTAGTATTAAGCAAGGAAAGTTTTGTATAGGACATTTTCAACAAGGCAATATGAAGCGCTTTACATAAAACATAAAAGGTATCAAGAAAACATTTTAAAGCAACTTCAGTAAATTCAAAAATACACAAATGCTTGAATTCTATTAAAAAAAGTCAAATAAATATGAAGATAAAAATAGAATGAGATCAAACAGGAAAGTTACAATGGAGTATAAGATGCTAAACAAAAGCCTCAAAAAGTGATTCAATAAAAGCCAATATCAAATAACACCCAGCACAGACCACAATATGCATGGAATTTTATTTAGAAATCCGGTGATGTGGGTGCGCCAAGGTAGTCCAACAGGTAAGTACGGGAACCATGTAGGCTCAGGTCTTACCACAGTGGCCTGGGTTTGTATCCGATGTTGGCTCTTTGCTGCATGTCTTCCTCTCTCTCTCTTCCTATCTTTCTGATCACATTTCACAATAAAGCCCCCAAATCATTCAAGGATCTGGAGAATCCCAGTGAGGGTAAAGATCAACTGTTAATCGAAGGCAGATTTACACTTACAGTACATCTGTAAACAAATTCAGTTTTGTTCAAATATGTTTGGAGTTCAAAGTTGCAGAACAAACAGATTAAGTTTCTTTAGTTGTATTGGGTGATATCTTAGCAATTAAGCTCCCGGTAAACATCCTGAGGTACATTGTATACACACTGCAAACACGTGGAGCAACAACTCAAAGTGTGAGAATCTATTTGGTACATGTATAAACATACTTTTCTACAGCTCCTACTTTTCTCTCAATCCTTTCAAAACCTTTTTCTCTGTTTTTCCCTCTCTTTCTTTGTCTGTTGTCTGGTTGTGTGCCTCTGGAGCCATCCCACTGTCACTGCATCACTTGCTGCCTGTCAGGCACAGCACTTGTCCTATGACGTCTGTGGTAATAACACGGGGAGATACAGTAACACACTTAAATACTTCCCCTACGGATAGATTCCCTTTAAGTGTCAAGTGATTATGTGTATACCAAAGGTAGTGTTAGCCAACAAAGAGTTATTGCATGAATTAGTCTATATCGATATGTGTATGCAGATATGTTTAAATGTGTAAGCATGTGTATATATGCGTACATATATATTTGTGTGTGTGTGAGAGTGTGCCTGTATGTCTCCGCCCCTGGGAGGCTGTCCTGGCTGTCAGCCTCATTTTGGCTCATGTGGGCCATGAGCTGTGTAGTGGGAGGAATTTGGGCTGGCGCTCAGGCATACTGAAGTCACCCACAAAGGCCAGACTGACTGGAACAAAAGCCAGAGTTCAGAGAAACACTTGAGCATGTGCCGGTGCCTGTATGTGTATGGTGGAGAGAGAGAGAGAGAAAAAGTGATAGAGACAGGGAAGGAGAGACCAAGAGAGAAAGAGAAAAGGAGTGGTTGGGACCAAATCATCGGTGGTGTTTGGAGAGAAGCACAGTGAATAACTTTTCATGTCCACCTCTCCGGCTCTGTGACAGACTGACTCCTCGGCAGTGAGTGGAACATATCTGCTATTGCTCCTGTAGCTTGTTGTTCTTCTCCGCAAGTTCTAAGGATTCTGCCATAAGGCCGAAGCAGATGGTTTTGAAGGTAACTACTGCTAATTACATTCTGCCGACGTTGACCTCACCAGATGGGTGGAGAGATGAAGGGAGGGAAAGAGAAGGAGGGAGGAAGGGAATTAAAGGGAGAGAAAGAGCGGAATGGAACATGATTTTGAAGACACAAGTCAAGGCATGTTTTTTTCCGACACTGGCCTGAAGAGCTCCTCACTCACTGTGTGTCTTTTCAGAGAATTTACTATTTAAAACAGTTTGTTTCTATGCTTCTTAGGAAGAATTTGCAACACTCAAATCAAATATATTGCTGGTGTTTAGGATTCAATTAAAAAGAAAATTGAGTTGTCTAAAGTCGTCCAAAAATCTTAGACAAGCATGTTGTGTCTTTCCACACAATTCTAAAAGCAGCTATGGTAGAGGTTGGAGTTTAATGTGTGGTATACTACTGAAATTACCCTGGTTTCAGATGAAGGAATCTTTGTGTCTCTTGGTGTATTGTTTGAGAGATATAGAAGTCTGAAAAGACAGTTGGTGTCATGTGTCATGCCATGTGTCATGTAAAACAGGTTAGTTTCCTTGGCAGTTTATGATAGTTACATCTACAGCTTATATCCATCTATCTATCATTCATTTAGCTTGAAAGGTTCTGCATAATATTTCTTAAGTTAGCCAATTACAGGAATGCACTGGTGGATTGAATGCATTAGTGTGTGTTTGTTTCTCTTTCTGTGTGTTTTTGTGTATTTTCCTCCATCTTTTGTCAAGCAGTCTTTGACGCTAATGTAAGCATGCTCTTAATGTCAAACTTCAGTCAGCGGGATGGTCAGAGTGCATCTCTGTGTGTGAACACCAGTGTGACTGCTGTCTGCAGAGCACAGGAGTCATAATTTTTAGCTGTTAAAATGTCACAATCCCCACTTTCTTCAGCTGGATTTATTTAGTAATGTCTCTCAGTCTTAACATTCTGTTTGGTCCTCTCTCTTCTGCTTCCAGTTGCTTCCAAGATTGACAGTTTGTATGTATAAATGTGCGCGCGCATGTGTGTGTGTCAGCTGCGCTCAAGATGTTTTATGTAGAAATCTGCATGCCAGCCTACAGTGAGTCAACACCACCTCTTGAGCCTGACAGTGCTGTTTTCATAGTGTTTGTCTAAGCCGCTTCTAGCAAGTTGCCCAGATGTGACAGCAGCCAAGAACACAATTTGAGAGCTCCAGCTGAGAAACAGCAACAGACCAAATTACAACATCTTCACTGATAAGCTAGGAAGACCCATCGACTGTGAATACAACTGACTGTTATAAATAGAACCTTATTTTTGGCAGTGTCTGTGTGAAACAACTCTTCTCTGGGTTAGGTCAACTTGCGTTTATAAGCAGCAATCAGAGTGGCTGGCTTGACTCACCGACATTTGACAAAGACTTCTTTTTTTAAAGAATGTCACGTTGACCTAACACTTGAAGACTTACACTTTTGTAGATTTTTAGTGTAGATTTTTGAGGAAAAACTAAGGAATCATGTGAAGTGTATCCAGCAAAAAAGCCAAGTTTTACTTTTTGTTAAGACACCAGCAAGAGGAGGCAGATAACAGAAATGTACTCTGTTGAGCTGAAAGACACTGCTGACAGGCACGCAGGCAAAGAGACAGATGGATAGAGCGCAAGCAGGAATGTAGGCAAAAGAGAAAGAGAACCAGAGGCAAAAGAGGCAGGCTGGCGGGCGGGCGGGCGGGCGGGCGGGCGGGCAGGCGGGCAGGCAGGCAGGCAGGCAGGCAGGCAGGCAGGCAGGCAGGCAGGCAGGCAGGCAGGCAGGCAGGCAGGCAGGCTATATCTTTGCTCTATACAAGACACTGTACTACCTTGTGTGCCATGTGGTAATGTATGTCTTCAAGTGTGTCCGGTGTGTGGTTGCTGTAAGGCCATTGTGCTGCTCTGTGGTGTAGCGTGGTTTATTTTTAGAGCCTTACAGGCAGGCCCCAGTGATGAACAGCTGCAAGGGCGTCCTCCAAATTGCAAGTCAGTTTACAGTCTTATGGTCTCTGATGAGAATGGCTTCTCTATCACGGAGTTCCTACAGGATAGTTATGCTAAACAGACTCTGCCAAGAAGGATCAAGCCCAATCCACTCAGCTAGACATCTTGCATGGGATTTGATGAGGGGAAGAAGGGGAAGCTAGCTCCTCGTACCCCTAGCCTCACGTAGTAGTCATGGACAAAAGTATTGGCAGTGACATTCATTTTTTGCTTTTTCGATTGTCCTCTGTTGACAGTGTTAGTAAATTATTGTGCAGAGGTGATAAGATGTATTTTAAATGAAAGTATCATTGGCCTCCAAAAATGTTTTCAACAGTTTTTGGGCCCTGACATAAAATGACTGCTAACATCATTTCACTAAGTCAAATCACCAGCACAAGGGAAAGTAATAATAATAATTATACATTTTATTTATATCACGCCTTTCTGGACACTCAAGGTCACTTTACAAACAATGAAACACAATATAAAGTAATTTTCTTTTAACAACAATTAAAAACAGCAGTAAAAACAACAATTGAATAAATGAACAGGGCATTACAATTGTGGTGGGAGTGAGTAGGCGAGGTTGTGTATGGCTTTGAATGTGAGTAGCAGTATTTTGTAATTGATGTGGTATGTGATAGGGAGCAAGTGGAGCTGTTGCAGGACAGGTGTGATGTGATCGGTGGAGGGGGTGCATGTGATAATGCGGACGGCTGGGTTTTGGACCAGTTGAAGTTTATGGAGGGTTTTTTGAGAGAGACCAAATAAAAGAGGGTTACAGTAATCCAGACGAGAGGTGATGAGGCTATGGACAAGGAAGGCAGTAGAGGGTGGGGTGAGGAACTGGCGGGGGAGGTGGATGTTTCGGAGATGTAAGTAGGCAGAGCGGGTGACATTGATGTGAGTAGAGAAGGAGGTGGAGTTTTTAAATGGAATGGAGAATTTATTGATTTTATTCAGAGTGAGTTTGTTGTCTATGATGAGAAGTTCAGTTTTATTGCTGTTTAGTGTAAGGAAGTTTGTGGAGAACCAGGATTTTATTTTACGGAGGCAGTTAATTAGCCAATAGGTTGAGAGTGTGGAATGGTTTGTTTGAGAGGTAGAGCTGGGCGTCATCCGTGTAGCAGTGAAACATGAACATTATGAACATTATGAACATTATGTTTTCGGAAAAGTATGAACTAGTTCTAGTCAATTGAAATCAAAATTTGAAGAGCAGGCTGATCACTGTCAAAAGAACATTTTTGCCAATTAAAGATTTTGAAACCTATAAAATGTGTTTTCCAGTATACCATGAAAAAATATTCTACAAATACTGAACTGGCAAACTTTGCAAAACACTAAATCTATCAGTGCTAATTTTTTTGGCCACAACTGTTGTTAGGTATTCAGTGAGGCTAGTCAGTCAAAGCTAAAAAACAAAGTGCATGAGGTTCATCTTAGCTTCAGGTCTTGTCTACTCAATGACGATGTGGGTGGAGTGTACAGGTATGCTGGGTTACAAAGGATCTGCAGTTCTCCAATGAATTTGTTTAGTCGCTCCCCTCCCATTTGTGTATTTCCTATATTTCTCTGTCCCCTCCCAACCTATCCTGTCTTTGCATCCTGACTCCTCTCCTCTAATTTCTTCCTCCTCCACAGGTGCTTCTTGGCAGATCAGGTTGCTGACCCTGCTCCTTCCCCTAATTCTACTCCTTCTCCTGCGGCTACATCTGCCTCCACTCCTGGTGGACACAACTTCCCACCTGCCCTCCCTCCCTACCTCCTTCAACACACAACAGAGTTCCCCACTCCTCCCCCCACCCCTCCAGAGAGACCTGCTCCTGGATCCACTCAGATCTCTTCAGTCCCAGACCCTGCCTCAGCCCCGGACTCTTCTCCAGCTCCTGTCTCAGCCCCAGACTCATCTCTAGCTCCTGTCTCAGCCTCAGATCCAGCCCCAGCATCTTCTTCAGGTCCACACCCTGTTATAGCCCCGGGCTCATCTTCTGTTCCTATCTCAGTCCCAGCCCAAACTCCAGCCCCAGCATCTTCTTCAGGGCCAGACCCTGCCTCAGCCCCAGACTCATCTCCAGCTCCTGTCTCAGCCCTAGCTCCAGCCCCAGTATCTTCCTCAGGTCCAGACCCTGCCTCAGCCCCAGACTCATCTCCAATTCCTGTCTCAGCCCCAGCTCCAGCCCCAGCATCTTCTTCAGGTCCAGACCCTGCCTCAGCCCCAGACTCATCTCCAGTTCCTGTCTCAGCCCCAGCTCCAGCCCCAGCATCTGCTTCAGGTCCAGACCCTGTCTTAGCCCCTGACTCATCTCCAGTTCCTATCTCAGTCCCAGCCCCAACTCCAGCCCCTGTATCTTCCTCAGGTCCAGACCCTGCCTCAGCCCCAGACTCATCTCCAGTTCCTATCTCAGTCCCAGCCCCAACTCCAGCCCCTGTATCTTCTTCAGGTCCTGACCCTGACCCTGCCTCAGCCCTAAACCCAGGCCCTGATTCAGTCTTGCATCCTGCCTCATTCCCGGATCCTTTCTCCCAAATTCCTCCTTCAGTTCCAGCCTTTGACAATCAAGGAAAGGAACCTTTTTTCGCTTCATGTCCTCCCCTAAACAGGTATGATCCCTTCTGTCATTTCCTAGAGTGCTTTGTAGATTTAATTCCAACTACCTAGTTACCTTCCTCACTGCTTGAGTGGTTCCACTGGAAATATGTACAGAATATTGTTTTAACTAATGCCGATGGTCAGACCTAGTATCTTAAGTTTCTGCCTCGCTGTTATTGTACAACTAGAGATCTGATTGGTCCAATTAGCTCAGCCTACTTGACGAAAAGCAGAAATGCCCTGATCTGCTGGAAGCTGGGCTTAACCAAGATTCGAGATGGTGGTCTAATATTTGCCATCTGTTGTGCCATCAACTCCATGTTGGTTGTAAGGCTCCATCTGGTACACCAGGCATGGACAACTTGCTGAATTAGAGTCAGGTCTAACATCATATTTTTCTACTTTGGTAAACCTAATTACAAACATGCCATAACATACTGTATTTATGACATACTATGTAGAATATTGTTTTTGCTAATCTCTTTTCTCATTGATGAAAAATACCATGTCATATTTTCTGTGAGCTACTGCCGGCCAGTGCATGCTCTGAATCCTGTCTAATTGTCGTAGACAACATCCATCACAGTCTCACAGATACTATTTTACATATCCTAGCTTGTAAGTGTGTTATGGCTATTATTAAGAGTCTGTAGAATTCAAATTGTCTTCTGGACAATTTGATTAAGGGCCTCTGAATCCATTATTGAGATTCTACATGTATTTTCTCATCAGCAATTATGTTCTCCACTATAGATGTTTTTCTATTTGGTATTATTGTCTAATATATACATGAATTTATTACTATATAGACTACATGCTACATGACTATTGTGCCAAATTGTGGAGTTAGTTTCACACAAGAGTAGTAACCCCACCTCTTTTGCTTTTGTCAGTTCAGGTGTAATACAATTTGGGAACAGAAGAGGGAGGCAATGTTTCTGAGTATTCACAGCAAGTCTGTGTTGCCACCATACTGACTGAACACTCAGGCTAGAACACTACAGTCAGGTGGTGCATGCACAAACAGGCTGAATTTATCCATTTTGGCGAGTAGCAATTAACCAAGAAAGCCTATAAAAGGACTGTAAAAATGTATTAAGAGTTAATATTATTCAGTCATAAAAGTATAAATACAATATTATGTCATAATAGTTCTGAATCAGATTTAGTTCAGTGCAACAAAATAGAGTTAGCCAAAATGCTAAATATTTCAAGGGGTGGTTACCTTTATATCTACACAACAGCTGCCTATCATATTTCACACGGGACCTGGTCATTACATCGTGAGTTCAAATGAATGCCAAAAGACTTTGCTGTCATGATATGACATATTTTGAATGGAAATGCTGACCAAACCATTCCAAAAAAGAGGGATCGCAACCACTCAGCTGATGTTCATATACACATACAAAGCTCTTCTCAGCCTTTTCACCCTGGTTGAACATTCTAGGCATTTAAACTTCCACTAATTTATGAACTTTGAATATAGTGACCTAGATTGAACAGACTGAGCTTATAAATCTTTCAGAAAAAGCCTGCCATATTTCTGACTCGCTTGAAATTTTAATTTCTCAATTTACTCAGTCTGAGGCTGAGGGCTAGCACATATTTGCCTTCACTGTTAAACTTTAGATGGTTTAATCCAAAGAGTTTTGTGCTCTACACACATTTTCTTCATTGATCCTTCAACCAAATAATAATGTAATGACATGTTTAGTTTAATTTCTTAGTGTAATTTCTGAAACCATGTTTCTCCTGTTAACAGAGAGGTTTGAGTGGATGAGTATGCAGCACTGGGCTCCTATGGTCAGACTTATTGACTGACTTGCCAAATCTGCTATTGTGTTGACAGACTGAGCTTCATATTCCTCTTTACCATGACTGTACAATAGATTAGTGATCTCACATTTTAGATGACATGATAGGCTTAGTACCAACAACCTTCAATGGGCGTATTTCTACCATAAGGTCATTAGCAACCACATTTTTAAACATCAGGTTTTCATATTATTCCTTCTCAATCTCTCTTTATCTCAATTCACAGACACAAGCATGTACGCACATTAAGTATACAGTAAACACTGTATGGTGTGTTTTAATGAGAATTCCGATGGATTAGATGACTAGACATTCCTGGTAGGTGGTCAGTAGAATGACAGCTCTTGCATGGGGATGGTCTGGGAAAGCATCTGGATTAGAGCATTCACAACCCTTTTGGAAACTTTGTGAATATGATGTGCCACCAGACACTCAGTAAATAGCCCATGTCTTTTCTCTCAAATGCAGACAGCAGGTTTGTCAAATTGTTTTTTGTCTGTTGAAGCTCCTCCGAGTGTGCTATAGGAATGGTGCGGGGGTTGGTAAAAGGGGGGTGGGGATGGGGGTGGGGAACAAATGCACATGCTCACACACACTTTCTCAGGGTCTATTGTTTACCTCTTGCATCATTCTGGTTGGCCATGCTGGCTGCTGGAAGCTTCCATTGTGTGAAATGAGACTGGGTCTGACACACTCCCTTTGCCACTCACCAAATTAGGAGATAGAGACATCCTGACAGGAGAGAGATAAAAAAGAAAGGGAGTGTGAGAGGATGGGAGAAAGAATAAGAAAGAGGTGAAGAGAGAGAGAGTTTTTGTTAATCTGATAGGTTTGCTGTCTGCTATTGTTTGGCTTCTCTGCACTGATGGTAAAAAGCTGCTGGGCTTTTTACGGGCTGCTGGTCTCTGGGGAGAGTGGTGGATAGAGGGGGAGGAGGGAGAGAGTCGCAACACAGCTCGGCTCAACCAGCTACTGAACAGAGGGGAAGAAGAAGATACCTCAGTGACGGAACAAGAGGGAGTGGATAATAATTTCCTTTATACCCTTTTATTTGGATAGTATTTCCTACATTCATAATGCATTCAAAGAGAATGCTATCTCTTGCTATTCTGCTGCATCATCCTACCTTGACTGCTGCTGTTTTCTCATAGACTTCTATCACTGCTCTGTGATGGAAATACACAGAGGGATAGCTCAATGAAGAAGGTAGCAATGAGACAGAGAAAGACAGGATCAGAATCATGAAGAATCAGAGGATAACTGAGGAAGATAAACAGATGATATTGCGCTAGCTGTATGAGGACATTCAGATCGCTACTGTCATCAGAAGGAAGAGCTCCATATTGGCACTGCTGTGGTGCAACACACCGCGGAGCATAACCATCGCTTTTACACAAACACACACACACCAGGCAACAGCAGCCTAACCACGGGAAGAGAGGAGTCCAACAGAGAGAGTAAAAGGAGGAGGGTGGATGTGGAAGGAGCTGAGAAGCAGGAGCAGACCAGGGGGGAGGGAGAGGAGGTAGAGGACCATAGCCGAGAATGGGCGCCACAGAGTCTATGGAGAACGGAGCCCCCTATGTCTCTCAGGAGCATACAGAGACCATGTAAGTTCTGCTGCAGGTCAACTGACTTTCATTCTTGCTGTGTGACTGGCTACCTAAATTCCAAATTGGCTTACTGCCTTGAC
The DNA here is from genome assembly GCA_036571765.1 of Plecoglossus altivelis. Classification (NCBI taxonomy): domain Eukaryota; kingdom Metazoa; phylum Chordata; class Actinopteri; order Osmeriformes; family Plecoglossidae; genus Plecoglossus; species Plecoglossus altivelis. The sequence goes on from BROE01000016.1 coordinate 4,919,586, forward strand.
TTGGCTGTGCTCTGCTGAACTGTACTCACTGGAGCTCTGGGTACATGAGAGCCGCCATCGCTGCTGCCTTTGTTGTTGTATTGGCTGTGAGGAGCTCCCTATCCAGGCCACCTAGCCATGCTGCATAATGCTCATGAGCTTTTTAAAATGCATTATAGATAACTGAGAATGTTTGTAAGCATGTGTCTTGATTGGCCACAGCAGGGATGAAATTGAATATGGAGAGACATGTAATGTGTTTTATTTTTCATTAAAAAAAGATCAATGAGTAGCATGTCTAATGGAACATACAACTCATTGCACAGTATGTGTGTGTCAGACTATTCAGATCAATGTGACAGGAAACTGCGACCCAGCAGTGTTCAAGGCAAACAGGCAGGGGGTAGCATCCCCGGGCTCCAGAAATGGGTGTCGGGATCCCCGTGTTTTCTTTCATGGGGCAAGGGAGGAGGGCACCTCTGCAGTGATGGGATCATGAGAAGAAGCTGGTGACAAGGCTTAAATATAATGTTGTGGAGGGAGACACTGGGAGGACAGGTGGGAGGGTGGGATGAAGGGAGAGAGAGTGCTCTACTTACTGTGTTTTATTTATATCCCAAATACTTAGGGAAAGGAAGCGTGTGATAGTGTGCAAGGGAGAATGACTAAGGGAGGGAGTCTGTGTGCTGGTGCATGTGAGTGTGCAACCACGTTCACCACCAGAGAGCTGTGTGGTTATCCGTAAGTAATGTGGCTTTTAGGATGTTCAAAGTTTTGGTTACGTAACTTTTTTTTAGTGCACTGACGCAAGTCAGGCTCACCTGGAATATTTCTCTAGCTTATTATGTTCAAGCACAGAGCTCAGAACAGTCAAGAGTTCATAAAGTGCTGCTCCATAATGAAGTAAAGGAATTGCACTGGCTTTTAGTTTCATTATGGAAAAATCATGATAGGGTCTGGAAGTCTCTGTCTGTCTCTATCTGGTTTGTGGCCTGTATGATTTCTCTGCAATAGATGCTGGTGTTGATGTAAGCCTACAGCTTGCTCATATCTTTCTTTTTCATTTAGGCTGATGGACCAATCTGAGGTTATACATGTTCTTGTTACACTTAAAACTATCTAGTCTGAGGGTCTTTTCATAGATGATTGTACTGCCATCTTACTTACTTCTCTTCTTAATGATCTCAGGGATTGGTGACACTAAGAGGTGATTGGAAAAGGGTGAGTGTTCTTCAAGAAAGTAAGAGCACACACACTAGATTGAAGCCTTTCTTGTCTTTTGGACTTTTTGGAGATACATCTTGGTCAAGAAGTAAAAAAATGTTCATGTTGTTATCAGGACAATTGCAATAGCCATAATGGATTTAGGTACACATACGCTACCATAGTTTAAATGTTTGTTGGTATATGTCATAATTTAGCATTGTATTACATGTAGGTAGAAGTATATATACACAGTAGTTGAGTTTCTGGATGTACTTGTACTGATAATGGTTTAAAGAACAAAATATGGCATCCCACCAGAAAGTCTATGGTAAATTATTGATTTCCTGTTGGGTTGGTTTTACAGGCCCATTTGGTTCAGCAACAACACAGGCTAAGCTTGACAGTTAGACCAGGTTAGTTTCACAGCATACATTGCCATGGAATAGATCTCTGGTGGCCATGATAAAATATGATCATGATACAAGGGCAGAAACTCTTCTCTGTAATTAATCCCTTGTCAGGGAAAGAAGCTACAGAGACATAGATCACCCAGATTCTCTTCAGAGATCATTGCGCCATTTCCATATCTCTGTGTATTTCTATGGACCGTTCATTCATGTGTGCATGTAAGGTTATGTGCTAGTATGTATGTTTATATGAGTGTTGTGAAAGGAAAGGAGAAAGATAATCGACAAGTTGCAGTGTTGTAGGGTGTGTTTAGCTTCCATATATGTACACTGCCTGTCCACGTCTTTAATGAAATATGAAACAGCGCCCTCTGTTGTTTTTAACAGTCACTACCCTTTATTTTCTTTTGCGCACCCACTTAAGAACTCGCACACAGAGAAAGAGGAATATAGACACACGTTCAATTATGACTGCAGGAAATGGAATGCGGGGGACAACAACTGTGTTGTAGTCACAGTTAAATTTAGTGAGACATTACATTAGGCTATTTTGACAGGCAAAGAAAAGGGTTGACAGTATGTTACAGTGTGTATGGACGAGGTTCCATTAATCATTAATCGTTGCCTCAGTTTCACACAGATTTAAGACCACTACCCTTTTCTCCCTATCTTCCTATTTTCCCTTCCATCTACCTTATTTGTCTCTCATCATCCTTCTCTGAGAGATGACATCATTACTTTTCACTAACCAATCCCTCCATCAAATACACAATAATTTCAATAATCACGACCCAAACACTTATTTCTGTATTCCTAACCTATTATTGTTCTTGTCAGACCAATTTGACCTAGCAGAAGAGCCATATATGGTATTCTATGCTGTCTATTCTGCATTCATCCAGCCCATCTTGTGGGTAAACAGGTGCTCATGCACAGGTGTAAACTGATCTGCCTTCTCCCGAGGGTGGAGTGGTTTTAGGGATGGGCTAAGCCTATTGCAAGAGACACATGAGTCTGTTTGCCTACTTGTGTGCCTGTCTGTTTCATTCTCTTAAGGGTAGCTTATACTCTCTGTTTCAGTCTGAGAAATGCTTCCTCATTGTCTCGGTTGGCATCTGTAAATATATATCGGAGCTGTTCCTACATTTATTATGAAAATTTGAAAGGCGGGCATGAATGACTCCCTGACTGTGTGAGCCAGGCCATTATCTGAGAGAACATCTATATTACACACTGTGGAAAAAATGGCTGTATTTTAAAACTCATTGAAGGAAGTAGTGTCTGCAGAATTGTTAGTTGTGCAGATCTGTGTCCCTGTATGTATATGTGTGTGCGTGTGTGATGTGTGTGTTGGCCCAGACTGTGCTTACTGACAGTCTGGGTTTTGACCACAGTGGAACATATGGCGTGTGCAGCCTCCAGTCACCATGGCAACTGTGTGTTTCTGTTGTGAAATGTTCTCTTCAAGGCAGTACAAGAAAAGTGGGTGGGGTTTAACTGGGGCTAGCTGGTTTCAACTTAAAAGCCATTGAGACAAAAAACGTATGGATTTAGTTATTCGTTACATATCGCAGATTATATATGGTAACTTCAAAACGGATGCCTCAAACAACTATGGATGAGGCCTCCTCTCTGAACATTTCTTTTGGAAAACAAGGAAAGATGTTTCTGTGAGTTGGGGTGTCTCCCCCAGCTTTTTGGCACTGTCTAGATTATGGCCATAAAACTGCTGTCCCCTGAGGGCGTATTATCTGTGGTACAGAGAGAGAGAATTACCAGATATTGCCAGATATGACCACATTTTATTGGATTTTGAAGGGATTCATACCAACCTGCTTTACCCACAACTACCCCCCAATATATAAACATCTTTCTGTGTTGCTTGTTACTGAGGTTTCATTGTTGTAATGGAACATTAGACCTCATGCCTCCATGTGTTATTGGCATTAAAAACTAAATTCACGTATCTCATGATGCAGAGTAACACCAAGTCTATAACCTCCAGTGTACTGTCCTTAAGAAGAAAAAAAAGCCTGAAGGAGTGGTTCTGGTAGATGGGGTCTGTGTAGTTGGCAGGTCTGTTCTCTGCACCTGCATGATGTCTCTGGATTTCAATTATCTCATTTGAATTCAGAGGAGAATTAAAGAGACAGATATGGGAGAAAATTAAGATTCTTTGTCAACGGCAATAAATGTTTTTGCGCGTGTTTGAGTTTATATGTGTGTTTGTAAAGACATTTGTATCTGAAGCAAATACAAATGTGCTTCCTTCCCCTGCTTTCATGAGGGAGAGAAAACAGGAGAATATGAAGGTTGAGGATCAAGTGGAGTGGAGACAGACAGTAAGAGGGAGAGGGAGAGAGAGGGAGAGATCGCCAGAATTTCTGCAGGTGGGGCGATTCTGCAGTCAGTCGCATTTTAAAAAGGCAGCATCCCTTGCAACAATATACGAGCGGAGAGGGAGGCTGGCAAGGGCCATTTCAAACAGATACTTACAGAAGTCAGCGATAATAGAGGAGAGGAGGAGAAAAGATGAGGAGCAATTGAGGATTCAGTGAATGTCTACCAGTGTGACAGTCAGCCAGTGTGTGTGGTGAGGAGAGCAGTCAGTAGCCATGGCGGTGAAGATGTGGCAGGCTCTGTCTCCCCTGCAGTGGGCTCGCTGGGGCTGGGACTCACTGCTTGGAGGGACTGTAGGGGGAGGGGAAAGTCCAGACCTCGCTCTTGGGCTCCTCCAGCGCCTCTCCTGGGGGTCTCGACACGACAGCATGCTACAGGCAGCCAGGGGACCTGGAAGACAGAGGTGAGCTGGAGGGATGAGATGGAGGATTGAGATTGAGATAAGGAGGGGTGAAGGGGAGGAAGTAGACAGAAGGATAGGGAGGAGGGGTGAATGGAGGAGTGATATGGAAAGATGGGAAAGAAGGGTGAAATTGAGGACTGAGATGTAGTGTAGGAGCAGATAATGTATTTGTGGTCATGTGTTGGTTTGTGTCTGTATGTGAGTGTGGATGTATCACTCTTATTTTGCACCTGACGCACAGAGGGCTTTTCCGTCCATAGACGCACATTGGTAAATTAGAGAATGAACTTGCACACCAGTGGGCGGTTCAGTGAAAAAGGTTGGCATGTTTTGGAGAAAATGTTCCCTGATGCTATTTTGCAGTTCCAGAAAACCATTCTGCCACTATCCAGGGAAAATGACATGCGTCGGTGCCCAAAGTCAATTGTGCTGGTGCAAAATAGAGGCCTAAATATTATGAAACATGTAAAAGTAATTAATAACAACATAATATCTGATGACTGTATTTTTGTTCTTAAATCGATTTACTGTGTGTAGCAATAGTGATAAAGATAGCTATTATAATTTCTTTATTTCTAGTGTAGGGTAAAATGGTGTGGGTGGGTGGGGGGGAGTTATTAGCCTATGCTTCTGCTCATACACTGTTCGAAGAGTCTATAAGTGTGAGCTGAATTAGTAATTTAAGAAAGTTTTTTGTAAATTACGATGTCTGAATAAACAAACAAAAAACAACATGGAACCGCACCTGCGTGCGCCTGGAAAATCCACCATTATAATTGCAATCCATAATGGAACTTGTGCTGCTGCTTTCAAAGGACATGTGAGCTGACCCTCTGATCGGTTTATGGCATGTTATGCCCAAACCACACCTATGACTAATGTAGCCACTTAACACCAACCCTGTTTATCTATTTGCCGGGCTCAAGAGTTATTTATCACTCTGATATAATAGCAACAGTGCCAGAGTCCAACCCACAAAGTTACTTGGTTTTGCGCTTGACACTTCCTCAGGTTTCAGGTTGTGTAAATAGGGCCCATAGTGTTTTTTTGTCAATCAATTAATTCAGTTTACAGTGTGTGATTTCACACATATGTATCATGTTTACAGAATTTCTCTTTAAAGTGGCCAGCTCAACCTTGTTCGTCAGTAGTTCTCAATGTTGGTGTGTGTGACGGTGGTAGGGGTGAGTATTAGGGAAAGGGCGATGTGTATGAAAAAGAAGGAAAGTGTTAGTAGAGTTAGGGTGTGTATATGTATGCTATTCTGTATCTTATGCAAGGCAGAAACACCTTTGTTTTGCTCGATATGGGAGTGTATCTATAAAGAAGCGTACTGGCAGTATGGAGGAAGTGATGTAACCTGCCATTAAACACCAATGTACAGTATCTCTAATCTTCTCTCGCCTCAGCTTTTTTTGTTCAACTATCTATCAATCACTTTCACTTTCATTTATTCTCTCTTGCTCTATCGCTGTTTATATCCAAGTTGTGCTCTCTCTCCCTCCCAGGAGTTCAGATTCAGATGGAGCATTTGAGACCCCTGAGTCGACCACCCCAGTAAAGGCTGCGTCGCCCCCCCTGCCTCCCTCAGAGGCTGATACCGGCTCCCTCCAGCTCACTTCAGAGGATACAGGTGAGACTGGAAATACTTCTAAGGTTGAAACTGTTTGCAGAGACCATAGCGGATGGAGTTGAGCTTTGAGAAAGCACACGATATAGTTAATGATAAATGCTTGTAAAACTTAACATCAAGAGGGAGAGAGATTCCTAGACCACAGATCTTATGAGGGAGGGACCTTCAAAGATATATGCTGCATAGTGCCCCCAGCTGTAGTGCACTGTGCATTTCCCCCATCATTTTAACATTTGTATGGCTACACAAATATACATTGACATGTACCTGGAGTCTGTATAGTTATCCTGAAGAGAACAGAGAGATGTAAGTATAGAAGAGTTTAGTATACTGAAATATTGCTTTAACCAGTCTGTAGTGGTTACTGTTAGTATTGCTGCACAAATACATTATCAGGCTTAGCTATGCTTAATATCACCATCCATCCATCCTCCTTGTATTCTTAATGACTTGTCTAATGCCGAATTGGCCAACTGGAGTCCTGCAATTGAATTATAACTGCACACACTGATATTAGACAGCCTAAAAGTAGATGGATTCTTTAACTCTCACAAACATAAAGGATACTGTATATATGTGTATTCTCTGTGTTTTCTCAGGTTTTGGCGCTGGATCAGTAACAGACAGTGATCCAGCCTCAGACCTTCCTGCAGGGCGTCCTCCTAGTCGCTCGCTCTCCATAGTCTTTGACGAGGATAAGCCAATTGCTGCAAGTGGCACCTACAACTTTGAAGCGCCTACTGCTGGGTCCCCTACCCGCGCCCCTCTAACCCGTTCTCTCAGCCTTCAGGCAGGGGAATTTGATGATTCAACAGACAGGTTTGTCACCGAAGGCCTCCTTTCCACTGCAGAACCCTTCAGTGCAGGCACTGAGAGCGCTCCAGGGACTCTACTCAGAGCCAAGAAAGTCCGCCCTGGATCCTTGAAGAAGAAGCCTCTACTTAGGCAGAGCTCCAACCCTGAGAACCCTCAGCCCACCTCTTCCTCCAGCACACCAGAGTTAAAGAAAAAGGTCAAGCCCAGGGCTGCCAGCCCTTCGCAGAGCCAAGAAGGGTCAGACGGATCCAGCCCAGGGGGCACCCTATGCAGGCCCCGCAACAAGTCTCGTGTGGAGACCCCCCCCCTCTCCCTGAGGAGACTAATCACTCAAGCCCAGAGGACGTCCAACCTAACATCTCTTTAAACCTGTGCCAGGAAAAAGCCACTTTCCCTGTGCCAGAGCTACCAGTGACCGAAGAGGAGTCCCCCGTCCCCCCAAGTGGTTCCTACAAATGGGACCCCGAAAACTTTGAGGAGATCAACCCTTTCAACAGTGGTGGGAGCAAGATAGCCAACTCCCCTGTGCTGGGAAGGAAAGGACCAGTGGCTGCCTCTAACCTTTCACCCCCAAAGAGCCCCTCAGTACTTGCAGAGGAACCAGCCTGCTCCGACCCCCCCATCACCCTCCTGGCAGGTTCAGTCCCCAACCTTGAGGAGGTACCCATCCTACCCAAGCGTCAGCCGGTGAGGCTGGAATTTGACTACTCTGAGGAGAACGGTGAGGCAAGCCACCAGGCCTCACCGCCACCCAAGAGGCTGGGCAAGAAGCCAGGCACAAAAATGCCCCTGAGGAAGCCCCGACTGGGGGTAAAGAAAGTCCCCCCACCACAGATGGAGCCTCTGGAAAATGCTACCACCTCATACCCTAACAATGATGATGACATTGCTATCCCCAAAGCCACCTACAACTTTGACCCTAACAAGTGGGAAGACCCAAACTTCAACCCCTTCTCCTCAAAAAGCGGCATTCCCAACTCACCCAAGTTGTCCCGGCCATCCTACAGCTACCCAGAAGATTTGTTTGATGACTCCATTGAGTCTCTCAAGTCCTCAAATACAATGACCAGCTCCCCACCTAAAACTGCATCTGCTTCCTTTGAAATGACCAATGACAAAGATATTGAAAATGATAATGTTGGAGAGCTCCAGGAGCGCAACCAAAACAAACCAGCCAAAAAGAAGAAAACGCCCATCAAGTCGTAAGTTCACCAGGCTGTTGTTTGCTAGTCAGCATTTACTGCCATCATACAGTATGCATTCATACACAGTGTTTTGGTGTATGTCAATGTATAAATGCCATTATTTTGGTGTGACTGCATGTGTTTGTGCTTCGCCCATGTGCGGTGTCTATTCCCTCTCTTGTGCCAGTACCCTCTGTCTGTCTCTCTGTCACCTTTGTGTCTGTGTATTCTCGTATGTCACAGGAAGTCCAAGGGTGTGTCTTCTCTATGTTGTCTGTTGTAAGTACAGGGGCATGAACACAGCTACCCAATATGTCCACTACAGCAGATCCACAAATCCCTTTTCTGAACCTTCATGTATTTTCATCATCAAGTCATCAAACATTGTTGCTGTAAAAAACTATTCTTGCTTCAAACCTCCCTTCATTTCTTGCCTAAAACTTCAGCCTCACTCCTGAAATGTTTTCACGTTTCGTCTCTGACATAATTCACCATACAACCTATTGGTCATTTCCCCATCAAACTAATTCACTAAAATATATGTAAGTATTGAGCTTTTCTCTGTTTTGTAAAAACCTTTTGGAGCATTCTACAGTTTTGGGTCTTTTCACCACTAGAAAAATGTAATGGACATGGAAATCAATTACTGCTCTTCAGAAATGCTCCCAGAGAATATTATGTATTGTCTGTGTACCTTTTTTATGTTTACATAGGGGAGATTATAATTTTAAAAAAACCCTGATATTAATCAACTCTTCTTCCTCTCAGTAACACTTTCAGAGTGAAGAGATCACCAAAAAGATCACCCATGTCTGATCCATCATCACAGGTAACCCCATACACACATGCACACGTGCACGCACACACACACAAACACACACACACAAGATCTCTAACTCTTCTCTATTCCAGAAGCCCACTCCAGAGGACGAGACCCCCCCACTCCCTCTCCAGGATGACCATGCCACAGACGAGGAGAAGCTCGCCTCCTCCACCAAGTGGGCGGCTCTCCATGACATGGAGTCGGAGCTGATCTCCGATACCCAGGACTTCCCTCAACCGTCTGACCTTACGTCTTTTGTAAACGAAAACAGTTTGCCTCCCCAGACCCACGGTAATTTGCGGGCAACTCTGTATCTGAATAACAACTAACCAACACCAGTGCAGAAGTGTGGACAGAGGAAACTAAACTGAACAGCTGTTTTGACCATTCAGTTATGTATCATACGGTAGCCATTTTCTGTTGTCCAGTTGAATATGCTGCATTAGCATTGATTTGAGCCTGGTGGTGACACCAATATACTGACCCACTTCTCTACTGGCCCCTGAACTCCCAGAGGCTCTTTCTGCCCTGGGTGAACTGAGCCATGGATGGAAAAGGGCAGCCAGCTCGCAGAGCCTCAGACCTATCCCACCAGGACAACGATCATTTTGATGTCACTTGCCTGTCTGTCTCTCAGTCTCTCCCATCTTTATCACTCTTCCTATCTGTTCTTTATTTATTTTGTATTTGAATCTATCTCTTGGCACTTCTAGTTCTATTCTCCATTTCTAAACGTGTTTCTCTCTCTCTTTCTCGCTCTCTCTCTCTTCTTTTCTCAGTCCCAGACTATGAGATTGAGTACATGGAGAAGATTGGTTCTTCCTCACCTGTGAGTATCTACTGCTACCTGGCCTCGACAGAAAAAGAAAGCAGCTATGATCTTTTTAGAACTGAAAACTTGATCCTTTGTCACTTTTTAAGTGCATTTGTCTGTGTGCATTTCTAGCCTCTGTCAGTGAAGAAGCCTTCTCTGTACCTGAAGTTGGAGTCTGTAACAGACAACCTGACAAACACCTGCTCCCATGGTTCTGAGCCCAACTCACCATGCACAGGGTAGTGCAATTTAACACAAATTTGAAATAGAATTGAATGAGATATTTCACTACTTAATAATTCTTGTATACATTCATAGAAGGTGCAGCTATATGGGCATATGTAAAGATTTATGTGACATCTCTCACTCTGCAGGAGTTTTGAGGAGATGGAGGCTCAGATCACAGCAGGCATGAAGACCCCAGTGCTGAACTCCCGACCCGCTCTGGAGGGTTCTGTGGGAGACAAGGGCAGGAAGTGGGAGAGCCAGGAACTGAGCCACCCACATAGTGCTGACAGAGATGGAGTGGTGAGTTTCACTCTAGCACTCATACCTAACCAGCCTAGGTGAACTGAAACATACAGCACATATTGTATGTGACCCATTGTCCTATGTCAGCAGACACATCTGGATGTTACATTTCTTATGTTTGTCTGTTTTCAATTGAACAATTTATGTTCACAACTTCATATACCATGCATAAGTGATTTAGCCACTAGATGGAGACAAAATTTCAATCCTCAGACTGTCTTGACCAGGTTTAGTTAAATGGCTCTCATACCCAGGCAAAAATCACCAGCGACCTACAGTCGTGATCACTTTCAGCATAGCTCCAATACTATCCACCGCCGATGAGCCCAGCGCTTGCTTTGCCAATGCTGACCCCTCCACACTCCTCACCCGATCCCCTCATCCTAATGCCCCTGTAGCCCCCATCCGAGGGCTTTGTGGAGCCCTCGGCCCAAGCCACACCCCTGTTAGACAGGCTGCCAGCGAATGACAACCCTCTGCAGTACCTGGAGCCTGACCTGGCAGAGACCAACCCCACAGCCTTCGCCCTCAAACTCCAGGTGTGTAGACAGACGTGTGCCCCTTTCCTCCTCCACATCCTTCGTGCCTTCATACCTGGGCCATCAACCTGCCCCTCGATAGCTTTATAGTACTCCTTGATTTGTGTGTCCGTGTATGTGAGTTCCCATTGTTACCATTTGTCATCTTATTCCCATCCTGCTCATTCAGGTTAGAACATCAACTTAGATTGTTCTCATGCCTTTATTGCCGCCATTTCTTTCCTCTGTTGGTCCTGTGTCTTGGTGGGTATCTAGTTAGATTGTGGATGGAGGGTATGTGTGCTCAACTCTGGTCTTTGTATGTCTCCTATTTGTTTTCTACCCTGGGCCGCACTCCCCCCCCCCATATCCCCCCACACCTACCCTGTGCGGCCCAGGAGGAGCTGGTGCTTGCTGCTCTGAGGATAGAGGCTCTGCAGGTAGCCCAAAACATCTCTCAGTGCCCCTCCCTCTCCACTGTAACCCCCCAGGTACTGTGCTGAGTCAGCCTGCACCTGCTGTGTGTGTGTGAGAGTGTGCGCGTCTGTCGAACGTCTGGCAGCATGGGCGTGTCTCAGCCTGCCCTTCCCCTGATTCCTACAATCACACAATTCCATGTGTGAGCCCATGGCCGTCTACCCAACATGGTGGCTGTGCAACAACAACATATTCAATACCCCCCCCCAGCTTCCTAAACCCCACCATTTAACATTTCTAACATGGCTTTCTGTCTCTAACAACCCCTTAGTCCCCAAAATAACACCCCAGCTCTCCCAGACCCCTAATCCCTGCCAGCCCACCACCTTCCCTGCCTGACGGCAATGCCATGCCTTCTCTCTCTTCCTCGCCTCATGCATGTTGCTTGTGCAGGAGAGGCTTGGTAAACATTAACGTGACTTGGGGCTTCTTGCGCTTCACTTTTATGCAATTTGTAGGCAATAAATCGTAATCTGATGAGAACTACTTTCTTAATATGAGCTCTGCCATTTTAGGTAGTGCTGAATGCTGCTCTCCCTGGACTCCTAATTCCTTGTCACATTTTATTATCTGAGTTTGTAAACCAACTAACAGAACTAATAAAATCATCAACATAGGTTCTGGTTGTTTTCGGGTTGGTGGTCAAAGTTGTATAACAAGTATCAGGATTGAACCGTGTTCTGGACACTGCCGAGTTAAGGATCAACTAGTTCATCGACAATAACAAAGTTCAATGAGGAATCTCAAACTAGATTGCCATGTTTGGTACATGTTGCCATGTATCAGCAAGTGCAATACAGATAGATCTTCCATCTCCCCTGTGTTGTCCAACCTTTCATGCTCTTATCTCGCGTGTCCACAGTCTCTACTCAAGAAGCCCAGCTTACGAAGGTGGATTCTCAACGGTATAGCCCTAGTCAAAGTAAGAGGTGTACAATCCCTACCGCCCCATAGATATGACCTTTCCCATCCTGCGCTAATCCAACTACAAACTACTCCAATCCACACAATGTATGTGGTCTATAGTTTAGAGACATCCCAGTGCCACTTCCCTACTTATTCTCTCACTCTGTATCTCTCCTCTGTAGGACTCTCCCTTTACAGCTGCAGTCCCTCAGTCTTCTGGTGTTCCACTTTGTTACGACATTCCTTACATCTTCCATCGTTGTATTCAATTAGTTTCGTTTCATACTGGGCAGACATCGTGTAGCAACCCAAAGTTGTTGGAAAGCACGTGATATCTTGGTCTCTATTTTCTCTTGGCCTCTTATTCTACCATAGACTGATGAAGCATTAACATTTGGGGATTTTTCTGGAACCTGTTGGCTTGGCAACTGTGACAGAGGTGCAGAGGTGCAGTTGGATCCTATTTCAACTGTTTTGGGGGATAGTACTTGAGCTGCAGCACATGTACATTCATTACTGAAACGATGCTCTTATGTCAGACTAAAGGTCCCGCACACTACACATGGAGCGATGACAATTTGGGGAAATTCGATGTTTAGGGCATCCCCAGGGATCATCTTGAATAGATGAAGACAAAGGGTTTAGTGTGCCTTAGTAGTGACTCATACCCTGCCAAGCAGTTTAACCCGGTTTGAGATTAGTCTTTCTTTATGTTCCGGACAAAGCCTCAGTTCCGCAAGGTACGGTCAGTCAACTGAATTAATGCCAAAACCCAGGATCACACAGTAGCAGTCCTTTGCTGTGGCAAAGGGCCTACACTACAATGAGTGATCAGAATAATGGCATTAGTGGTGATAAATACTGTTGCCAGCCCCAACACATCTCTGTATGACCCCTGTATTAAAGCTTCATTAGTCTCCTTCACCCCTACCACGCTCAGATTCAATCAAATCATCCCTTAATCCCTTCTCCTTCCTAGGAATTAATAATCCCTACCAGAGACAATTTTAGGGCCCCCAAAAAGTAAATCATGCTTTAATAGTAGAACTGAGAGAGGACACATAAGGCATCTCCAGCCAAACTAACTCTTCACAACTCAGCAAGTTCTATAGCTGGGGAGATGGTATTGTTTGGATCCCATTGAAACATATTTTAGCAAAGGAGAACACCGATTTCATTGCATTTCGGCCACTGTTTATACAGTCAACTGTATTGTGTGACACACCTTATAACCCTACATTAACACTCCGCAGTCTTTGCTGCCCACTCCCTTTCTCACTGTATACAATATGATGCAGCATGTGTCTGTGTAGAAGTCCAGATTACCCTCCTCAAGATATTCAGACAAGCAAGTCATCTTCGCTGATCACTGGATAACAACAATAGCATCTATGTAGGCTCCATCCAATCACAACCTGATGTATTTTCCGAAACATCCACCACAGCCTGCCTCATCTGCATATCTAGGTTTGCAGTGTGGCATCTACTTTACATTACTGACTGTAATGCTGCCAAGTGATTTGTTTCAGAGTCCTCCATGAATATGTGTGGCCATGATAACATTAGGAATTATTGACATGGATCAAATTTGGACAAATATTTGGGCTTTGCTAAAATTTGTATTTGGCCAGGTCAGAATATGATAGCAGCTCTAACAGTTGTGTGGGTGTGTGGCCTGCCTCTTCGCAACAGCAGAGGGAGAGAGAGGTGGCATCTCCCAGAGAGAGTTCAGTTTCCGAGGGCACACTCTACACCAGCCGGACAACCTATGCCCAGCAGGAGAGTTCCTACCTGCCCCGAGACCTTGACCAGTCCCTCGGCATTGCAAGGGAAGAGGTAAACACACACACATATACGCACCCATTCACACAAATGCATTTTTACTTTCCATTACATGCATTATATGCAGAGCAGTTTCAAACAGCAATTTCTTGTTTCCACAGATTGTGACAAAAGAAAAGGAGGTGTTGGAGTGGCAGAGGAAGTACGAAGAGAGTCATCAGGAAGTGGTGGAGATGAGGTGAGATGTACATCAATTGATCATGTTGCATGTTCTGGACCACCATTGGACCACATGCTTATTGTTTTATCATTCTCAGTGTTTTATGCTTTAGATGTCGTTAATGTGTTTGCTTTTGCATGCATCTGTATGTACATGTCCTTGTTTGCGCATTTACATGTGTGCAAATGATGGCTCATAACTTCAGATGACACATCAACTTGACATCATTACGGAAAGGTCTGCCTCCACCCAACAAGTGGTTAGTGAGCTAGGGAATTGGGAGGTGGTGTTGGGAAGAGGAGGAGAGTAAAAGGAAGAGGAGGGAAACAAAGGGGTATGTAAGGAGTTAAAGAACCAAGGGATGAGGTTGGGAAGATATGGATTTAGGGAAAAGGGGCTGGGAGAGAAGGGGACGGGAGAAGATGGTGGACTAGGGGAGCGGAGGCTTGGTGGTCCATCTGGCTACGGCCTAGTTAGTGTGGATAAGACAGAAGCTTACTGCATTAGTCTGATTGGGTACAGGATAAGGAGCCTGTAAGAGGCTAACGGGAAGGCACTGCTAATCCAGCTGCTTACCTCTATGGTAACCTGCTTTTCCCAAACCAAGTGATCCCTCCCTCCTGCAGCCCACTGAGCTAGTGACTGTTTGGGGATCCCCTAGCTGTAGGAAGCCAATCATTCTGCTTGGAAAAACAAAGCTCAACAGACTTAGTCTCAGCCCAAAGATAGTTCTAGTACTCACCTCTGTTATAGCACAGTGTGATCTCCTTTGCCAGGTAGCATGATTCATTGCAGCATCTGCACCTAATCTGTTGACTAACATTTTGTTTGTATTCATGTGAACTCTGTTTGTCTGTTAGGAGAATTGTTGCAGAGTATGAGAAGACTATTGCACAGATGATAGGTGAGTGGTGAGATTCTGAAACAAGCTAGAACTTGTTTCTCAGCATTTCAGTCACTCTCTTTTTATACACACATCCTTCATCTTCTTACCCCACTCCACCTCTGCCTTTCTCAACATGTTGATTGTTTGCAAGTGAACAAAAAGCATACACTTTGCTTGATGCTCCTCAGTAGCCCTTACTTGAGAGTTTACTGTATCTAATGTATTCTCTTTTATCTGTTTGCCTATTTTGTTCAAATGGTTGGTTGGTATAGCATAGCAGTGAAATTGAAAATAAATATCCTCATGTTCTATTTCTTGTGCCACATCAAACACACATGGTATTATCTTCAGCACATCCTGCTGCCCTCACTCGATGACATGTTTTTCTCCGTCAGTCTCTCCTGTCTCTTTTTTGCCGCAGTGCACGTTTATCTTTATTTCTACCTCTACTTCCACCTATTCCAGAACGAATCATTCTGCTGCTCTCTGGCACCACTCCCTGTTCAGATTCTGAATTCTGAATGCTCCTCCTCAGTCTCTGGCTTCTGTCTAACACACAGCTTTGTCACACAAGTCCTCCCAGCTTGATTTAACACAGTCCCTTCTTTTCTGTTCTGCTCTCATTGTTGCCCCTTACTCTTTGACACCCCCCTATCAGGCATGCCAGGTAAGTAGCACATACTCTTATGTATTTTGTGTCAGCACATCTCTGTCCATCAGAGAGAGTGAGCGAAGAAGAGAGTGAGACACTAACTCTTCTCTACCTGTTACATATCTGTGACATCTCTGCTTTTTGTCTTTCACTCGTGAGAAACTTGCTTCTGATCTTGTTAGCTCTCCCCTTTGGTCCTAAAGTGATAAGTCAGTTAGCAGGTGTTAAAGAGTTAAGTAGGATGCCCTTCCTAAACTGGACTGGAAAATATGTCTTAAGGGGGTTGATGGTTTTAACAGACAATCACCGTTGACAGTATGCTGACACTTTTGAATAATCTTTTGGTCTCTAGTTCTCTCGTCCTGTAGTTCTGTGTCTGCATGCTTCACATGGAAACTGAAAAACCTCAGAGACAGAGGTCAATAGCTGGGTCCCCATCTACTCAGTTTAGTGAAGTTGTTTAAAGAGTGTTCACGTACAGTTTGTGCTTGTTTATGTGTTTTTTACAGTTGATGCACGTGATAGTCTATAAGAACATAGTGTGTGTCCTCAATGTTTGCCTAACTGAAGTTTCAGGACTGCAATCCAAACTATGTGTGTGTGTGTGTCTTTTCGTCAGAGGATGAGCAGAAGGAAAAGTCATTGTCTCACCACACTATCCAGCAGTTGATCGTAGAGAAGGACCAGGCTTTGGCGGACCTCAACTCAGTAGAGAAGTCACTAGCCGATCTTTTCCGCCGCTACGAAAAGATGAAAGATGTGCTGGAGGGCTTCCGCAAGGTGGACTATGACATTTACACATAAGCACACAGGCTCATACACATGTGCACACACAGGTGCGGTAGTTGATCAATGTGTGTGTGTGTGTTTTCAGAATGAAGAGGTTCTGAAAAAGTGTGCGCAGGAGTACCTGTCACGGGTCCGTAAGGAGGAGCAGCGCTACCAGGCACTGAAGATTCATGCAGAGGAGAAACTTGATAAGTTAGTCTGCATTGAGAATAAATGTGCAGCCCAATGACAGTGTATATAACAGTTCCAAGCGTCCAAACTCTTGAGAATCTAACCTTTTAGGAAATCTTCTCAAAAACTCGTTCAATTGTCTAGTCCGTGAAGGTGATTATCTGTGACTGATTATGTGTATATCTTTGCAGGGCCAATACAGACATAGCCCAGGTGAGAACTAAAGCCAAGCAAGAGCAGGCAGCCTACCAGGCCAGTCTGAGGAAGGAGCAGATGAAGGTGGACTCCCTAGAACGTACACTGGAGCAGAAGGTCAGACACGATGGGACCTTGCATTGGCATATCTTGTAGAAACACCATATAATCATCATGACTAACTAAACCCTAACTACATAAAATATACTCTTGTAGTTCATGATAGATGGTGACCTTCTAATTGTGTTTCTTCTGCCTAGAACAAAGAAATTGAGGAGCTAACGAAGATCTGTGACGAGCTGATTGCCAAGATGGGAAAAAGCTAGCAGTACTGTTGTTTCTGTGTTCTTAGTCATCCAAGGAAAGACGATGACAGGAGGAAAAGGGGAATGAAAGAAGAGAGATTACATGAATGCCTCTTTGGATAGATAGGCAGCTCTGGCCAGAGCAATCTCTTGACTTTCTCCCTGTATAGTACCCTACCCACTGGAATGACTTCACTGTTCACCCTGAACATTTTGATGTGTCAATGTGTATACGTTTCCTGTATCAGGGGTCAGTGAAAGGCTTTAGAAATGTATTCCATATCATAAGAGATACTGTGTGAGAGAGAAGAATTATGAGTGAGTTACTTAAAATAATTGTATGTAAGAGTTTTATGTGGATGAGATGATAAAATTTATGTTGCCATGACAGCCACTGAGGGGAACGACTGTTCAGCAACCTTACTCTATCTTAGAGAAAAGGTAAGACTTGTAAAAAACAGATACTGTGTACATACAGTATAGGGCACATTTAGACTCACCAATGTTCAGTTGCCAAAGTACTGTACACCTTAATCCCAGCGATAACTGCATGTAGAAGTGGATGGATGTTCCCTTTGTATATTATGCAGATAAAAAGTACACACCTGCATTTTTTATACAATTTACCTTTAGTTCAAACAGCTTCCCTTGTGTAATCTTGTAGATAGTTGATGTGAATTTAATGTCATAGTTTCCTTAAAACCTTATGGGATTTTATTTTGATATATAACTAAGATAATTGTCAGTTGAGATTGCAGGGAAATGTACTTTATGATCAATATGTCACAGTCCTGCTATGGTTGGCGTGTCTCACTGCCATAGTCCATAGTCCATAGTGCACTGCTACACTGCACTGCATCTGCTTAGAAAGTGCAATAAAATGGTAATACACATGCCCGTGTTACTCATCATCTATTTTGCATTGTTCAGCATTGCATAAATACATACACACAGGTAAATATGAACAAGGTTTGTAGACAGGTACAAATAATAAAAACAGATAACGGCAGCAGGCATTGCTTGTGTGATTCAAGACCAGTGTGCAACCACTGTACAATGCATGTGCTCAGTACCACCATTTTGGATTTAGAACTAGGGAGTGCATGTGTTTAAAGGCAAGATAGGTCATGTTTTTGAAAGCACTTTTGGTCTTATTTGCTCAAATAAACTTCACATCCTTTTAGCAATCAATAAATCAAATGCTATGGTAGTGAAATTAAATAAAATACCTGTGGTCGTTATAGGATCATAATTAAATGTTGGGACCGATTTAAATAATTGAACATCCTACTTATTGGTTTACCTTTTGGGTGGAGGTGACTTTAAAAGGAGGAGGTAAAATATTTGGAGTTGGATACTTTAAAACTCATGCCAAAAATGCTTGTTTGACAAAAGTCACCCACCTTTAGGCTGATTGTTAGAGCCTCATGGGTCAAAGCTCAGGCATCAGACAATTCCTGGCAAGCTATCCTCCCAGGTCCTCCTACAGGATCATACTCCAGTAAGGCAAGAGCACTTTCTTGACTGGTCTTGTGAAGAAAAAAGAAATAATAATCGTAATATTAACTCATGACACCAAAGGACACCTTCAAATCAAATAATGAATACATCAAATAACATTAAAACAAACAGCAATATGACAGCATTAAAACAGCCATATTTAAAACACCTCAATTACAGTGAGAGATATTGATAGCGAATATGCAGATTTTAAGAGGTATGTCTTGAGTTGTGATTTGAGAATGTCCAAAGAGTCCAGCTGTCACAAATAAATTGGTAGGTTGTTCCAGAGTATAGGGGTAGAGTGTGTGAATGCTCTGGCCCCCATAGTAACCATCTAGATTGAGGGAACAGAGAGGAGATCATCAAATGAAGAACGGGGAGAGCAGGAGGGGATGTACAGATGGAGCAAGTTACCCGGTATGGGGGGGCCTGAGTATGGATTGCCTTGAAAGTCAGAAGGAGGATTTTGAACTGGATTCTGTGGGTTATTGGGAGCCAAAACAGTTTGGCGAGGACAGGTGTGATTTGTTCAATAGATTTTGAATGGGTGATAATCCTAGCCGCTGAGTTATGGGTTTTAGAGGGAGGCCGGAGAGGAGCGTGTTACATTAGTCCAGATGTGATGTGACAAATACATGAATGGGGACCCGGGTGGAGTGTTGGGTGAGGGATAGGCAGAGTTGGGAGATCTTTGTAGGTGGGAAAAGGCTGTGTGGATGGTGCTATTGAAGTGAGCTGTGAATAAAAGAGTAGAGTCCAGTATGATGCCAAAAACTTTTAACATTTGAGGAAATGGGAACCAGAAATTCATTCGTCAATGGAAATTCTGAGGTGCAGGTATTTGGATAGGGTGGTTTTGGAACGTAGAAGAAGTAGTTGTAACTGTAGACCGTCAGTGAGTGCAGCGGGACAGGTGGAATTGGGTTCAGTCGACAGATAAAATTACATGTCATCAGTGTAACAATGAAACTGAACACCAAAATGCCAGAAGATATTGTGGGAGAGTGGGAGGAGTGGGAGAATGCATATCAAAAAGAGAAGTGGACCTAAGAAAAAACCTTTAAAAACACGAATCCAGAGATGATATGCTTTTGATAGCATAACAATATGCTGTTAATATGATATTAATATCGCTACTGTGATTAATGATCCTTAAGAAATCTCATAGCTGATAAATGGACAGCGAATGCTAATGTCGGCTACAAATAAATTGACTCCCCCAGTCTACTTTATTTCAAATACTGTATATGATGCTTTCCCACTTGACCAAAATTCAGAAAAAGAATACTTATTATGGTAAAGAATGTGCTAAGGCACTGCCAAACCCATTGATAAGTAAATCGTATGGAAGACAGAGGATTACTTTTTCCTCTATATCCATAACATTAGTTGGTGTGGTGATGACAGAATGAATACACAAGGGTGGACATAAATGAAAATCTTTGAGAATTTCTAGAAAGGTGCAGCTAACTAGCTAGCCACAGTCAGAAACGACAATTTCACATGGCGCAAGGGTTCATAAAAAGGCCTAAACAAAAAAATGGGTGAAGAAAAGCTGGTGTGTTTGCAACGGTCAGAGACCATTTCAGTGAACATGTATCAAGTCATTTAGGTACTTGCATAGCTACCTACAACTGACAAAAAGCCAAAACATACAACCGCAGTGTATTCAGACAGCTAACTAAACAACAAATGTAAACTTCTAACTTAGCAGTCTACATTTGTTGTTCAGGTAAACAAAAAAACCCCAGAGAGCTTCAAATACATTACACGATTCATCACAATTCATAAAAGTACATCAATGAGAGATTGAATAAGTAAGATAAATACAACCAATATAAGGGTATCATTGTATCATTGTTGTGACATATTTCTGTTGACTTTAGCTAACGCTTGAAGATGGTTTTAAACATGACACAACATCCTAAGTTTATAATGTCTGTGGGTAGGAAATCCCACTTCCAGTCAAACAGACTGACTAAAGGCTGTCTTTCTGAACATAACACAATACTAGAAAATTTGACATAAACTGTGCCAGAGATGTTATCAGCTCATCTCATGAACCCAAGTTATATCACTATGATTTCTTTAAGAAAGTACGTTTTCAAAGGCCTGTAGAGAGGGGCGTGGCTGGGTGTCATAAGGCATGGCAGGACAAGGCGGAGTCAGGACCAGCAGGGTTCAGGAAAGTAGCTGTAAGATAAGCTGTCAGTGCTGTACCTGCCTCTGCATTGATTAGTCTGTTTGGGAAAGCCCTAGTGTCTGCTGAGGGCCTCAGAGGAGGAGCAGATCATCTCTGAGTCCTTACGTGCAGAGGTATTAACTCTGTAATAGTTTGGATTAAGAAAAGGGCGCTTTATCGGCAAACAACCTGCTTTTCACTGCAATCGCCACAAGTACGGACTACCAGAAACATGAGAGCCGTCCAGTGCTACCTGCTTCTGGCCTCCCTCATCCTCTTCACTACCTACAGTAAGGACTCTCTCTTCTCCCTCATTCGTCTCCATTACTCTGACTTTCTATCCCTTATACGCTCACAAACGTATTACCTTTTGATTGGTTTTATTCATATTTCCTCATTGCATCCTTTGTATGTCTTTATTCTTTTGGTTTATTGAAATGTACAAAGAGCGCAACCTCCATAGTTCCATTTTCTGATCCTTATTCTCTCAAATACCTTTTATGAATTTCTCTCTGTATGCTTCTATCTGAGAATAACTTTTTCTCGATACAAAACCTCCATCCTGTTATTTTACAGTATTCTAATTAATTATATTGTGTTACAAAACAATTATTAAACTTTCAATAGAAAGTCTGTCTTTTTATTGATTACTTACATTAATACGTTTGTCTTGCTAGTTGGGCTTCGAGAATTTGCAACACCTCAATCTGTCATCTGCTAACTAACATGCCATCCCATCAGCTAATCTCCTAATAGGCCTGAGGGCTAATTCCAGAAGCATGTGTGGTGAGCTGGGCTGCTGAAGCTGCAGGGATGGATTGGGGTCATCTGGACACAGCAGGGGGCATTTACATGTCAAACCATAGACAAGCTTAGTAACTCAAAACATAGACAATTGCAGCTGCAAGGAAATAGCTTTTCTTCTGGTTTCTGTAAGAATATAAACGATAACAACAACAAGCAAGATATACTGTAGAGAACTAGAGATTTGGAATTATGAATCCATACAAAAGGGTTTGATGGGTGTGCCAGCCTGAAGTCTAATATCTCTGTGGACTAAACATTGACTCTGTTGTTATTTTGCTATGCAGTCAAGTCTGATGACTTGATCAAAGAAAGGTTTTAGAAAATAGTTTTTTTTTGGTCCAAACACATCAGACAGGTGAGGATGAGCGTAGTTCACTCTGGTCCCTCTGAGCTGGGTCCTGTTTGATTCCCCTACACAAAAATACAAGAAAACCAAGAGCAGAAGAAGTATTTCCACAGAAGGTCTAGGGATTTCAGAGAAGGCTGAGGTCACTTTATTCTCAGAAATATGACTTTGTTCTTGGTTTCACTTCTAACATCCCTTTTTTCATCAAACATCGTTATATTGTTTTGCCAAAGGGTACAAAATATGTGCTATTTGGCTGTAGGTGCAGTCTCCTTTGTCCTAAATATTCAACTCTCTAGGTTGTGTTTTTACAGTTTACATCCACTGAATGTGCTGTATGGTAATGTGAAAAAATTTACAAAGAAGAAAGCTATGGGTTGTTGGCTGTCTGCCATACCATACCACAGACCAGTTACAGTACGTTAATGGGATTGACTTCACCTTGTTGCTGTAACTGAAGTAAGGGCAACTATAATATCTTAAGACAGTTACAGTAATGTCTACTTATCATGCACACCATCAATGTACCAATGGGACCAAAGATCGGAGGCTGGAAGCTAGATGAATTATACAGTTGGACAAAAAAAGTGTATTCCAGTAAAACCTCTTATACCTGTCACAGGACTGTGTTGGTCTATAGCCAGTTGGTCTATAACCAACACACATCACAAACACCTTATTTGTGTAATGTTTGAATTATAGTTGTGGTGGTCATTTGAATTGACTTTCTTTTGAGGCCTTTCATAAGACAGACAATCAAAAAAATGTTTTAGATTTTTAATCCATGTTAACAGTCATGTCGCAAGGATGACTGAAGTTGTGGAATGTGAGTTTGTTATTTTGTAGCTTTTCTATTACTGACTTCTCTTCAAGGCTGTGTAAGGAACAAGGAAACAGATTGAGAACCTGTGTATTGCAAACAGGAGCTCACTGTCTAGATGTGTACCAGAGTAACTCAGAAGTCCAGAGGCCACAGCATTTTACCAACACAGTAATGGATGGTGATCACTTCCAGATTCAGATTCAAACACTAATCCACCATTGCTGAATCCTTGCATGTGACTCAATAATCTAATTTTATTAGGCTGGTTGGCATTGTCAGCAGTATAGCTAGTTTGATTTTGTATTCTTGACCTACTGTAAGTGAGATATTGAAATTCATTCTACTCTGAAATAGATAATGTATGAGATTGTCTTTTTGAATCTTAATGTAAAATCAGTCTGATACTAAAAACCTCAGCTATTACAGATTTCCAGTTTGATTGTATTTTTTATATTTTATAATTGGAACACATTCTTTACAAACCATGTGGACCCTGTGTCATGTTTACAAATGTAATATATATGCACTATATTGTATACCATATATCAATCCTTTTAACTGTCTGTTTCCAGGTGAAGCCTTACAATGCTACACCTGCATGGGCTCTAATGATGAGGACTGCAATCGCCAGGGCTCCAAAATCTGTCCTAGCTACTCAGATGCATGTGCCGTTGTCCGAGGCCACGGCAGTGAGTCACACAGTGTAGTATACGTCTTACTACCATTACACTGTGTGTGTGTGTGTGTGTGTGTGTGTGTGTGTATGCATGTGTGCACGCCTGCATGTGTGTAGGCTTGGACCAACAGGCTGCTCTGTCTGGCCACAGCTCAGAAACAGCAGGGGACTAGGGGCTTTCTGGGGCAAACAGAAGATTTGATGTAGAGTCATTCAATAATCTTAATTAGCTGTGTGCTTGAATTACTTGAATTAGCAAACAATTACGCATTCTACATCTAGGACTATCTAATCCAAAACCGTGGTGTGATGGAAATGTTCCATATCGTCTCTCTCTGTCTCCCAGGTGGGGTGATGAAGTCTTGTTCCTACAAGTCCTTTTGCAGCCAGGCCAACAGCCAAGGCTACAGGGCACCCGGAGTCAAGGTTCACTGCTGCTTCTCTGATGACTGCAACGTGACAGGCAATGGCTCCAAACTGGTTGGAGGGGTCAGCTACCTGATACTACTGCTACCCTTGCTGCTGCACCTGCTCGCCAATTAACCAAGCCACCATCCTCCCATCCACATCCCTGTCCCCAGAACCATGCCAACGACTCCTATACATGATTAAAATCTTGGATTTGCCACATCCCACCATCCATTATGCAACGTGGTCTAGCCAAAATAACATTTGAGTGTTGTTCACTATTCACTGTGAAATGTTGGAACAACTGCTATGCCTCGCCACTTGAAATGGACATTTATTCTCAAATTAACCTTAGACAGAGGTAACTTGTTTGAGTATGTTGATTGCTGAGAACAATGCATGCATATATCACACGTATTCATGCACACACACATGCTGTATGTGCACACACAAACTACTGCAATCTAAAGATACTGCCATGTCACAGTTAGGTCCTGCAGTGACAGTATTAAATAGCCATGGTAGAAGAGCAGACTGGGGATCCTTTATGCTACTTACAGGAGTGTACTGTAGCATATCAGATATATGCTGATTATGGACAGCTTAAGTGGTGGTTGGTCGGTTAGCCTTTTAAATGGGTTCTGACTGTAACTGAATGGATAGGGTATTTGTGAAATCTGGAAGTGCACCTTGCGCTTTGTAAAGCTATCTAAGCCTTGTAGATGCTGTGGCCAGGTGCTTGGCTAATCTACTCATCAGCCCCAAGCAGTTTAAATAATTATCAGAAAGATCTTTTAAAGAGTGCAGTCACTGTTACTCCTCACACAGTATTTGATTGTAGGGAAATTCATTAAAAATGGGGAGAGAGTGATAGGGGCAGTGACAGAGAAAAACAGAGAGAGTGAGTGATAGTGTGAGAGAGAACCAGAATAAGGAAGATTCAAGGAAAAAATGAAGCAAAGATCTAGTTAATTTAAAATAAACTGACATTTTAGGAACTCTACAGCTAATGTAGCCTATTTCGATGCCACACAAAGTATTTTCTCTCATTCTGCAGTAATGAGCTTTGGAACTCTAACTAAAATATAATGCCATAATCATAGGTTAAACGTCAAAATGTAAGTCAAATGTATCTTGTACTCAACATTTCCAAAACACCAAATCAAAAGAGATGAATTTCAATTAATCACTGTCTTTCTCTGTTGTGTGATGTGATGCATTCTGTTTGTATCTAGCAATGTGCAACATTTTAGTTATTGCACTGCATCCATCTTTATTAGATGGACAGTGAGATGCTAGAACAGATTTACTGTATACAGTTTATTGTTCTACTTCATAGATCATTGTAAATACAACTAATAAAAATCTTTTTTCTTTACACTGTGAGCCGCAAAATGTGTGTGTTTTCTATATGTGTCATGAGATTTCTGTGATAGGGCAGTGATCGAAAGTGTGCTCACCTTTTAAATAGCTGTTTGGTATGGCAGTTCAACAGACCAGCAATAAAGCCAGCTGGATACAAATGTGCACTCTGTATGAAAACTTACTGGTTAAGGACTCAGATCATATTGTCCTCTGCACACCACTCCCCTTCAGCAAAAGGCTTAGAGCTGTTGAATTTAACACAAATGTCACACCAGTTTCTTAATACATACCCTAAGATAATTCAGTTACAAAACAGATACTCATCCATTTGTCAGCTCCTCACATCAACTAACTGATGATCTGAAAGGCTACTTTTACTTATTTACATACTCTGCACATCTTTATTGAACAAGTTGTATTTTAAATTGTTTACTCATATTTTTTATTGTTTTAACTATTCACTTAGTAAAGCTGTGTAAGCATCCATTGAGTTTATATCCTTTCTTCTTCTTCTTCTTCTTATAATTATAATTATACAGAATCATCTTTTTACGCAAAGTCTAGGGCAGACCAGAAGAATGATTTAATTCCTTAGTTAGCCAGGTGCATCACACTCCATGATATCAATTCAAATTCCACACATTTTTTACCATCTTCTCTAAAATGGTGTATCTTGTGAAGATCAGTTGAACTCAGTACTCAGGGATGTATACTGGCAACCCAAGGCTTTTGTTAGTGTAGCTGGTAGTAGTCATGCTCTGGGAATCGAGACGAGATAGGTGTGGTAAATGTTGGTCAAGTGTACCTCCAATTGGGGCATGTCCACATCTGCTGCAATGGCATAGATAATCTTTCAAGCAAGCCTCACAAAAAGTAGCAGAACGATGGGTTTTGGACTTCTGAAAAAGTTTTGCCCGTAACAGCCAATCAAAATCTGAGGTAAAGTAGCCAAACAAAAAATGATGTCATCGAAACTGGAATTCACTGATCCACTGTCACTAAACTTGGTATGTAGACCAGAAACCCTTTCTTGGGGATACCTGCTTTTGAATATTACATTGTTGAATTTTGTGTTTTTATGCAAAACAGAGGTATTTTTTCATGCAACAATATTTTGGTTATGCAACAATGTTTTGGTTATAGGTGCAGTTTATTAACTTAACATAAATCTAAAATTGCTAAAGTTGTTTGATTTTAAAATCAAGTTGTGATTTTTTTAAATATCTTGCATAGCGAATAAAACTGATTCTGATTTTAAAATCATACTTTACTCTTTAAAACAGAAGCGTGACTTGAAGATCTCTAAATTGCTTTCAGTCTGGATTAATTAATACTCATATTCCTTGCACATGTACAGTACTCTTTGCACATGTACAGCACCCCATCGGTAAGTATTCGTACAGCTTGTATTGTTAGTATTTTTTTTGTTTATGTATAGGGAAAATTGTTATATTTATTTTGACTTGATTGTTGTATGCCTGTACTGTTGTATGCCTGTACTTATGTAGCACCGTGGATCTGTGAGGCATGACATTTCCTTCCAATGTATGCCGCCACATTTAGCGGAATGACAATAAAGCACAACTTGACTTGAACTTGACTTAACCCCTGTTAAGATGATTGTATTTATTTGCCATTTTAATTATTTTATCTATTTAGTATGCCAATGTTTTTTTTCTTCTATTATGTCTTTTCAAGAATGCTGCTTGGTGTTCGTGCAAATAATAATGTGTTTTTTACTTGAAGATGTTTTATACAAACAAAAGATTACCAATGAAGGGTCTTCGACAGTTTGTATAATAACTGTTGAAAGTATTTTGTAGAAAAAATATTCTGATATATGCTAATACCTTATTAAAAGCCAAAGTTGAGTAAATTTAGATCATTTTTATCTCATCTTCACCAAACTGAGTACAGATTATCTTCAGAACAACCCTTACAAAAGGTTGTCTGATGCACTTTGTTTTTCAGAAATATGAATCCGTCTAAATCCATCTGTTTCATCCATCCTTACGTCAACTAACATGAACCTTCAAGCCACACTTGTCAGATGATGAGATCAAGTTGCCATGGCAACTGCCCCTCTGCACTTCTTGGCCCCCCTCATTGTTGCTTCCAGCTACTTGTTATCCTTGTTTTGTTATGCTCGGCTGTCTATTGTAATCACACTGCAGCAAACTACAAATTGTAATTATTATTTTTACGGAAATAAATAAACAGAACATTTATTTTGCAGTCAAAGGAATAATGACCTAACACAGGGGAGGCTTCATCAACAACTGTGGTCACCTCAGCCAGACTCAATACTGGGGTGTGAATATTAAAATATGTGAATCAGCCATAATCATCTTACCTTTTCTTAAACATTCTCTCTCTGTCAAGGTGAGTTGTCCCGCAGTCTGTAAACTGATGTCATACACAATAACATCACAAACAAGACCCAGTCATTTGAAAGCATGTTTGTTTGCATTTATACAGATTATTTACTTGTGCATTGAATGTTTGTGTTTACATTTGTATTTTTTGATTCTGTGTGTATGCATACCAAAAGTTTTGAATGATTAAAAGAACACTGCCATTATTGTGGTGATGATGATGGTAGGATACTGGCAGGATTGCTTTTGCTGTACTACATGAACTTGCCACAATGAGGCAATATAGGCACATGTTTAACCTTTATTAACCTGACGTAGTATACAGTGTGTGGATACTTTTATTTTAAACAGTAAGCAATGAAAATGTATTCCTCTCCAAAAGAAGTGGAACAGAC
Source organism: Plecoglossus altivelis (assembly GCA_036571765.1). Taxonomy (NCBI): domain Eukaryota; kingdom Metazoa; phylum Chordata; class Actinopteri; order Osmeriformes; family Plecoglossidae; genus Plecoglossus; species Plecoglossus altivelis. The sequence continues at coordinate 4,947,563 of BROE01000016.1, forward strand.
TTTCTAATAACAAATCATTTAAAGTGTATCACGCTCAATCATCATTTCCAAATACATTATAAATGAAGTCTACATCCAACTGTTTTTTGAGTTTGTCCAAATGGGCTGTCGATCACTCCAGACTGGATCTGTTAATCAAGCCACCAATGCCCCCAAATTTGTCAATCTTTGAGGCCTAATATCTACTTTAATATCAAATAATTTTCAGACAGACCACCAGGAGATTGATAAGAAGGGAATGTAGTTAATGTTAGATGTTGGAGTTCAAATGCATAGTGAACTTTAGTATTTAATTGGAGACAGATCATTTGGGAACCAGCCCCGGGTGACTATCGGTGGTAAAGCACTTTATGCCATTTTCACATTGGTTGAACCAACTAGATTGTTCCACTATATAGTTATTATCATTGTAGTGATGGACTATTCTTTTAAATATACAACAACACATGGGTCTTGTTATTGTCCTTGGTGTGAAATGGCCTTGACGTTATCTTTATCCTCCTGGTGATTGCATTTCTTTTAGTAATCATAAAACTAGTGTTCATATGTGAAAACTGTCTTGCTGATGCAACAATTTTGGTTTGCCACAAAATGTATTTTCCGCAATAATCCAAAATAATTAAATGAAAAGTCATCTCTTTCACACTTTATTCTTTCTATCCTCTTCCTGTCCTCCATTTGTCCCCCTCTTCCCTTATATTATATCTCTCATTTCCTTTCTCTGTCCCTTTTTACCCCTTATTTTGCCATTCTCCGTTCCATTCCGATTTCCACCTCCTCCCAGTCTGTCATCCCTGTCTCCCTTTCCCCATTCCCTTTCTTCTCTCCCCCCCCCCCACACACACACACAGACACACACACACACTGCCCATACCTCCCGGTGAGGCCCAGCAGGCCTTGTCTTTGACAGGCAGGTGTGGGAGTGTGAATGGGCTGCCCTGGAGGATGCTAGACACTGACCCCAAACTGTGAGGCTCCAGAGTGGTTCACCCAGACCACTGGTTTGGGTGCTCCTGTCCACATACAGCCCACAGGCTGGCCCTGTGTCAGCCCTCATCAGCTTTACCAGAAAAGCTTTTCTTCACCTTAATTAGGGTGGTGGGAGGGATGTGGGTGCTTCAGATTAGATGGGTTGAGGGCTGGAGGTTAGCTAGGTAGGGTTAGCTGGAGGCTTGGTTGAAGGGATTATGTCCACAGTATGACACTCAGACTTCAGTTTGTCTTGGTCTTAAAAGTCATAAATCACATGCTACTGTCATGCTATTTTCACAGTCAGGGATATCCTTCCGTATATGTTGCTGATCTGATGGGCATTATTGTCCACTATTTATTTATATGGGCATTTTAATGCTCAATCAAGCCAAAAGCCTGAAGGAACCAAAGCTTCTCTGGACCATATGACCAGCTGTGCATGCCACACATCATGCACATCATATGAGTTGAGTGAAGGTCATCTCTATGGTAACATTGCTGTTTAAAATTGGAATAAATTTAATCCCAATCCTTTGGTACCTGAAGACATTATCACAGAAAATCCCTTGGTGGTCCTTCAAAGACTATAGATTGGTGACCTTTCCAGGGGCCGGGGGGAAGACAGGGAGGAAGACAGCTACAGCTTAACTGGGACGATTCTCTTAGAGGCTTGCTCTTATCCGTAAATCCATATGACCTAGCACAGCAAAACAGGAGACAGATCATTCAGATGTTTGCATTCTCACACCATGACATCCACTCTATACGTAGCTAAAAATATAAACATAAATCAACATGTTATTTCAGAATGACAGTTGTCTGGTATTTGTCATGAGATACCAGAGGAAATATTCTGGCCAGTATATGAGGTGTGAATCATTCAGTTTATTTAGAACACTGTGATGTCAATGCAAACACTTTGACGTTGACACCCTCATTGTTCACCAGAAAATAGTCAGTTATCTTGAGGTGAATATCAATCTTCATGATTAAAACCATTCAATCAGAATGAAGGCTCATCTAGAGTAGTAACAACATAGTTCTGGCTGCCCCATGGCTCCTCCCACCTGAGGGGATTTGAACTTATGAGCCCTGCAGGAATCCAGAACAGGCCCGAGCGACAGGGGACAGGCTGGGCCAACCTGCAGCCATCTAGGCCACTCCATTATCTACAGAATGAGAACATTGAGTGAGACTAGGTAGGGTCAGGCCCTCTTTCAAACACTGACCTTGTTCCGGGCAAACCGTGCATGCAATCAGGGACCGCTGGATGTTACAATGACAGGGGAGGTGCAGGGCAGCTTACCAAGATGAGACAACCCCCGACTCCTATTTAATGAGATGTCGGCACAAGCTGGAGTCTACCTTTACACCATCATTTGCTGCTCTTATCTTGTAGACAGCCAATATAGTATCTGGATGGACGAGAGTGATGGGAAAAACAAACAAACATGACTCTCCCTAAAACATCAGATGCTAGTGCCATTGTCAGGAAGGGATCAAAGGGGGCTTGAGAGGAATGGGAGCGTGTGAGACGATGGCTGTGTTTACAGGCGTGCAGGCCCTGGCAGGTCCATGCGGGTTCAATCAACGGTCACCAGTTCTGGGGTCTCTGGGTCCTGGGTCTTTTTGAAAAAGATCTGTGAAGCAGAATTAAAGTGATCTACCTCCGGACTCTGGACTGAAGACCCAGGGCCTTTGAAAGTGGAAAGAGGGAGAGAGAGAGGAAAGGGAGGGGGAAGTTGATAGAGCTCCAGAGAAAAAGAGAGTATGACAAAGAGAGATGGAGAGAGGGATACAGGGAGAAAAGAAAAGGGAAATGAAGGGACAGGAAGGGGTGCAAAGGGGGAGCAGGAGTGAACAGTAGAAAGGAGATGTGCAAGTATATGTAATGAGTGTGCTCTGCAGCCTCAGCGCCTTGAAATGTGATTAAATGACCTATCCTTCTGTGAGACCTGTTACAGTATAAGACCATAGTAACACCCTACAGGAAGTGTCACATATGTTTATTATTATGCAGAAAAACAGTAGTGTTTCAATCCAGACCCCACCTGCATTATGCATTTATCTAGCTGGAGATCTCAACCTTCATTGACATGTGAATAATGTTTTTTTAACATCAAATGACAGATTACACATTAGGCCTAACAGTGGGATGTGAGGCTAAGATGCTAACACAATTTGACTTGGGTGGAATTATACTGATCCCACAGTATACACACAGGGGAGGAGGGGGCCAGGTTTGGACTGACTTTGTTGAGTTTGTTGAAAGAAGAAGGTAGATAAGGGAGAGAAGGGAAATGAGGGACTTGGACAGAAGGGGGGAGTCAAGCGGATCTTGGAGCCAAAACTCAATCACATCAGTAACCGCTGTGCCCCAGGGCCAGGGCAGGCTCAGTCAGCCATGCCATGCAACTGGGATAATTAGTTTTGGAAACGAATATCAACTGATATAATTGAGCATTCTCCTCTAATGAAGATCCTCCATGTTGTCACTGGCAAGGCGCTAATTGAAGGGAGAGGAAGGACAAGAGGACTTGGGTGAAAGGGGGTGGGGGCAGAGGGGAGGGTGGAGGGGGGAGGGTGAAGTGTGTGTGGGGGGGGGGGGCATCAGAGACCCGGGTAAGGGGCCTGGAAGGGTTTGTATTGGATATGATGGTGTTGCCCAAGCATACGGCCAATGAGAAACTTTGCTCCTTTTAGTTTACTCAAAGATTTTTGCACAAACATTGTTGTTGTTGGGAATGACAATATAAATGTTAGACACATTCAGTGTGTGGGTGTGAGCGTGTGTCTGTGTATTTGTGTGTGATTTTGTGCTAATGAAAACGAGCAGGGAGAGTAAATGTATCTTTTTGTTTTGATTTGTGTGCTTTAAAGTGAGCAAAGATGATATATTAGGCACACAATGGTTTGGAGTGGGTGTGATATATAAAGAGAAAGGAAAAGATAGTTTGTGAGAAAGTGTGTTAAAATGGGAAACAGAGTATGAAAGGAATGGGCAGAGTATGAAAGGAATGGGGAGTTTGAAATCTGGCCAGGAGAGCTTGAGTGATGGGGTAGGGAGGGTGGGTGGGTGGGAGATGGAAGGGTGGGTTGGGGTTGCACAGGTCGTGTTCGGGGCTTGTATTGGGAAAACTAGAGAGTCTTGGATTTGTGGAAGGAACTTGTGGGGAGGGGTCCTGGTAAAATCAGTTGCAGAGCATAATAAGAAAGCAAATTGGTTTTGACAAGTTAAGGGAGCTGGAAGTAATGCAGTGCTTTTAAAGAGAGGAGGAGGGAAAATACTGCACAACCGTGAGATAATCAAGGGGTGCATTCAGTGGTGGTGGTGGTGTGTGTGTATGTAAAGGGGAGGCAGCCATAACATTGGGCAACAGCTCTCAAATCAGTTCACTTTCTCAGATTGGTGGACTGGATCAGCAGAGCCAGTACCCCACGACCATCCACAGGGGGCGTTATAACAAAGGTGTTAGATTATAGGTGTAAAGCTTCAATGCGGGGTAGAGGAGAGAGCAAAGATATAGTGAAAAAGAGATGGAGACAGACAGACAGACAGACAGACAGACAGACAGACAGACAGACAGACAGACAGACAGACAGACAGACAGACAGACAGACAGAACCTTAAAGGTGTTGGGAGGAGACAGTGATGTGACAAACCACCATGAATGTTTGGATGTTTCACGGTTGTTACTGGTAAATAAAACACCACATAGGTATTTTCTCCTCTCCAAGACAGTGGCCCAAATGGAGCTAGAGTAATGGGAAGCTGTAGCAGTTGTTACCAAGCCATTACACATTATTTTCAGATTAATGGAGGGCGGTAATGGAGCCCTGCTTCATCTTATTGCTGTCAAGCATGCCAAGGCTTGCTTATGGAGAAGACAGGGCTACAAGATGATAGTGTTTTACTAGGCGTTCTAATTTCTCATTGCAGTTTAATTTAGTTTTTTTGTGTCATGTTTGCATGCCGCAAGAGGACGTTTTTGTTGGTTTATTGCACTGGTGTATTGATAGTGTATTGTATCCAGTTCTACACGCTTTCAGATGTACACAGCCACTCTTGTGCCCTTAAACAATCACATTCACACAAATGCATGCACACACTTATTGACACATGTCTGGACCCAGAGAAGCCTGTTACCCTACAGTATGCAAGCCCCTAGTAATATCCTCCATAATTCTTTAAACACACACACACACACACATTTCTTACTCTCTTTTTATTTACCTCACTTCCATGTAATGTAAATGTCCCTCCTCCTTGTCTGTTGCCTCCCTGCCCTGTCTACCTGTCAACATATTTGTGTCTGTCACTAAGTAAGCCCAGAATATTTCTCCACATCTTCGAGACATACAGATTATTATTTTCCACAAATGGGTTCAATGTCTGATTGTGTATATTTTAAATTTGTTACCAACAACACCCTGATATACTGAAATAACAATTGAACTATTATAATGACACCACATGCAACTTCAGTTACTTTCTACGTGCTGATGTGTTAGGGGCCTTTCCTCTATTCTCCTATTTGGCTTTCATCTGTCCTCCGCTGTTCTGTTCCTTCTGTTTCTTTTCTCTTCTCCTCGTCTTTCTCCTACAGTACTCCTTCTCCCCCACTGGATTTTCTATGTGTCCTCGTCTATGTGCATTGGTGCACTCCACTCCAGAGTAGCTGAAAGAATCAGTGAGCGGTCAACTGAAGCAGGGAAGGAGAAAATATTTAAGGCTTTGCTCCCTCCATCAGCTTTCACCTCTCTTTTCCCCTTCTTGTTCTTGTTTTCTCAGTCTCTAATCCATGCAAGTCTGACACAGGGTCTGTCACAGGTTTTGACAGCACACTGTAATGACCTAAGCTGTTCTCAGTGGGAGGGCAGAGTGGTCTGGATAGCTGAGAGGAGCAAGATGGGGAGAAGGGGGTGACAGGAGGTGAAGGAAAGGGAGGAAATGAATGGGGGAGGCAGTTTGGGAGGATTCTTAAAAGAGGAAAACTCAGCATCAAATCAAAGCAGATCCAATCTCAGGTATGTTGATGTAATCTTGTCCACTAGGGGCAGTGTGATGCCACAAACTGAATGCCTTTCAGAAGCTTAACGCTGGGTGTAATGTTTTTGAGATGTCTTACTATTCCAGTTTTTTTCTGTATTCTCTTTTGAATTACGGTCATCTAATAAGCAGACAGTGAAGTTATGGCTTTGTTGGGACATACTCAAGTATTCAGAAAGTTAATCAAGTAAAATCATACTTTATGATCCACAAATGCTTTAAAATGTGATCGGAAAAAATCTAACATTCCAACGTTGTTTAAAAACACTTGCCAATAAAAAGGTTTGGTTCCAGCAGATAGCATGTCACAATTACTCCTGTTTTCTGATCGGTTCCCCTTCTGTTACTGTGTTGACAAAGACAATTGGGTTTCCTAGGTGACAGGATATGCACTGTTTTTAACAGTTGGAAATTAATGATAAATTGTTCTGTAGGAGTTACTTTTCCAAAATATTGAGCTGTTACAAGCTCACATGTAGACACTTCCATAACATGATTCTTCACTTATTCAACAAATTGTTTGCCTGACTCACTGTCTTCCTTTGTTAATTATTATTATTATGATGATGACAACACTGTATGCTCCTCTGGGACCATACTCATCATTTCCATGCTTCCCATTAGAATTATTGAACAATATTGGAGAACCAATCTCCTTTATGCTCTTTCCCTCCCTTTCATATGATGATATTAGACTCCACATAAATTACCAGTCTCTGGGGAGATTGTCCTGGTCCCATGATGAGATAGGGAACCATAACACCAATCCTAAACCTCTAACACACCAATCAATTCTACAAATAAAGGTTTAATTAGAAAATTTAGATTGTTCTCTCTAGGGTTTGGGAAGGTCAAGGGTTGGGGGTTGGTGGAGGAGAGAGAGGAAGCATGCAGTTTGGGGTGCAAAGGAAACGAGTGAAATTACAGTACCTCCATGAAAGTTAGTCATAAACAATAAATTTAATTCATAAGATACCTTCTTAATACGATATCCTAACATACCTTAATAAGATATCTTCTCTTAAGCTTGCAGCACTAAAACACCACAACAACACTGACTGTTCTTTTTGGAAAAGCTATAAAGAACAGATATAATTTATAGTTTTGTAAGTACATACATACATAGAATCATCCGTTTTATGGCTCTCAGTTTAATCATTTTTCACAATAAGCAAATTGATCTCAACTGTTTTTTAAATAATTGTAACTGAAATGATAATGCTGTAGAGAAGCTGTCCCTAACCTTTGTGGACTATACCATATACTGGTAGTATATTATTATAGATTATCTAGTGATTCATCTTGGCATATGACGCGTGATAGTATCTAGCATGATAGTATCTAAAAAGATTGTAGGCTTAAAACCTTTTTCATGATGGTCGTATCATTTTATTTTGTTGTGTTTGACCACCACACCTTGAAGACCGGTCCGTGGAAATGTGTCTTATCTTACATGAAACTCATCAGTAGTGCAAAAAAGGTTGGGGTCCGCTGCGGTAGAGTATCCCTTGACATGTAACACTGTATTTATCTACATAGAAGGAACCTAACACATCTAACCATGGATGTCCATACTGTATCGCGTCTCTAAGACACCAATATTTCTATGCATTGGATAAAATAGCTAAAATGGCTCAAATAAAATAGAAAATATTTTATAAAAATAATCATTTTAATTATTTTTTTCTGGACTCTGAGAACCGTACATACCGTATCGTAGTATCCTCTGGAACTAGACCCCAGATGCTTTCTTTACACAAACACATTCCTGTAGTTATGATGGCAACTTCTCCGTCAAAACCTTAATGATATAAAAGGGACTATGCTAGCTGCAAGCAACATTTATCCGGTCTGGGCTGCATTGTAAGGTTATTAGAGAGGTGATAAACAAAGGGGCTGGGTTGAGGTACTACAGTTTGGTGTTTCCTCTGCAGTGTATGCCAGCGCAGTGTGTTGGCCTTTTTCATTTAGTTGCCAGCTTCACACTGCTTTCAAGTCTCAGAAGAGTCTTTGGAAGCGGTCAGGTTTGAGGTGAAAATCAGTTTTCCTTGGAACGATCACATGTCTAGAGGTTTGCTCACATGTTTCCATGGGGAGCTGTCCTGTTAGTGATAGTTTTGTACTGTGTATTGTGTTATTGACAAATTCACTCACAGTGGGTTCCGGAGGTGAGGATATGGTGCATTTCAATCAAATAGGACAGCAAACTATACCTATCTCTAACTGTCTTATCGTAGCCTCTCTCTCTTTCACACTCTCAGGCACAAATGGACTTGGTTGCCTACAGTGAGAGTAGTGGACCCCCGGTGTGGTCAGATTTCACATCTGAAAGTCACCCACTTTATGGCGTAGCTTGTGTCTAAGTGGGCCTTTACGAGGTATTGAGCCATTAGAGGCACTTTACCATAAAAACTGCAACATTTATAGTGCTGAAACATAGTTTCAAAATCTCAAAAGATTTAGGCTATTCCTGGATGCAATAGTAGGTCTGTATCTTTGTGCAATGGATTTGTGTCTGTGTGTGTTTGTCTGTGCGTGCATATATCTACGAAGGTCTGAGGAACTGTGCGGACAGGACTAGGTGGGATGGGTTTCCCAGATAGAAAAGAGAGAGAGCGACAGAGCGAGTGGAGTGTGGCCTGACTGGCCATAGCCTGCGGTGGATGTGAGCCTCCATGTGTGGTAAAGTAGTATAAAGGCCTGCATGTCTCAGAGTTGTCTCCATCATGGGCCCTGGAGACATTGCGTCCTCTCGACCCCCTCCATATTCCTCCAGTCATCATCCCTTCATGGTCTCGCCACGCAGCACTGGGCTGCCCCCGGCCACAGCTGACTTTTCTCTGCAGTGTCTGCAGTCTGTGCCAAATTCAGGGTGCAGGAGAAACCACCCTCTCTCTTTCTCTCCCACTGCTCTGCTGCCAAGGCTGACCGACTTAACAGCTGCTGGGTAATGCACTTAGAAAGTAATTTGTTAAAATCAAATTGATTGCTCTATTTCCACCTCCACACTCCCAGGTTGCTTCTGGGTGAGTGCCACTGAACATCAGCTGATGCTTACAGTCCAAGAGAGTCACAGAAAGAGGGCAAGAGAGAGAGAGAAAGAGACATAGTGTGGTCACAGGCAGGTGGGTGAGATATGGCAGCAGTGTAAACAACATACTGTGGCTAGCACACTCAACCTGGATCTGATCAGGCAAGTTTCTCTGTCTTAGAAGGTCAAGCTTGTAAAGACCAGCTTCAATGCCTGTTTTTACCTGAAATTAAAAAGCACAGAAAGTTTTAATTATTTTAAGGATAAGTATTGTTTTGTGAACATGTGCTTCAGGTCCATCAGTCTAACTTTTTTAAGTTACCTAAACGCCAAAGGTCTGCTTGGACTGTAGAAGGTACATAGGTACACACAGTGACACCAGTAGGTTTGTTCTGCTTCATGAAGCACTGGTGGTTCTTATAGATGGCTGACTTGAAGCAATGCATGCTGGTTCGAACTTTTGTCTGATTTGAAATGGCGCAGACTCTTCATCACTGTAATGTGTACCATCAAAGTACTGAAGAGAGTGGATGACTGGTTCAGTACAGAGCTGCAAAGAGAAAGAGTTGCATCTACTTAGGGTCAGAAGGCTAGGTGGTCATGTGGTTCATCTGTCCAGTAAAAGTTCCAAACAAAGTTGAGTGTAAGATGACGTAACAGAAAAACTTGCAAAACCCATTGCGGAGCTCCACAAAAATGGACTACTGAACAAAACAATATGCATATTGATAGCTAAAGATGTGGACTGACCTGTAGGATGTCTGTTATATTCATGGATTATGGTAAACTAACTAAAATGGGTTAGAAAATAGGCTCTTAACCAATGCCCTGGCCAGATTACGTATCGTATCATTGCTTATTACAGATGGATGGTATGTTATAACTGTCTACAACTCACAGTTTTCTTAGTAAACATTCTATTACAAATAGATTAAACACGTTGGTTAAACACCACTTTTTTTTCTTTTTTTTTTTACAATTTTGGGGGGTTAAAAGCCTGAATCAGCGCCCTGGTTACCACAATAACCTAATCTCATCCCACACGATCAGTTATATTATGTTTCCTCATAACAGCTCATAACTCATAACTCAATTTGTAGCACGTAGTTTAACTAGTTAGGCAAGTTAGCTTTTTCGCATTGCATTTGCCAAATTGATAACACTAGGCCACGGTGTTGTGACGCACTTGGCAATTAAATTATGGAATTATTAATTTGGGACATATATGGCTCCAGATGTTAGACCAAATAACAACCACTGGTCTAAATGATCATTCGGTCAGTCAGAAGACTGAAACCTTAGGGCCAGCAACAAAATAGTTGTGGGTGCTCATCCATGGAGTCATGGGCTGCCAAGGAGACTCCTGAGATCAAGACCCCGTGAGAACATTCTAGATTGGCTGCCCTTTGGATAAATCTGGATGTAATTGCAACAGCAGGTCGAAGACCATTCATACAGGAGGAACAAAGTGAACTTTACAGATTATTTATCATTTATGTTGTTGTAATATCTGTCTAATGTTCTGTTTATAACTTTATACATAGGTGAAAAGATTTCTACTCATTCATGATATATGCAAAAGCTGACACCAGTTCTATATCTACATCTTGTACATTAATTGGGCACCTCCAAAATGTGGAGTGTGGATAATGGTAAGCCACTTAAAATTAAGTTTGATTAATTGAAGCTTAAGAAGAAGCACACCAGGACTTCTCTATTCCAATCAAGTAATATGCATCTGTAAAAGCATGAATGTGACTAAACTTCCCATTTTTAATAATGAGTTCAGTTTAATATCTCTTCCATTCCTCTGGTCCTCATGCTAGCATGTTCTTATTTGGCGTGGGTACATCTCATCTCCTCACTTTTTTTGCTGCTGCTATCTGCTGCGGTCACTGCCGTTACTGTTATTGCTACTGCTATCATTGCTATTTCGCTCTGCTCTACTCACGGCTGTTTGCCTCGTTGGGGTCCCACTTCTTGGAGTAACAGTCATTGCCATCCGATTATATTTTTGCCTGCCTGCAGCACCTCCTCCGGGCTTAGGTGATCATTCCGCGGCCTCCCCGCTCTCTCCACCCCTACCCCACTTCTCCTTCCACCACCGGCGCCTGACCTTGCTGACCTTCATGGCCTGTTCACGGGGTTCATCACCTCTGTGGGTCTGTACATGCCTCCTCCAGGCTGCACCTCTCTAACCTTACTCTGTGCCTTCTCTCCTGCAGGTGTCTCCGCTCCAGACGTCCTGCCTGCCCTAACTGCTGCCCTTCTTGTTGGTTCCCTGACCGCCTCTGCCTCCACCTTCACACTGGCCACGGCACCTCCCCCCGCCCGCCCTACAGGCCAGTCTACTTCCAGACCTTCCCCTGTGTCTCCCTCCCTTCGGGCTGCCATCCTCCAGGGTAATTACATTGACCTGGCTGACCTTCTCTTCCTGTCCCAGGTCTCTGCCACCCACACTATCATTGGGTTCTGTGGCACCATTTTCTGTGATAGATTTTTGCTGCCCAGTTCGCCCTACAGTCACCACTGCCGTGGACACCCAATCCTGTTGCAGGAGGGGTGGATGACTTGAAATAACTTCAACAAGGAGAGTTGCTTCATGTCTTCCTGCCAGAGCCTCCACGTCTGATCCTTCTGTGGCAGGGCCCACTCTCGCTCTTCCTGCTCCCCGACCCCACCAATCTGCAGGCCTAGTAACCGCCTTTAAGGCCCTTCCCATCTGTCCCACCTTCTGGGTTGTCTTGCGGTTCACTGGCAGGACTCTCACTGCTTGCCATCCATCCGCCTGGCATCCAGATGTGAAAGCAGCCCGGACATCTTCGACTGTCTCTTTGAAGCTGAATCCTCCTCAAAGAGTCCAAAGTCATCTTCCGAGTCCTGGAAGACTTGTGGCCTTGTACCAGTGTCTCAACTGGTACAAGACCACCACACTACCAGCTTCCTCAATTTGGGCTTTGGCTCTACTACCAGCCCTGCCTTAAAAAAAACTAACTCCCTCTCCCGTGTCTCCTTCCAGAAATCCACACTCTCCGCTCTACTCCGGATCTTCCGTTTTCCAGTTCCACCTTCCCATGGCGGCACCCTCCACAACTTTCACCATCCCCCCTGCCATCCTTCCAAAGACTGACTATGCCACTGTTCACCAAAAAATCTGGACACGTCATCTGCTGTTGCTGGTTCCATCATCATCTGCATCTCAACCTTGCCAAATCAAATATCAATGCTTCCCTTTACCCAGCACATTCTCCAGGATCCGGTGTGGCCTCCTTGGTGTCCAGCCAAGGCATTGCCGACTACGACATCCAGCTCCTGGGTCACCCCAGGCATACCACTGTCAGGACCAACCTCCCTGACCTTCACAACATTCATTGCTTGCATCAGCCTTTCTGCAGCCCACCTGGTGAGTCTGTTCCTATTGGGGATCTGCTTGAGATGCTGCTCAGCCGTTACTCACTCGGACTCTCCGCCACACCCCAAGTTCAAATTTGATTGACAGATTTGAGATAAAGTAAGTAATTACATAATTATTTTGAAGGATCCTCACAACATAACCTTTTATTGACTTAAGCTACTTTTGGGATTGCATACTCTCCCTGTTTTATTTTCACCTCATAAGCACCATTACACCATTTCATTGGAACACAATACCTGGAGAGAGAAACAGCAGCTGTGCTCTCACCATCTACACCTGACACACCACCCACCCCTTCACCTCAGGGCTGCTACCAGCACCTACACCAACACCTCCAAGCTGCAGCCCAAAAGTGCAAAAGAGCAGGAGGTTGGAGAAAGCAAAGAAAAGATAGGTGAGGGAGCAATAGAGAGAGGCAAAGGGAGCTAGCCTTGTGATGGAAAGCCAGAAAGGACTGCTTTTAGTCTGCAGACCCCAGAGGCACTTAAAACGCAATCATTTCATATAAAAGCAATCAGGCCACAGCCACAGGCATGATTCTGACCTGCAGAGCCTAGAGACTAGTTGATATACCCCCCACCCCTCCCTAACTCTTCACACCTCCCTCTGGCCTGTCACTGCACCCCTTGAAACAACCTTCTTACTCACACACTAACACACACACAACACCCCCATACAAACACTCGCAGGCCCATTCAGGGGCCTGAAAGGGGCCTGCGAGTACATACATACATGCACACATAAAAATATTGTCTCTTTATATTCTGCCCAAGAACACCACAGAGAATGTGGCTAATTATAAAGCTACTATGATTGATTCTGCTGGCGCTGCTTTTCTACATGTGGAGGAAAAGGCAGAAATTAGCCTGTCAACCCAGCCACACGCAACCATGATGGGTGCAAATGAGGCAAAGCCCTGGGCAGTCCTGCGAGAGATAAGGGTGGGACTTGAGGGGTATGTACATTTACAAATGGCTTTGATTGTGCAACCAAAAGCCAAAATGGGTCAATAGGTGACAAAAAGGTCTGTTTGAATCCCCTGGCCCAGGCTGCACAGTGTGATAGCCAGAAGTGAAGTGATGTATTGTCAAGTATGGTTACCTGTACTCGAAATTTACCTCTGCATTCAACCCATCCAAGTGCACACACAGTAGTGAGTAGTGGGCAACTGCACGCACACACAGTGAACATACACCCAGAGCAGTGGGCAGCTATTGCTCCAGCGCCTGGGAAGCAATTGGGGGTTTGGTGCCTTGCTCAAGGGCACCTCAGTCATGGTATTGAAGACAGAGAGAGTGCTGTTTATTCACAATCCCCACCGGTGCGAGAATCAAACCAGCAACTTGCAGGTTACAAGCCCGACTCCCTAACCATTAGGCCACGACTTCCCCCTTGGTGGAAAGCTTGGTGACACTAAGGTTTTAGAGACATGAAAACACCACACACTGGCCTCTTTCTGGCACATGTATGCTCAGTCTGAAGGATTCTCTTGTGATATTGGCTTCCATACTGAATAACCTATACAGACACATGCATACACTCAAACAACTTCATCCGAGTGAGCCTCAATTTTGTCCTCAAGTCTAAAATCCAAAGCTAGCTCTCTTTGAATCCTTCCAGCTAATTTTCCAAAGTATCTCATAAAATTATATATATGTTCTTTTACCTTTTATTTGTTTTCGTTATCTTTCTTCTGAGTTTTCATTAACACCACAAGTTTCGAATTAACTGGGTAATTGACGGTTCAGGTGACGTCTAACCCTGATCTGCATATGCCGTCATGGCTTTTCAACAGTCCCAGAGTCTCCATAACAAGCCCACTCCTGTCTGCTAATCAGAGTTGTGGCTGGGGGTGAGGATGGGGGTGGGGAAGGTCTCAGATGACATCCATAACAGCCTACAGGAGGTGAAGATAAAAGTGTGACATCCTGCCGTCTAACTGCGAGTGAAGGAAGTGAGCCGATTGACAGTAACAGCCCCCTGCCTACCTCAGAGATGCAAGCACAGCTACCCCAATTAAAAGTATTCAGTGTTGTCTGTTATCTGTACATGATATACCATGCATCTGTAGAATAGTAATTTATTTAAATTCACATCTACAATTGTATTGTTATGCATAGTTATTACAATATGGTAATACCATTTTAGGTACATGTAATTACATGGTTTAAAGCGTCGGCAATATTGTTTACTGCAAACATCTTGGAAGGTCACGCATGAGGGAGTATAAGGGGTTAATGAAAGTTGCAAAAGAGCAGTTGAAGGTTGTGTGACCAAAACAAGATCAATAACATTGCCTTTCCCTAGAGAGCCCCTCCTTCATTTCCTGTGTGTCATTGCCTTCGACTTTTCTCCCTGTGTCTATGGTGTGGACCTGCCTGTCTCTCTCAACTCTGGTCCCACCAATGATGTCTTTCTTCAAGTACTTTTTCAGCAGGTGCAACTTCCAAGATACCAGCCCAAGCAGCAACCCCAGGTTCTTGCAGCTTAGTCTCCAGTGTCTGTACCACATTTTCAATTTGTAAGCTGCAGCAGTCACTGTCCACTACGTCCTGGGCTTCTTCAGCTCCCCACCAGATTGATTCCCACCTAACACTGTCTACTCAGCCTCCTATTCCCCTGTCTTCAGTTATGGTTTCCCACTGCCTATCGCCCAGTTGCCAGTGCTTCCAAACGATCAGAAGCCAGCATCAGCTCAGCTTTCCCATTGCTCATTGCTCAAGTACCAAGGCGTCACCTCCCTGTATGTGTGAATGTGTTTGTCTTTCTCCCTGGGTTCCTAGTTCCCAAGACACACCTGTGTCACATTTGTAATAACTCCGCAGTTGTCCATTATCCTCATTCCCCTATGGTTACTCCCCTTCTCAACCTTTGTCAAATGATTGTCTGTTTTTCCTTTGTCCTGTGTGTTGATTGTTTTATCTTTGTAATACTTCCAATTGGCAGGCGAAGTGTGAAATAGACAATGTTGATCTTTGGGAACGATAACTCCACATCCAACCAAATGGACATTTGCAGGGTGACCAGACACCCACATTTTTCCAGACATGTTTTTGTTTTTGGTCCTCAGAAAAATGTTAAGCATAATATCTAAATTAGTTATTTGATTTGGGTTTAGTTGCATTATAACATGCACATAAGCCAAGCCTCCAGCTTTCACTGAGGCAATGGTGGATCTGCCACCGGTTTATCTTGATAGTATTGCATTCCCAATTACGTACCTGGCTGGTTCAGGCAATTTTATTCCATTATTTCAAGTCAACGTATCCAAAACTATCTCACCATTTTTTTGTTGTACCAAACTTGGAACCAATCCCAAATGTAAAAGGTAGCACCCCATTTATTTACTTAAGTCAACAGCTTCCTGGGCTTGTGGGTACACAATGGGCATAAGCACAAAAGGGAACATTATTGTTCTCTGATTAACCTGGAGTTGACTGAGCACAGGGAGAAATCATTCTATAAGTTTTCTGACAACTGAGACACCTTATCTCACAACTTTGCGATAAGTTGTCACAAAGTATGACGTGTGCTGCTTGTTGCAAGAGTGTACGAGTCTCGAAACAAGGTGCAAGTTGAGCCTCTGATGTGCGCAAAGACCGGATGAGCCGGAACTGGAAAGAAGGTGGCGGTCCAGTTCGTGCTTCTGCTTGCCTCACTGCGCCACGTCTTGTCTTTACATAGACATGAATGGGGTTGCCATCTTTCTGTGGAGCTAAGTATTACGGTTTGAGAAACCTTAGCGGCCATGTATCTACATGTTTACACTTCAAACAACTCTATAGACATACTCATATGATCAGTGACATTTAAACATTTAAAATTAACTACAAAAAATAAAAAATGGTCCTACTAATATTAATTACGTTTCATTCAGCATGCTAGCCTCTAACTAGCTGACAATTAACAAAAGTCACCCAAAAAACGGAAATACCTTGATATGTTTTTAATATGGCTTTTTTGTCAAGGATGTATTGGTTGGTGACACATCTGATTTCCAGTTCTAATTGCAAGATCATTTCCAAGAACACATGCATCTCAAATCATTTTCCATCCTCACGGTCTTGCAAAACCATTCTTGCGAGGATGCTTGGCAAGAATGTTCTCAAGAATACAAGAATATTCATGGCATGCTTTAGATTTATAAACAGCCCATGGCCGTTTTTCCTTGGTAAAAGGGGTGGATCAAGAACACATCCAGGTATTTCAAGCCTTCTTGGTGACTTGTGTTCTTTATATTGTATTTGTTTACTACTTTTTAAATGCTTACATCCATGTCAGTCATTGCATTGGATCGTTTTTTTGTCTAATGACAGCCATTCCTGAAAATGCATTAGGTTAAGAAGATAAGCCGAACCAGTGATCTTTTGTATGAACTTAGGCCAATATTATATAAACCGATTTTTAGCCCATCCATCTGAAATGCCTTTAGTCATGGTGAGAGGGAGGTCTTCATCACTGGTAATATTGGGCCTGTCTTGATGTGTTATGATTGGTATACTCATTCAACATCCTGGCTGGCAATTGGCCTGTTTCCACATAGTCTATATATGACCCATTGCCATCATTATCACAGAGGACATCATTTCACTCATTCTGAGGTATTATTTCAATGCTGGATACCTTATCTGCACCATTACTTAGATCCAACATATCTAGAATTAAAGTAAAACTAAAATAACAAAAGTAGAAAGTTCGAAAGAACAAGAACTTTGTATGTGTATAAGTATACGTATAGATACAGTAGATGCACTGTGTTATTCTGCACAATGACCACACAATGTTGAATAATTGCAAATGCATATAGCAAAACTAGACAGATTAAAGATAATACAAACTGGAAATAATCTTTATCCTATCCTATCTTAATTTAAGTGCAAGCAATAAGTAAACAGCTTTAGTTGTGTGCCAATTGACATTAAATATGTGAAACTGCTAAAAAATTTTATTTAGACCCTGTATTATTTCAGTATTTGCTAAAAAAAAATCCCCTGATGCTCCATTATAATGTTTAGAGCCTTAAAACTGAAAACGTTTTTTATGGTCACAATTGTGACCTTCGGGATTGAATGGGCCTGTCATACCTGGGCTGTTACCCCCTGGGTTACCCAGAAACCAAGGGAAGCATATCATTGGAAAATCATACTTACACGTAATTTACACTGTGTTTCTTGTTTGCTAGTTTATCACTTAGCAAAGGAGGTAATGTTGCTGTGGATTGGGAAGTGTCTGGTTTAGAATGGTTGTTGCAGCTACATGTACCACGCGGTTCATTCTGCACTGTGATGTACATCAAGCAAGTAAATTGCCAGAGCAGGGTAGGGAATCTAAGAGCAATTCTGAGAGAATCCTAAACATTAAATAATTACCTAAGAAACGGCATTGGCATTTTTATAGCTATCTCTAACATTGTTAGCCATTATGGATTGTAGGCATACAGATCATTATCATTTCCTCCAATGCCCTTATCTTCCTCCTCTGCAAAGGATAAGTTTAGTCATTGAGGCTGCATAGAAATAGATTGCAATATTTGTGAGTCGACCAGTCAAGGTACAACTATCAATGCTTCTCCACCTACGGCAACACAGTGATACAAAAAGTGAATGATGTGTCAGCATGGCTCTCAGTGTTAGCAAAGATGGTTGTGTTGCTGGTAATCGTGGGGGAGCTGAATCGCGTTGTGTTTTTGATTTCGGATAAACAATAGGGGTTCGCTCATGGAAAGAATTCAGGAGAATTATGTTTGGCCTGTCTTTCCAACATCTTTTCAACTTTCAACTTATCAACTACATCTTTTTGCTTGGGTCTGTGTGCAACTCTTGGGCTTAGCCTACTTGTTGCACAGATAGATGATAAAATAGCGATGACTTGCTTATCCTACATGCGTATGAGGTAAATGAGGAAAAGTATTAAAGTAAAAGTGTTAGTCATGAGCATTTTGGCTTTTTTCAGTATTTTTACATATTCACTATTGTACTATATTTACTATAATATAGGACTTATTAAATATATTTAATCATACTCTACCTTAACCTCAATGCATAAAACAAATTCATTTGTAATACATGTATCACTTCTGTGTTTTTTAACTGCCCTGCCTTCCCACAAAATACAAAGCTCTAGGAAGTGTTTCTAGTCAATACATACAGTGAGGAAAATAAGTATTTGAACACCCGTCTATCAGCTAGAATTCTGACCCTCAAAGACCTGTTAGACTGCCTTTAAAATGTCCACCTCCACTCCATTTATTATCCTAAATTAGATGCACCTGTTTGAGGTCGTTAGCTGCATAAAGACACCTGTCCACCCCATACAATCAGTAGGAATCCAACTACTAACATGGCCAAGACCAAAGAGCTGTCCAAAGACACTAGTGACAAAATTGTACACCTCCACAAGGCTGGAAAGGGCTACGGGGAAATTGTCAAGCAGCTTGGTGAAAAAAGGTCCACTCATTAGAAAATGGAAGAAGCTAAACATGACTGTCAATCTCCCTCGGACTGGGGCTCCATGCAAGATCTCACCTCGAGGGGTCTCAATGATCCTAAGAAAGTTGAGAAATCAGCCCAGAACAACACAGGAGGAGCTGGTCAACTATCTGAAAAGAGCTGGGACCACTGTTTCCAAGGTTACTGTTGGTAATACACTAAGATGTCGGTTTGAAATCATGCACGGAAGGTTCCCATGCTTAAACAAGCACATATCCAGGCCCGTCTTAAGTTTGCCAATGACCATTTGGATGATGCCAAGGAGGCATGGGAGAGAGTCCTGTGGTCAGATGAGACCAAAATAGAACTTTCTGGTCATAATTCCACTAAACGTGTTTGGAGGAAGAAGAATGATGTGTACCATCCCAAGAAAACCATCCCTACTGTGGAGCATGGGGGTGGTAGCATCATGCTTTGGAGGTGTTTTTCTGCTCATGGGACAGGGCGACTGCACTGTATTAAGGAGAGGATAACTGGGGCCACGTATTGCGAGACTTTGGGGAACAAACCCCTACCCTCAGTTAGAGGATTTAAGATGGGTCGAGGCTGGGTCTTCCAACATGACAATGACCCAAAGCACACAGCCAGGATAACCAAGGAGTGGCTCTGTAAGAAGCATATCAAGGTTCTGGCGTGGCTTAGCCAGTCTCCAGACCTAAACCCAACAGAGAATTTTTGGAGGGAGCTCAAACTCCATGTTACTCAGCGACAGGCCAGAAATCTGATTGATCTAGACAAGATCTGTGTGAAGGAGTGGGCCAAAATCTCTCCTGCAGTGTGTGCAAACCTGGTGAAAAACTACAAGAAACGTTTGACCTCTGTAATTGCAAACAAAGGCTACTGTACCAAATATTAACATTGATTTTCTCAGGTTTTCAAATACGTATTTGCAGCTGTATCATACAAGTAAATAGTAAAAAAATCATAAATTTTCATTCCTAGATTTTCTTTTTAGATAATGTCACCCGCAGTGGACATGCACCTATGATGACAATTTCAGACCCTCCATGATTTCTAAGTGGGAGAACTTGCAAAATAGCAGGGTGTTCAAATACTTATTTTCCTCACTGTAGTTAAAGGCCTAGTTTTCTAAGGTCACTGTTATAGTCATGGCCAAGCATGCAGACTTGGGATCATGTTCTCACAATATTGATTAAAATACCACTTTTACACATTTGCGTAAAATACCACAATATTTTCTAGTGCAAGTTTTCAGTAGACTACTGTACATTTTACACCACTGGCCACCCAACCATTTTGTGTGTCAGCTGGGCTAGTGAGCTAACAGTATCACAGAACAGTTAGATAATGTGATGAGTCTGAATTTTAAAATATAAACACTCCAGAGACACTGACAACATTAGCAATACTGCACCATGCATCATTAGTTCAACGTAATCTTTAAATTCATGCTTATAAAGGAACAAGAAACCAATTTGATTGGCCTACACCAGCGTTTAACATTCCTCATTTACATAAAGTTGAACAATTTTGACTTGGAACGCTCCGCTCATGTCCCCACAATACCCTACGCAAACATCATCGTCCGATTCAATAGAAAATCAATTGGAAGCACCCTGCACCACCCGCTCCGCTGAAGTGGACGCATACTGTTTGGTAACAATAGCTCGGCTTTAGTAAGTAAGTGAATTAGCGAGTTCACTTAGCCCTCCCTCACGTAGCTTTGGTTTTGGTTGTGGTCGACTGCGTGTCCGATTAATTGAAACACGAAGTAAGGCTGTTAGTTTGAGACAACAGTTAAACGAATGTGCTTGAGTGTTTAGGGCAATTATATTTTGTCAAAAAATGGTTAGTTAATTATGTTAATTTAAATGTATGGATAACTCATATCTTATATAAAATAAAAATATATACATGGGCCGACCCTTTATGTAAATGAACAAAAATGCTTCTGGATTTAGTGGGGCTATGGTCTGTGTGCCTGTAAGGCTTTGACTGCGGGCCTGTGTCTGCAAGTCTGTATCTTCTTGTCTCCCTTTGCATGCGCATGCAATCCTGGCCAGTCTATTCGATGTCGATATTTGTGTGTGTGTGTGTGTGTGTGTGTGTGTACGAACGAAAGTGAGTGTGCATGTGGTCTATGCACACATAAAATCTTTGGTTTCCTGTGGTCTATGCCTCCTGTTTGTGGTGCAGCTCACCCCATCATCAAGACAATGACGCCACAAAGTCACTCCCCCAGAAACCAAAGACAGTTTTATTTGCTCTCTCTCTCTCTCTCTCTCTCTCTCTCTCTCTCTCTCTCTCTCTCTCTCACACACACACACACACACACACACACAAACACCACATACTTGCTGTCCTCCACTGAGGTAGATGCCAGGAAGCGCTACACTATGAACATTTTCCAGTAAACAAAAAAGCCACAAACGTCAGCCTGTCCTTGTGACCTCCAAACAAATATTGATCCGAGAACACCTGGGGTACACAGACACACTGTTAAAGGAGCCTTTGCACTTTGCTTATTATACAACCTCAAATCAGAAAAAGTTGAGACAGCATGGAAAACACACAAAAAAGAAAGTAGTGATTTCAAAATTTACTTTGACTTGTATTTTATTGCAGACAATACAACAGCACATTATTTAATGTGTTCCTCATGATTTTCATTATGGGGTTTTGTTCTCCAAAAAACGAAATTCATATTTTGGTTCTTGCAACGCATTTACAAAAAGGAACAGTAAAGCATTTATCACTTTGTAATATTTCCATTGCTTTTCACAACACTTAAAAGACAACTGACTGAAGACACCAAGTGATGAAATGTTTCAGGTGTAATTTTGTCCTATTCTTGCTGCAAACAAGTCTTTGGGTGGGCAACAGTATGGGGTCTTCGTTGTCGCATATTGCGCTTCAAAATGCGCCACACATTCTCTGTTGGAGACAGGTCTGGACTGCAGGCAGGCCAGTCAAGTACCTGTATCCTCTTCCTCCGGAGCCAGGACTTTGTAATGTGTGCAGAATATATGGTTTTGCATTATCTTGTTGAAATATGCATGGTTTTCCCTGGAAAATATGTCTTCTTGAAGGTAGCATATTGTGCTCCAAAATCTCTATGCACTTTTCAGCATTAATGGTGCCATCACAGAAGTGCAAGTTACCTTTGCCTAGGGCACTGACACAACCCCATACCATGACAGACTGACCCTGTGTTTACAGTTTGTTTCAATTGTTAAAACACAGAGGACCCTATCTTCACCCAGCACAATTGACTTTGAACACCAGCGCATATATTATTCCGATTTTGCACCCGACGCTCAAAGCAATTTTTTCGTCCACAAACACACGTTGGTAAATTAGGAATTAGGGAATGAACTTGCGCTCCAGGGGAGATTCTGAGAAAAAAGGAGGAATGTTCCGGCGCAAATGTTCCCTAGTGCTATTTTGCAGTTTCAGAAAACAATTCCCCCACAGACCAGGAAAATCGGAGGCTAAAGTCAGTGGGGGGTTATTCAAATGGTATTTTAAGGGGACATGCTTGGCCATACAGTACATATGCACTTTTATTTACTCATTCTACATTTTTGCAAACATGAATTTCAAGGCAAAACATCATCAAACGTGGGATCCTTGTGGTGTCCATGAAGATGTGGAAAAAAGGCTAGTGTAAAGCTAGCGTACACATTCACCCAAGCTATTCAGGATAACTGCATTTCTACCGTCTCCATACAATGTAACTTTTCTGTCTTTTATGGCCTTGACGAGAAAGTAGGTGTCCGGCTGTGAACCGCTCTTAGCCTGGCAAAACCACAGTCATAATAGCAATCCATGGAAAAAGCACTCCTGCTTTTAAAGGAAATGTGAGATGATGCTCTGATTGGTTTATTGAATGTTACGCCTTAATCACACCCATGAGCAAATTAGCTACCTCAGACACACCCCTTTTAGATTTGCGTTGGGCGCAGGAGTCATTCATCCCACCGTTATGATAGCAACAGCTCCCGAGGCCCGCCCACAAAGTTACTTTTGTTTCACGCTTGACACTTGCGTTTCAGATCACTCAAATGGGGCCCTAAAACCCATTGTTTAACAAAGCTCTGTTGTGAAGAACTGATGTCAATACCTTAAACCAGTTCACATCAAAAAACACTACGTGCAGATCTCACTTTGACTTTTCAGCAAGACACATTCTCCCCCTGAAAACATATTCTGCACTCTAAAGCACAAGTAATCCATAGTGGTAAACACAAGTAGCAAAAACCTACTGCAAAATAGAGGACGTGTCATTCATTAAACACAACCACTCAACATTGATGTACAGTTTTATCAATTGCTTTGGAATATTTTTTGAAACAGTCTTAACATTGTCAAAACTGCGTGTGCAAACAGTTTGCTGGAACTTCAGAACTTTATTGCATATCTGAAAAATGTAGTTATACTGAAAGCTTTTCATTCATGCTTCAAAATGTAGTTATTGTGTCAGTAATTTGGCCAAGGCACCCAAAATATTAAGTATCTTGTCATTATGTGGACCACATTGCTCAAAATGTTTAGTTGTTTTTCACTATGACAGTCATCCATGGACATTATTAAGGTTTTATTTTTAAAAATAAGAAATTTGTTGAGAACATAGTACCATAGTACATTAAAAATCCTTGTCTAATGCTTGTCC
This sequence comes from Plecoglossus altivelis, assembly GCA_036571765.1. Classification (NCBI taxonomy): domain Eukaryota; kingdom Metazoa; phylum Chordata; class Actinopteri; order Osmeriformes; family Plecoglossidae; genus Plecoglossus; species Plecoglossus altivelis. Next base: position 4,971,152 of record BROE01000016.1, read on the forward strand.
AATTCATATACATTTCATGTTTTATGTTACCAGAAATGGTTGGGTCACGGGGGCAGCAGTCTGAGCAGGGAGGCCCAGACTTCCTCCACAAAAACCTCCTCCGGAGGGATCCCAAGGCGTTACCAGGCCAGCCGAGAGATATAGCCCCTCTGGTGTGTCCTGGGTCTCCCCCGGGGCCGCCTCCCAGTGGGACATACCCGGAACATGCGTCCAGGAGACATTCGAAACAGATGCCCGAGCCACCTCAGTAGGCTCCTCTCGACGTGGAAGAGCAGTGGCTCTACTCTGAGCTCCTCCCTTGTGACCGAGCTCCTCACCCTTCTCATCCCGGCCACTTCACACTCGGCTGGAAACCGCTCCAGTCCACGTTGCAGGTCCCAGTCCGATGAAGCCATCAGGACAACATCATCTGCAAATGGCAGAGATTAGATCCTTTGCTCCCCGAACCAGACACCCTTGGCTGTGCCCAGAAATTCTGTCCGTAAAAACAATAAACAGAACCGGTGACAAAGGGCAGCCCTGGTAGAGTCTAACACATACCAGGAACAAGTGTGACTTACTACTGGCAATGCAAACACAGCTCCTGTACTGGTCATATAGGGATCAGATGGCCCTCAGCAAAAGGCCCCGGACCCCGTACTCCTGGCAAAACCCCCACAGGAGACTACAAGGGACACGATCTCCAGATCCACAAAGCACATGTGAACTGGTTGGGCAAACTCCCACGAACTCCCAAGCACCCAATGGAGGGTGTAGAGCTGGTCCAGTGTTCCGTGACCAGGACGAAAACCACACTGCACTCTTCACCCGAGTGTCCGAGACATGCAGCCGCAGGTCAGAGAGCACGGCAACAAAGTCGATCATTGACCTCCGTGACATTCCATGTCCCCAGCGCTAGAGACTGTGTGCATGGCCTTGGTCATCCAGGCACCTTCCCCTGACCACCGCCCAAAACACACTGCACGGGCCCCCTACGGTCCTTCCTGTGGGTAGTGGGCCTGCGGTCCCACATTGCCTTTTCAGGCTATACCCGGCTGGGTCCCATGGACCCGGCCACCAGGCGCTCGCCTATGAGCACCCACTCCAGGCCTGGCTCCAGGGTGGGGCCCCGGAAACACCACTCCAGGCAACGTAGTGGATCTCGTTGGTCTTGTCGTCATAGAGGGGTAGATGAACCGCACTTAGTTTAGCTAGTCACCTAGGACTAGTTTGCCTTAGGAGACCCTACAAGGGGCTTATTGCCCCCGACAACATAACTCCTAGGATCATCCTAGCACTCAAACCCCTCCACCACGTTAAGGAGTTGAGGAGCATTTGCAATTTTCTCAAATCACTCAGAATTTCCACTCTGATGTGAATAAGTGCCCAGTGGTTTGAAGGTTTGTAAGTATTGTTTTTAGAATGTAATTTCTGTTTCATGACTGTTTCGAGAAAAATTTACTTTTTTCAGATTATGTGATAAACAATATAAGAAAAACTTTTTTTAAGGTGGGAAGGAGAGTCTCAGTATTTATATAACACACAATATGAGATAGTATCGTATACCATCAGACAGTGCATAGTAAGCTGTATACTATGCAATGAACTAAATTGCAGTTTTTGCCTTTTGCTTACACTCTTTTTGCAGAAGTTGGTTCATAATGTCAAAACCCAACACATAAACCAATCAGATTTAGCACTTAGAGAATACAGTATTGCATTGTGCTTTCCATTTGTTACAGAAATTGTATAAATGAATATTGACTAGTTACAGGCTCATATCAACAAAGAACAGGGGTTACAGTATCACAGAGACAAAGGTCATGTCTGTGAGATGCAGGATACAGTGTTGTAAAAATAGGGGTACAAGGAGGAAGAATATTTTGGGGGGAATGAGCAAAGCAGAATCGGTTTTATTCGCCATGCAAGATATAGAAGCACAGAATTTACTGTGGCAGGGAAGTGCAAACATAGAACATATATGAAACATAATGCAGGTAGATCTCTACTTTCAGATCAATTTTGAGCAAATATGATCGCATATGTTGCCGTTCATCAAAAGTCAAAGATGTAAATAAGAAATTTGTTTTGAGATAAAAATGTATTTCACCCTGAGAACTAAATTTCATTTCAATAATGTCATTATTTTAAAGTATGCTCTTTGCTCTAGCAATTTGCTCCAAATATGCTATGCGTGTCTCTGACAGAACCACATTTTAAAAAGCATGAAAAAGCATTCTCAGCAATTTCAGCAAAAATATTTAGACAAGGACAAAATTGGTCTAACCTGAAGCATGGGAAATAATTGTCAAGGCACTAGCTAGTACACTATGAGCAGGTTAGCAAGCTTACATTCACTCTCTCTCTGTTGCATTTTTATACCAGTAGGGTGCTATATCAAGGGATAAAGACATTTACTTAAAGACAATTACTTCAGAAAAGGCTTCAAACTACTTTTCCAGGTAGTAATTTTACAGTGAAAGCTTAAAGTTGGCGTCATCATCTCAACCACTGTAAGGGGGTAGAAAAAGTGATGTCTCTGTAAAGATCCTCTGTGAGAACAGTACAGGCCACACTGCTCAATATATTTAAGACACTTTATAGGAAATGGGTCAGAAACATACATTAATAGGTTCTGCTGTGTCCCAGGTTGGTTTAAGCATGGCCACCTCCATGTAAAGCTTTTTGCCCTCCTATTGTGATCAGTTTGGAAGTGGGAAGCGGTGAACTTTTGAACTATGTTTTGAACAATGTGTTTTCAATGTTTTGGTGTATTGTTTTTATTGATATTTTATATTTCTTTGTTTATGATTTGAGAGCAGTGTTTAATTTTAAGCTCTGGTAAATCTGTTTTGAGGTGAAAGTTTTATTTTGAGCACAGGTAAATGTTTTTTGTGGCAATAGCTTAATTTTGAGCACAGATAAACAGTTTTGAGGCTAAAGTTGCAATTTGCAAGGGGATTCATCAGTTTCGTAAATAGTGCTTGAAGATTAGGTTTTGTGTGACTTGTTGCGTATGACTTGTCTTCTGTTACTGTAACTCTCACTGTGTCTCTTGCTCACACAGTCATGCTTCCACTTTCTCTCCACATCTCCTTTTTGGAGATTCAACTGATTTGGCTTATCCCTCCAGGAGCTGACCGATAGGCATGGGAGTAGGTGTCAGATAACAACACATGAGTGAAGTTATAGCATTGTTTTCTAGCTTTTGTTTGGGCAAAATACTCATCTTGCTGTCAACGAGGTTGGGAAGAGATGATCAAGCTGGCTCCTGCTTGATGTGTGTGTGGGTGGGGTGATCCAGCCAGGTAATTTGTTTCAGGGTTGGAGTGAGGGAGTGATGTGTTTCCATGACCATGGAGTGTTAGAACATGGAGGCCGCTGCCACAACATACATGATAGATGGAGAGAGTTTGACCTTGGGAAGGTTATATCTCTCTCTCTTGCTCTCACCTTCTTCCTGTCATTAACATTTTTTGTTTTCTTTCGTTTCTCTCTTGTTTTTTCACTTATTCTTGTTTTTTGTCCAGCTGTGTCTCTCTGCTCTCTTTCTGAGCCCCAGCCACTTACCTCTTGGATGACATCTCTCTGTCCCTGGGTCACTTTCAATCTGTCTCTCTACCAGGTTAGTTTTTACTTAAATGAGCTTGGTAAAATATTCCTATCTCTCGCAGGTCTGCTGTTGCTTGTCATTTTAACCTATGTTTTAGTGTACATTTCTGCCCTGGGGTATCCATTTGTAAACCCCAATCCAACCTTGCTGACCAGCATGGAATTGAAGATTATAAACTTGAGCATGATGCCATAACATTAATTATGAATTGATTTGCTTTCGTCACTGAAGCAGTTTAACCTTGACCCTCTTCTACAATTGTAGTGTACTAAACTGTAGGACATCCTCTTCCAGGGGAGGAGTTCTTGCCCAATTGAGAGGGTGAGGTCTCATAGCCAGACACTTTCTCACATACTATCACTTTCTGTTCTCATCTTTTCTTTTTTCTTCAGAGCTGTCGCTAACACTTAGAGTTAGCATTTACACACCGAATCCATTGCTCCAGGTGTGATGTCACAATCACTTAGAGTCATTATCGGAGATAGCCAAGCTGGACCTAAAATATCAGTTCAAATGGCTGTAAGCTTGTGCCCAAAGATTGCCCAAAGATTGTTAGGTTGTGGAAGTGCAGTTCTTTTACCACTATATTCTCTGAGTTTCTCTTTGTCAATAAACCTGACATTATGCTTTTTCCCTCACTTGAAATACAGTCTATTCATCTCAACAGAAATGTAATGTTTAGATTTTTTTAAATAAGACTTTGACAGACTAATCAGTATGTGGGTGGAGGGTGGGGTGAAGTCCCCTACTGCTCTCTATATACTGTTCTTGCAAAGATCAGAAGTATCCTAAAGACCCTTTAAATTACAAGTATCAACAGTAAGTAAGTGCAAATGTACTGTACAAGTACAACATATTTCTGAAATGAAATCTATAAATGTTCACTTGAAACACTTATTGGACCCCATTGACTGCAAGCATACAGTTGCTATGGTTATGGTGACATCAGAGGCACTCAAAGCTCTCCACAGTGTCCTCCATGTTGTTTCTCTCTCTCAACATAATACCCCTTGATTTGATACTTTAATCTTTAGCAGTCTGGTCTCTTTCCCGACACTTCATATGAGTTGCTCAATAAATTGTGATTAGATTTCTTTCAGTGACAGTAAAACTTTGTAAATGTCAAATGTAACCAGATCAATCAACTGGTCCTTTTAGAAATTTCGTGACATACAATTACTTTGGACATCAAATAAATTGTCCTTTTTTAGGAAACATTTTACTTAGATATGCGTGTACTTGCATGCGTCCACACGTGCATGTGTTCATGCTTGTATGTTTTTATTTGTATATAGTCTTCGTGCCAAGGTCCATTGGTGCATTAGTGGCATAAAGGGGTAGATAAATGAGAGGCTGCGTGACCATCTTTGGCATCTAGTTACAGAGTTCTGATGACAGAAAAATGAACACTCACACACACACACTTACACTCTTTCACACGTACAAATACTCACACAAATGTACATGCACAAACACACTTTCTGGCTCCGGAGGAATGATATCAATATCAGTTATTTCAACTGTGCACTTTTTATAGAATCTTTTATGAAAACTTCAGAGATGCAAAGTACAGGAAATTAATCAATATAATCCATACTGTAGGCATCAAGAGGATTCAAAGTTAAAAATCAAACACGATATAATGACAAGCTTTCCACTTACTAATGGCATATAACAATTCATGCATCTTTTTAACTTGAATTTAACTTAAATTTTCTTTGGACAATGATAGCGAAAGAGAACTTGCACAAAGGAAACCAAGCAACCCTAACCTAAACCTTTCCATGCCTATTCGAAGTCTACTGGGCTGCATATCATTTCAATAATGTCATTATTTTTAAAGTACGCTCTTTGCTCTAGCAATTTGCTCCAAATATGCTATACGTGTCTCTGACAAAATATGACAAGATTTCAAAAAGCATAAAAAAGCATTCTCAGCAATTTCAGCTAAAATATTTAGACGAGGACAAAATTGGTCTTACCTGAAGCATGGGAAATAATTGACAAGGCACTAGCTAGTACACTATGAGCAGGTTAGCAAGCTTACATTCACTCTCTCTCTGTTGCAATTTTATACCAGTAGGGTGCCATATCAAGGGATAAAGACACTTCAGGAATTACTTCAGAAAAGGCTTCAAACTACTTTTCCAGGTAGTAATTTTACAGTGAAAGCTTAAAGTTGGCGTCATCATCTCAACCATTGTAAGGGGGTAGAAAAAGTGATGTCTCTGTAAAGATCCTCTGTGAGAACAGTACAGGCCACACTGCTCAATATATTTAAGACACTTTATAAGAAATGGGTCAGAAACATACATTAATAGGCTCTGCCGTGTCCCAGGTTGGATTAAGCATGGCCACCTCCATGTAAAGCTTTTTGCCCTCCTATTGTGATCAGTTTGGAAGTGGGAAGCGGTGACCTTTCCTGGCTGTCCATAGACAGGTAGGCCGGCAGAACAGTAGTGTGAGAAGGAAATGGCAGATCTGTGACTGACCTTTAAGAAGCACTCATATTACATTAAGAGCCTTTGATCAGGGGGATTACGCACACAGCTGTCTGGGGCCATATTGGAGAGTCCAGACTAGCAGCCACACTGTGTCAGAGTAATAAGGTACGAATGTGCATCAATGTGAGGGTTTTGTGTACAAATACTGTGTGCGGGATGTGTGGGAGATTATTCTAGAAAAAAATATTCACAAAGTCTTTCAGATGCTGTGATCAATATCTTTTCTGTTATTTATAGTTTACATTTTTGGGAGATGCTGGTAACAAATCCAATCAACAGGTATTTGAAAACAGTAGAAAAAATGAAAGTTTTAAACACGAAAAATGCACATAACTGAATGTAAGGCCTAAATTACGACCTAAAAATATTGCTGTAAAAAATTACAGTTTGAAATCAATGACTGAAGAACTCAATATGCAGGTGTGACCTGTAATTTATTTGGACAAGTACACAGTAACCGTGATGTAGTTTGGGATTAAGATGTCAATGAAACACACAAATACATACTATTTAAACTATAGATAGTTTCCATGATAAAATTGGTGATACAGACAGATATCTGGATTTATATAAAAGGCACAGTGACCACAATGATGTCAGTGACACACAGAGATGTCTGGAATTATAGATAGATTGTACTGTGCCTGCAATACAGCTGGTGATGATGGTTCTCCTCAGCGGCTGTGGTACCTATATTTCTCATATCAAGATTGATATTCTCTGTTGCATCTTAAGTACTTGTTCAACCTCATCTATTCGACTCACTTATGCACATTATTAAATACATTTCTCTCTATCTTCAACTAATTGCCAATTCTGTAGAACATTATGCAAATGCTTATGTTGCCTTCATTTGTCTGCTGTTTCCCTCATTATCAATTGCTTATGCTATGTTGATCAAAATATGTTATATTGGCATTCTGGCAAATTGTCTTAACACCACAAACATATAAACACTCAGTTCATCACAGAAGTCGTAACATGCACAATATTTTTGGTCATTTTTCTTTGTACTATGCAATGCTGTAAAACAGTTTTGCATAGTCTGCATTGCATTTGGACAATTAAGATATGTCAAGCCAAAATGAGTGTATTGTACCTGTCCTACGCCCATTTGTGGATTTCAATATTTATGCCTCAAGAGAACAACCAAGGAGGCTTGAGCGTTTTAGTCCCAATGTCCGTGATGCAGCTCATGATTATAATGTTGAAGGACATTTGCAATGTACAGACAGCTTTGACATTAGTAAACACATTAGATTATGTAACAAAATTAGATCTGTACGGAAAGTCACTTCCTGTCCTGGTAGTTAGCCAGTATTTTATCTATAAAGAAAACCTTTTAAAAGTAGTAACTTCTATGCCAGCAAGTCAGCACCGCTAATCAGACCATATTGGCCAAACTCATTCTAAGTTGCATGCACACACAACACACATATACACAGATTCCTGTCATAATTAGAAATATATGTGTCAGATTGAGGTTAACTAGTAGCATGATATAAGTATTCATACCAAAGATTCCTATAGTTGGTACATTAATTTGTTCACAGACGTTGAATCCCCCCACAATGCATCTTGTACAACTGTTGGTATACTGATCATATCTAATCTTGTTAAACTCTCCAACATATGCTCTTTCAGTTCTAACTAATTCCAGAGATTGTTATTTTCAGGACTAACAGATGCTCGGTAGATACCTATGTAAAGTTCATCTGTCTTGTAGAGGAAGAGTGAGTCAAGCAGAATGAGCTTTCGTGTTTGTATGAGCCTCTGTACTTGACTTCAGAAGTGTTAGCTGAAAAGCTAAGGATGGACAGTGCATGTGGGTATGATGTTATTCAACCAGTCAACCAGGTAGACCGGACAGATGAGTGAGGCCATGGGTAACAGATGGACATATATAATAGAGTACACACGTTAAAATGTACTTTTTTCCACAGAACATTTCCTTACTGGGCACATGATGTGGTTTGCATGTTTACATTCTTGGAAGGTCACACCTGACAGTATCGAAATAGTTTCTACTCACTGACTCTTGTCAGTCTGAACAAGAGAGACCCATAGCTACATATGGACTTCAAATGTTCATATGTTTGGTGGAGTCTGCCATAGAGTCCACCAATCTACCTCTTTCACAAAGAGGAAGAGAAGCCTCTTTCACACAGAAAATCTGTATCAGTAGGAGAGTTACTAAACATTTGAATAGGCTTTCTGTCTTCCAGTCAGAGGCATAGACTGTAAAAAGAATGGACAGTACAACAGTTCTGAAAAGTGAAGCCCCAAAACATCTCGATTGACCCTGTTGGCTGGGTGCAGTCAGTCATAAACCATGCCTCTTCATTGTTAACGGATGGGACATGAGCTAAAAAATAGAATACAAAGATGGTTTCTGTCATTTTAGGTAGTTCTTATTACACCGATGTCTGTTCACATGCTCATTTATCTGATCAGTGTGTTTTTAATTCAGTCTTTGATTGCATAAAAAGGTTTTATTGTCTGCTGGTGATTGGGTCGAGCGAGTATATAGGTGGGACCTCAGTACTGTGGCTCCACTGCACATCACTACTGCGCAGACTTTGTCTCCAAATTACATCATCAGCGGATTAGGGATATTTTGGCTTCATTTTTGTACAGTGGGAGAAAATGAAGATGTGTCGCCCATTCTTTCTACAGTTTACATGCGGAGGTATCTGAAGCAGCAGGGGTTGGATTGAAGTGCACAATTATCCAGAGGGATTCAAGAAGTGTTGAAACAGATGAAGTACCACCCTGAACATTCTCTTCTACCCCTAAGACACAAAGCATAGTCAGGTGCATATCACCATAAGCGTGTTTCTTTGAACCAGGGTAAGGGTAAGGGTTAATGGAAGTAGGGTTGAGACAGAGAATATTCCTTTGATACAAACCCTTCACGCTCAACTCGACCTGTCTTTACTATCCCAATCAGGCTTGTCCCATATGGACAAAGTAATTGACTCTGTGATTTAACACTAGCATACACCTCCCATGTCTGCATGTGTCTCAGAGATAAAGCATAAAGAATTGTTGGCTTAATCTGTTCATGGTCGTCTTACTTCATGTCGTGGAAACCCACTGACCCGTCAGCAAATTTGGATTACATTAATGTGAAAATCTCCCCATCTGCTTTAATTACCATGTTACCGAGGGCTGTCGAAAATTACATCTGTAATAATTGCTTTGTCCAATGGAAATTGGACTGTCACATTTGGTGTGTAGTTGTGTATTTGTGTCTATAAGGGTATGGATATTTAATGTGTTTGCATTTTGGGCTTTGTTTGTTTGCCAGTATGCATTTACAAGTGGGGAGGGACTCTCACAAGTTTGATCTCGGCAGGAGACGTATAGCTGTCTCTCACTTCCACCACCTGATTTAATCAAACCATCACTTCAGTGTGTGTTTCCGTAGATGTCTTTGACTGTTATTTGACTGTTAATTAGTCCCACCAAGCTAGTGTGCTCCTTTGTTTAATTACGAGAATTGGGAGGAGCCCGGTTCCTCTTTAAATAGACATGAAGGATCTGATCAAATGTCATATTCCATACATACAAAAGTGAACCATTTCAATCACTGTTGCTGTCTTCTCCCCAGATTGAGCTGTGCATCAAACTGCCATTATCCACATCCTAACATTTTCAGGAAAGTGAATACTCCGTAGAAAGGATATCATGCATAGTATTTTTCTAAATAAAATAAACTGTGATATTTTTGCGATAGAGGAAGGAAAAAAAGAGGAATGGTGGATAATGAGGCAATTCGGAGGAAAACAAATTTCTAAATTTTTTGACTGAAACACAACAATTGTAAAAGTGGTATTGTGGTCAATAAATCCACTTCGTCCGGCATTATTTTCAACGTTCAAAGATTTTGTTTTTGTTCAACAATAAACATGGCGACAGAGGAGGAGTCACTGAAAATGACAGAATGACAGAAACAGTGGCATCAGTGTCAACTTCTCACCCCAAAATTGTGTACTTGTACTTCTCTGCTGTTTCCTGTGTCTGTATCACTGAACATCAGAGAACCTTTGCTATACTCCCCCATGATTTTCCAAACTAAATTATTAGTTTTGTTTAGTACAGTGCTGGTGGTGACTCCCACCAATATCAAATGTATTAAATGTAACGATACCTTTAGATTTAATGGTAACTATCAGGATGTGAAGTTTATTTCAGCAAATATAACAAACATATCAACATTATCGACCCTGCCATTAAAGTCCAGGGAAATTAGCACAAAGTATGCACCGAAAACATGCTGCAGGATTGTGGCACTTTATCATACAAACATGTACAAGTTTAAACTGGTCTTATTCACACCCTACCTGCATAAACTGTGGTGCAAATGAATTTAATTTAAAAGTATTTGCTCTATGTGAACTGTATGTAACTCAAACTAACCACATATGTGTGCTGATTATGTGCGTTGTGGTTTTTAATGGTTTTAGATATTTCTCTACTAAAAACTGAACACACCAATGTATTGATATTCTTAATCTGAGAGTAACTTTAAGATATTGCATGTATTGTGCCCCCTCTACTCACCTGTGGGATTAAGGGCAGACACAGGAGAGTAAAGATGTCTTTAAGCCATCAATAAACCACCCCCGTCGACAGATGTTAGTGACAACTGACCCTCGCAGCATAGTGGGGCCTTAACCCTGTATGATAATCTCACTCTATGCTTTCGATTACACAGCTCAAATCAATCTATGACTATTTTTTCTTAGTTTTGTTCTGCTGCTCTGCTTCCCCCTCTTCTTCTTCGCTCTCTCTATTTCTCCCCTTGTCTGTTGTATTTAAGTCTCTCATCATCTAGCACCTTTTGCTCCTCCTCATTCCTTCACTGTTTGTCACTATGAATACTGTAAACCAAGTGGAGAACACCTGAAAAGATGAAGAAATGTGTCCCTAATTCGTTTAACCTGTGATGTGCTCTTTTTCTTTGCCGTTAGTAGTTCTGTCCAATGTGTTGCTCCTCCTCCATACACATACAATAGGCCTCATCTCCCTAATTCTGGGAATCTGTCCCATCGATCTCCCCCATCACCACCACAGTTGTAGCCAAGCTAGGGAATGATGAGAATGATCAGACATATCAATGTGATGTCCTGCTTCCCTTTTCGTGGTGCCTCCGAGATAAATAGAAATGGTATTGCTCGGATAAATTAATAGTCATTGGAACCTGGGGATTGGTGCAGTAATGAGCCCAGCTGGGGAGGTACCCAGTTGTAGGATCAGGTTCTGTCTCATTCTGTCTGGGATGGTCTACCACAGGGACTAGTGTTTCAAGATGTTTAATCTCAAACACGATTATATTATTTTAATACCATTTCTATTTTCTCATTTATCTCATTCCATTTACATTAAGAGATTATACCACAACTACATCCTGTTATTGTGTTTCTTGATGTATGAATTAGTTGTTGTTTTTTTTTCCAAAGCTGCGGAAAATGTGATGTAAAGCATAGACATGACTATCACTATCATCACTTTGTCAGTTTTGTTTCCACTTTTACTTACCGCTTCACTTCCATAGTATAAGACATGAAACCTTCAGTTCTACCTATTTGGTTCACAAAACAAAGAGTCTCTGACACTGCGCTGCATTTCCAAACCATTGAGCACCACACTGGTACTTACGGAATGTGACCATCACACCCCCATCGGTTCTACCTGTCATCTGTTTGTTTCCACCATCTCCCCCACACACTCCTTTTGCTTTAAGTGTGTGGCTTGGAACGTTTCAGTCAGACCTACCAATGTGTTTTCCCTTTTACCTTGTTGAGTTATATGTCTCTTAGCTCCCCTGATCTCGACATTCCAACAGCCCTGACTCTGAGACTGCCGGCCATCCTATACCTGCTTGACTCTGTCTATGAATTACAACTCTTATCTGCTCTGTTGTGCTTTCAAGAGATCGAAATTTTAGAAAGACTCTAGATTTTAGAAACACCATTTTATGTGTGTTGTTTTTCTATGCACAAGATTCTTGCAAGAGTGAGAGACTTAAAGTCAGCCGTGGATTTTGTGTTGATGAAAATGTGTTCAGATTAGAATGTTGTTCAGTGAAGTGGAATTAAAGTTCCACCAGATTACTGGAATTTGTCCAAACACTGGAGAAATAAGGTTTTAAGGTTTTCATTACATAAGATATGTAATTAAAAGTTCAACTTCATTCTTACTATCTTACAATCTTACAGTTATATCCATACTTACTTTAAAAACAAATTTAGTGCCTCGTCCAAAAAGTGTGATAAAGACACTGTGATACTAGCAGATGGTCTGAGAGACAGAAAGGTAGTTTCAGTGTTCTTATATGATTTACTGAGAAGTCAACAAATAAGTCTTATTCACAGTATCTACAATCATTAATGATAGTTGACAGAGCATAATGCACATTTGGATTAGAGTCAGTGACATGTGACAGGATGAACTAGAATTACAGAGTAAGCAGATATTCATTGGCAACAGAGTGTGTTTGTTGTGAAAATGTGTGTGTGTGTATACATATTTGTGAAATATGCATATGCATCTGTGAATTTGAACATGTGTGTGGTTAGTGCCCTTTCCTCCTTTGTATTCTCAGTATCAGTACTGTAGTCACTCTGGCTGCAGGGATCCCGTCGCTGCACTGGATTTACCGGCAGCCCTTCACTCCCTTTGCTCTCCCGAGCTCTTTAATTACCCTGGCCTATTGATCCACCCAGGGACACAGTACTCTGGCTCTAGTGGCAAAGGCTCTGGTAATGACTGATTATTGCTCCTCTTTGGATCCCAAGGGACTAGTCAACATTGGGACAGACAGTGAACACTGGACACTGGCTATGCTCCTCAACAATATCTAACTCACAAGCCAGACATATAGCCACTTAACCAAATCAGACAGCAACAGTAACTCAACCAGCCAGTCAACCAACCAGCTAGTCTTCAGGTAGAGAAAGGGGGATTATGGGAGGGAAAGAAAGAGAAATGCCTTCTTAGCAGTGGAAATACAGACCTACAAGTTCAGAAATGCATTACAGTATATCAGATAAGGATTTGACAAGTGATTGTCACAGCATTAAACGCCCTTGCTGACAAGATCATGTCAAGATCTTATCATTGCTGTGCTCATTAATATTAAGTGTGAGAGGGTTTAAGTTTTCATCGCTAAACAAGTTCAGCACTGAATTATCAATGAGGAATAATTGGCAAACTCTAAGAAAAAATGTAAGCAAGAAGGCTCCTGCTAAGCCTAAATTGTTCTTGTAGATATAATGGAAAGAATTGTTATATTTTGGAATACAATACACAGACTTTGAAAATGAAAGGTCACAATCAGGCAGCCATAGCTGAAGAAAAAAGAAAAGTTCAATGCTCGAAGACTCTTATCTTGCAATGGAGTGAAGAATAGAGAGCTAAATTGAACCAAAAAAAAACTTTTTAATGAAGGTAATGAGGATCCTGTGGTATCTTCTCTCACTTTGAAAGGGTTGACCTGATGACCAACTAACACACTCCCTGGAGAGGAACTAGTGTGTGACACCGGAGTGACAGAACTCCTGATAAATTCTCTTTTTCTGTCTCTTTCTTTCTCCCTCCAACCCCCTCCACCCCTTTTATCCCTACATTCTCCGAGGCCATTGGATGTGGCGATTCAATGATTTCCAAGCAACAGCACCTTTGGGGAAATAAAACAGCGTTCATGAGGAGTGATCTTTACCCATCTTTCCTTTGGGACCTTCACGTGGAGCGGCAGAATGAAGGGATGAGTAATGAATATTTCAAAGGAGAGAGGAGATGGAGGGTGGCATGCTGGAATGAGGGATAATAGAAGAGCTGGCTCCATAGAGATGGAATAAGATGAACTACTTATAGCTCTCTGCCTGTTTCTCTGACTAGTTCCCACTTCAGTGATAAAGTGCTTCGGTGTGAAACAATGGCTCGGGGCATTGATTCTAAAATGTATTAAAAACCACAAGCATATATTTTTAGTTTTGAGACTATGGTGTCTAGTTTACATCACTATGGCCTGCTGCTGCTATGCTTTGCATGCTGCCTGTGTGTGTATGAGAGAGAGATAAAGAAGCAAACGTAGCACACACAATGAAAGGGAACATTTGAACGAATACATAACGCAGTGATTTATGCTATTCAACAGACCATTTCTTCCCACCACCCACCTTGGTAGGCTGAGCTACAGTAGGACAGCCAAGATGTATCATGGCAAGTCACACACTAAGAGAAAACTATTACTGTAAAAAAAAAATATTTGACTTCAATAATGACTCAAACTCCCCCAAGGTTCAATTCATATAAATGTGCATTTGAGGAAAATGCTGATGTATGTTATCAACTAGGCATTCAACAGATGTTTTCTGTCTTGCTAATTTGTCCACATAATAGTTAATGTAATTATCAAATATTTGCTATCTGTCTGTTGTTTGTCATTTATTACAAATGTCATTTGTCAAAATGTCACATATGTTCCTTTATTTTACGTACACACAAAATAACAAAGCTGCAAACTACAGCACACAATTTTAATGGATGTCCTTAATTTACTTTGGACTGTGTCAGTCATTTGTGACAAGGCTTTTGTTTTAAATACACATTTCCATGCCTCTATGATAGGTTCACTATTATGGTTGGTGACAAGGTGAGGGGAAACCTGGGCTGTGTGTCTGAGCCTGGCAGAGCAGGGTATTGTAAAGAGATAGTCATGTTCAGACAAAGTGTTGCTGACAGGCAGTTCAGGGTTAACCAGTAGCCTCTCTGTGCCACTCCTTCCTCAGGGGAATCCATCACCTCAATGTCCTGTGGTGCTGCCGTTCCGAACTGTAATGACAATGCTTGCTGCCTCCTGATTGGCTCATGGGCAGGTCGGAGGAGGTAGCCTGCCAAGGTCCAGGATGAGCAGGGTGAGGGACTGGGGGTTGGGGAGTGGGTAGGAATAATTAGACTGATGAGAGCGGTGGTGATAATGGCCATCCTCAGAGCAGGGGGCCCAGAAGAGAGGGTGTGGACAGTTTACTGTGGGTAAGGGTGGGGGTCACTTTAATTGAGAAATAAAAGACTTGGTTCCCAAGGACACCTTGCAGGCAATGAAGAGCCATACCCACAGGAACTGATGTATGTTCAGTGCAAACAAAATACATTGATACATGGCCCTCGCTATTTTTCACCTTCCTTACTTCTCTCTGTGTGTATTTTTGGTCAATCTTCTCTCATCTCTTATTCCCTCATTGTAAAAACATATTGTTTGTGTGCAAGAACACAATTTAGTTTTATATTTAATGGATGTGAAAGAGGGGAGTGATCATTCAGAGATTTGTGGAGCGGAGAAGTAGTCAAGCAAACAAAGCTCAATTCACTGGGGAGTCTTTGCATATGGACATTTGCCTGCAGAATGTGCAAACTACTGTTGGTGATGATGTGTGACAAAGCTCCTTGTATTTCTTCAGGTTTGACTCTATATTCACTTATGGAATATGCAGAAAAAATACGCACAGGGGTATCACCATGGTGTCTATTTGTATCACACTATACTGGCCTAAGACAGCACAGTGCCCGAAATATAACAGGAGGTGACTTAAGAGGAAAATCAAAATACATCTGAAGTATCTGTCTTTCACAAAAATGTATCAAATGTCAGGTTGGAAATAATTCTGAAATTGAAAATTGAACTTCAGCTTATCTAGCAAGCAAAACACATGCAAATGAATTGCTTTTGCAAATATCTAATGGCAAAACATTTGCTTGTTTGGAAACATTTCTATATTTGCTTACCGGCTCAATGACACGGAAACTATATCATTGTTTTGTTGGCATGCCAGTGTTGTCTTTCAATTCTGTTTCCACTACTGAATTGAACCCAACATAACTTTCTTGTGCTCAGAAATGGCTAATGTTCCTCTTTTGTCCGGGAAATATATGGCAATTGCCTTATTAGTCCAATAAATACCATCTGGTTGTGTTTGGCAGTGGGCAGAGGCAGGGCTGCACAGTGGCAAACAGATGTTGATCACATTGACATACTAGAGCAAGGCACTTGGTACAGCATGGTCAGCCAATGACATGACATTGCGGTTGGATGAATGGCAGACGAGAAGATATTAATTGACTCCATCTGTGACTTTATCCTTTATAATTCCTCATATATCCTTGTGTAACACCATATATACACTACCATCGTTTGTCCCTCTCTTGAAGTCTCTCCATCATTACGTTCTGTCTGAAACTCTTTACGCTTCCCTATTTTCTCACTCTGTCTTTGTCTGTCTGTCTCTCACCCAGTCCCTCTCTCTGTCTATCTCTCACTATCACGGAGAAGAATCATGCCATCCATCCATCGATTTTCTTCTGCTTATCCGGGGCCGGGTCGCGGGGGCAGCAGTCTGAGCAGGAGGGCCCAGACCTCATCCAGCTGCTCTGGGGGGATCCCAAGGTGTTCCCAGGCCAGCCAAGAGACATAGTCCCTCCAGTTTGTTCTGGGTGTCCCCGAGGGCCACCTTCTGGTGAGACATGCCTGAAACACCTCAGAGGCTGTACTCCGAGCTCCTTCTGCGTGACCGTGCTCCTCACCCTATCTCTAAGGGAGCGCCCGGCCACTCTGCGGAGGAAACTCATTTCGACTGCTTGTATCCGCGATCTTGTCTTTCGGTCATTAACCGAAAGCTCATGACCATGGGTGAGAATAGGAACGAAGGCTGACCAGTAAATCGAGAGCCTTTTGGCACATCTCCTTCTTCACCACAATGGTCTGATACAGAGACTGCATCACTGCAGCTACTGCACCGATCCGCCTGTCAATCTCACGTTCCATCCTTCCGTCACTCGTGAACAAGTCCCTGAGATATTTGAACTCCTCCACTTGAGGCAAGGACTCTTCACCCACCCAAAGGGAGCAAGCCACCTTTTTCCCGTCAAGAATTATGGCCTCGGATTTGTAGGTTCTGATTCTCATCCCGGCTGCTTCACACTCGGCTGCAAACCACTCAAGTGCACGCTGTAGGTCCTGGGAGGAGATCCTCAAAATAGTCCTTCCACCGTCCAACAACATCCCCAGTTGAGGTCAGCAGCTCCCCACAAACACTGTAAACGGTGTTGGTGAAGCACTGGTTCTCCCTCCTGAGCTGGCGAATGGTTTGCCAGAATTACCTTGAGGCTGTCCAATAGTCCTTCTCCATGGCCTCCCTGAATTCTTCCCACAGCCAAGTTTTTGCCTCTGTGACCACCTGAGCCATGGCATGCTTGGCCTGCCGATATCCTTCAACTGTCCCAGGAGTCCCACAAGCCAACCAGGCTCGATAAGACTCCGTCTTTAGTTTGACAGCATCCCTTACTTCTGGTGTCAACCACCGGATTTGGGGATTGCAGCTGCCATGGGAGCCAGAAACCTTACAACCACAGCACTGGGCTGCCACATCGACAATGGAGGCCGAGAACATGGTTCACTCAGACTCAATGTCCCCAGTCCCCCCCATCTGGGAGAAGCTCTCCCGGAGGTGCGAGTTGAAGACCCTGCTGACAGAGAGCCAGACGTTCCCAACAGACCCTCATGATGCGCTTGGGCCTGCCAAGTCTGTCCGGCCTCCTCCCCTGCCAGCAAATCCAGCTCACAACCAGGTGGGCATCGGTTGACAGCTCCTCCCCTCTCTTCACCTGAGTGTCCGAGACATGCGGCTGCATGTCAGACGACACGACAACAAAGTCTATCATCGACCTCCGGCCTAGGGTGTCCTGGTGCCACATGCACTTATCGACGCCCAGGTGCTCAAACATGGTGTTCATTATAGACAAAGAGACTAGCACAGATGTCCAATAACAAATCACTGCTCGGGTTCAGATCGGGGGGGCCAGGTGTCACTGTCGTGGCCCTCAGTCGTGGCCCACTGACGTGGGTGTTGAAGTCCCCCAGCAGAACAATGGAGTCCCCGGTTGGTGCACTGTCCAGTACCCCTCCCAGGGACTCCAAGAAGGCCGGGTACTCTGCACCGTTGTTTGGCCCATAGACCGACACAACAGGGAGAGACATGTCATCGGCTTGAAGGCTCAGGGACACAACTCTCTCGTTCACCGAGGTACATGCCAACACATGGCGGTTGAGCCGCAGTGCTATAAACAAGCCCACGCCAGCTCGCCACCTCTCAAAACACTCTGCACCGCCCCCCTGCAGTCCTTCCTCTGGGTGGTGAGCCTGCAGGAAAGTAGTCCCATGTTGCCTTTTTGGGCTATACCCAGCCGAGTCCTATGGGCGAAGACCTGGCCACCAGGTGCTCACCTGTGAGCTCCCACTCCAGCCGTGGCTCCAGGGTGGGGCCCTGGTAACGCCACTCCGTGACCTAGCGGACCTCATTTCTCTTGTCATCAAAGGGGGTGGGTGAACCATGCTTAATCTGGCTAGTCACCCAGAACCAGTTTGCCTTGGGAGACCCTATCAGGGCCATATTGCCCCAGACAATATTGCTCCTAGGATCATCTGTGCACGCAAACCCTTCCACCACGTTAAGGTGGCGGAACAAGGAGGGGAAATTAAGATATGGTTTAGGTTCATACCACTTAACTAAATCATAAAACAAGCCAAAGCAGCAGTATGAAAGACAAAAAAGAACAGGCAGGTACAACAGATCCAAAAATGGTGTTGCTGGAGTGTCGAATAGTCACATCTTTTAGATTGTAAAGATAAAAGAAGAATATGTTGCTTTAAGGAAAGAGAAGGATAACGCGTGGACAGTTCATGAAGAGAAGGTGTTTGGTTGGCTTAAACTTGAAAATACTGTCCATTGATGTAAAATGTTGAATAGTTCTGGGTCTCTGTCTCTCTTAGTCTCTATCTTTGCTCCCTTTCACCTTTCTTAGAGACTTCTGTTCAGCTTTTTGGTTATGTATTGATCAAACAAAGCCATAAGTGGTTTTCAAATGTAGCTACTGTACAGAACCTGCTCAATTGATGAGATGTGAGCTACCTCAAATACTGTCATCTAATACAAAGTGTCTTAAATGTCCTAGGATACGTTATATATTTCAAGTGTTTGGCCTCTTTTTTATGCAATCTTTTTATTTTAATTGGTGGAATCTCCTTTGTCGTCCAAGCGAAGTCACCATACAGATGTTTCCATGGTAGCCTGCTGAAGGTCATGCAGTTGAGTGTGTGACCCCTCATGGGATTTGAACTCCATTTCGAAACCTCTGGTCAGCAGTCCCATTTTGTCACCTGCGCCCTCTCACCTCCCTGCTCCACTTTTGCCCCACCTGGGACCAAGGTGGGCTGTTCATCAGCAGGCTGAGCAGACGACCTGGCCCTAACTGAGCCCTGATAGCTCATGGTCAACTTTGCAGACTTTGGAGCATGAAGGAGGGGAGAGATAAGAGGCCGACTAGCCAGGATCTATAACCCAACCTGGTCTCCTGGGTTTGGGCTAATGGTCTGGGTTGTCCTAGTCCTGCCTACCTCTGGTGGTCAGATGGTACCAAAAGCATCATGGGAAGCAGGGCCAGAGGGACTCCAGACTTTCATGGTCACTTCAGCCTGTCTTTGACAAAGACTCTCAATGACATTCAAACAAGGGGTGGAGGGAAATATAAAGAGTGAGAAGAAAGAGAGAGGTTAAATAAATAGCAACCTTGAATGTCGAGTTAGGGTAAGCAGCATATGGTGTTTGAGTGCTCTCATTACAGGTTTTTCTCTGTCTATCCCCTGCCCTCAGAAGGGCCCTTCAATTGACAACAATCCCCACTATATAACAAAGAGGCCTTCTTTTGCATTCAGTGAAAGGACCATTTAACTACAACAGCCTCGTCATCATCCACAAAGGCAACATACAGCAGCAAGGGAGGAGGACGAAACAAATTAGACAATCAGTAGCACACTTAAGCCGAGCACACGATACATGGAGTAATCAGCCATGCTACTACTCAAGCTATGTCGCTTCAGAGCAGCAATTGGGAACATCAGATGTCTTGTAATGCATTCTTTGCCAGCAGGCAATGTTTATCTCTGTTTGGCACACCAGTCCTTGCGATGGACATGAACCCCCTCCCCGCCACCACTGCAACCCACTGACTATCCCACCCCCTTTTTCAAAGTAACACCTCCCCCCGTCCAGCTCCATCCTCTGCTTGTCCCACACCCCTGGAGAAGGGAGCCGATAATTGTTGGTATTCCCAACAGGCGCCAGTGGAAGTTTAATCAAGTGTGGATGTAATCCCTGTGCCCTGTCTGGCACAGATAGGCCCTCACTACACCTGCAGTGGCCCCCAGCCTTTATGCACATCCAGAGGAAAAAGAAGGCTTTCAAGTGAGCGAGGATGTGAATACAAAATGTTTCTGTGTGCTTAAGTTGTGTGTTAGGGTGTGTGTATGTTTTCATGTGTATTTACATGTGTCCTTCCTGTGTGTGGGTCAGAAAGAAAGTTAAACCGAGAAAGACTGAGAGAGAAGGTAAATGTAAAGTCGTAATGGAGCGAGAGAGGGAGAGGGGAACAGAGACTTGGAGGGTTTGTGGAAATGAGGATGCATAGTTTAGCCAGAGGATATGGAAATTGGGATGTGACCTGTGTTCACTTCATTTCCCAGCAGGCTCTGAGTTGTGGCTCCCCAGGTTTTACCATAAGGGATGGATAAATGTTAGTTTGTGGGTGTTTGGGATAGTATAAACTTAGGGAGTAACTGGATAATGGAAGTCTTGTTAGATTTTCTGATGATTTAGTGAAATTCATTTAAATAGCAACTTGTCAATGCATGTATGGAAGTCACAAAGCTTGGACATGCATTTACCCTATCCTCTATCTTTACGCCTGTTTTCTTTGCCGTATACTATTAAGTGTAAACAAGCTGGAGAGAATACATATGTCCTATAGTTGTGAGGCCATTCAACTACGGAGGCTCGTTTTAATGATTAACCTTCAAATTTACTAGAGCTATCCTTGACAGCTGTGGTCAGTCTCTAGACAGGCGACCATTGACTCGGAGGCTTTCCTGGATCCAGCCTTCCTAATGAGGGCCATCAGCACTTTGGCACTGCTTACTGGCAGCCTGCATAGAAATGGATAGATGGGAGTCCGGAATGGCTGAAAGAGCGGGTTGGCTGGCTGGTCCAGAACCAATCAACTTCAAGAGATCAGGTTGCATTATGAAATTAAAAACATGCCCCTCGTAGTTGCTTTAATGTTTCATGGTAAGGACCTCAGGGACTGTTTGTCCTGACGAAGCTCACACGCCTAAGCCTTATACTGTATCTGTTTTTATCTGATATCAGCCTTTTAATGAACCTGTTTTTATATGGTATCAGCATTATACAATTCTTTAAAAAAAAAGGAATGAATTACAGTTCCATTTCACAATAGTGGCTCGCAATTAGTTGACAAGCGGCAGCTACATGTTGATAATGTTGGTAATACCTGGCATGTATGTCCCAAGGCTTACTATAGCTGGAGAGCTCTCCATGGTCCTGACCATCACTTCCCCTGGGCTGCCACAGGGGTGTTTAGGGGTTGCCACATTATGTGTAGATTCATCATCATGTCCCGTTAACAGCTTCCAATAGATCTGGATCGTCTTACATTGTGGTAGTGTTGGCTACAAACGTATTGCACATGGTACCCAGTGAACAAAGGGAAGACACAGTAGACAACAGAAGGGCTGATGACATAGGACTCTGGCTCTGAATCTTTATATGCCCCAGTCTCCTCTGTCATGGCACATCATTATCGAAGGCATCACACGTTGCTCACACACATACCTGGTGGTGAGCAGTACTGATTGGCTTTTCCACACACTCCACACTGAGAGGTCCTATTCTACCTGTCACACCCACACACACTGGACCTCACTCAGGACACCCACACACACATCTGCCCCCGCCCCCTGCAGAGACAGTATTGTTTTGTGTTTTGCCCACTGAGTAGTCAATTAAAGTCGGAATCTGTGGGGCTTATGTCTTCATGCATTAACAGCAGATTCTGTCGTTGAAGGATTGCACCCCCCAAACAGCTGACTTTTGTGGCTTTCAGCCCTCCTCCCCTTCTCCAGTGTCTAATCCCAGTCAGCACTGAGGTGAGCGGCAAGGCTGTAAAACATTGTGGATTTACTGGCTTTTGCCACAGAAAGCAAATGGAAATTATCCTCCTTTTAAACGGGATGAGAGAATAGGGATGATGGAAAAGTTTACCATCCATTTTCTCTCTCATTTTATTGGTCAAGGATTTACACTTCTGTAGGAGGGCACTGAGGAAAGCTGAGCAGTCAACCTTATTATTATAATTAAAATCAGACAACAATATCATCAATTCTTTCCAAACCACATTGAGATGTTAGAAATCTTAATATCAGTCAAATCTTCAAACGGGTCAAATGTGACCTATCAAATTAAGATCCTAAAGCAACTGAGTCCTTATCATTCCATATTCTAAATGTGTTGAATAAGAATAAAACTGATATGCTAATTAAGATGGATGTGTCAGTACAACATGCCCTTGCATGAAGCGGTGCACACTGTGCATAATGTACACAAACTAAAGGAAAAGAGAAAGATGAAAGGACCACACACAACTGCAAATTAATATGACTGCAGACGTCTATTGATCCACCAAGGGATGTTTTACATGGTTGTTAATTTACCTTAACCAATCTGCCTCTGACTTTTCACAGCTGATAAAGGTAGGATTCACATTCAGGGAACACTTAGAGTGTGATTAACAAACAATAAACAATTGTTATATTTTGTTTTGAATTGTTTTTGTTGCATACAATTTTTATTGCATTTATTTTATGACAAAAAAATATAATCTAAGATGCAACCAATGGTAACACAGATAATTACTGTGAAAATAAAAACAATTATATAACACAATGGTGTTTGTTAATAAATTAGTATAGTTTAGAACTGGATCGTTGGGGTAGTCTGATTGGCTATGGAATGTTCTTTTTACATTGCAGAGTAGAGAGCAGATATTTATGCAGACCAATTCCCCATTCGTAAAATCGTTGTAGTTTTGTCATTGTATGTAAATGTCGAACCCTTGACATGATAAAAATGAATGAGATACGACTCAATCATCAAATAGAATCTATAGGTCTGGCTTAACATTTTTACAAGAAGTTTATCCCCAGGGCCAAGACATGGATCAGTGGGTGGCTTACTATTGTGAGTTTTTAGGATGATGAGGTTGGGATGGGATGAAACTAACTCAGACTAGTGGGTGGGGAGGTGTGGTAGCAATGGCGGTAGACAGTGTGTGTACACTGGGTTGGGTGTAATAAGGAAGAGTTGCAATATGTTAGCCAGGAGGATTATTCCCCCTACACACATTACCGGCAGATAAACACTGGTCTGACAGCGCTCTAATAATGTTTCAATTTTATCAGGAAATACAAATGTGTGCCACAAGCCTGTTTGCCTTAAAAAGGCGTGGCTCAGCCCAGAAATGGAGACAAACATCGAGTTCTCTGGCAAATTGGAAAGTCCTTCCACCCCCTATCTAAATCCTTTGAATCCTCCAGGTCCCCAAAGTAATTAGAATTTCAGGCGAGCGAGGCTGGTAAAGGTGCCCTAAGTTTCCCTCCTCCAAAAGAAAGACGGGACCATGTCTGGCCCCATGAAAATCATGTCCCAGACTCTTTGCATCTATCCATCCCCCCTTCACTACACACACAGATCACACAACATATACTGTACATCTCCTTTGTTTACCTCTGATCCCGACATCATTCTTTAATGATGATATATACATTTGAACTATAAACCTTAGCTTGCACAGATAATCTACAACATATCCAAATACCTTCTAAACTAAAATGATACATCAGGTATTTTTGTTTTGCACCAGCAGACTCAGCAGGGATACTCCCCCTTAGGTAAACACCTAAGCCTTGGCAGAATACACAAGGAGAGGGTGAAGAAGAGCTATGGTTGCCATAAAGGACTCTGGTGATCTCTCCCAAGCTCGAAGCCCAGCCTGGTCCTCTCTGTCAGAATGAGTGGAGGTCTGGCATATTCCAACTCAATGTGTCAGATAGAGGCTTGTGTAGCTGCAGGGAGGATCAGGCCTTCCATCATTGCCCAGAGGCTCATCAATTTCTTGTCCCCGACTGTCTATCACCTGTCAGTCATGTAGCAACCAGAATAGGACACCACACTTGAAATGGACAGGCATTTATTGTGCACTTCGAACAAACATTTGTGGTGGCGCACTTACAGACAGACAAAATGACAGTCTTTCAAGCACACAGAAAGGTCCGTAATGTGTTTATGTCAACTGTTGTGTCAGAGAGAGCAGCATTTTTCAGTCTGAATAACTCTCCCCTCCTCTTCACTCTCTTTTCCTCATCCTTCTCTGTTGGTTTACTGCCCTGTCCACTTCCCACCACTCCACTTTGTTTCTTTTTCTACCTTTGTTTTTCCCTTATTACCTCATTGATACTTCCTTTGGCTTTCTCTCAACCCTTTATACATTCTATAATCCCCCTTATGCCAACTCCTTGTGTTGCTATAGAAATAGCTCAATATATATTTAAGATGACCAGGGGCCATTGCCTTTCTTCCAGCCCATTCATCCCTCCTCCTTTTTCTCCTCTCAGCACTCAATTTTTTCTTGTCCCCCATTTTCTTGTTTAGCGGATCTCTCCTCACCCCCTCCCTGTGTTTCAGTTTTTTTCTGTCATCAATAGACTGATTTTTTTTATCCACGGGTGCAGCAGATTAGAAGATATTGTATCATGGCCAAGACAGGCAAAGCCCCTTTCTGTCCCTGACATCTAATTAATGGTAATCCTTTAATCTCCTGCTTGTACTGCAGACCCCTTGGTCGCTGTCCCATTTGCAGTAGTCAGGCAGCAGCAAGGCAGGGGGAGGAGACAGAGAGAACAGAGAAGAAGAGAGAGAGGGAGTGAGAAGGAGAGAGAAGGCTTGCCTACTCAGCAACTCAAACAACTGGTCAGTTCTGGACAAAGTCTGTACATCGGTTGTGCATTTTTTGCAGGCGCTGCAAAAAAGGCACTCTGACTGTAGATGACACTCGCAACTACCCACAACTGAGTAAGCTACCAAGACTGAAGCAGTTTTTTGGGCACACAGCTATGGTGAAGGAGAGATTGTTCTGTGTGACAGTTCTCAGTGATAGAAACACTGCAAAACATAAACATACACAGGCACTCTCATGCACGCTCATTCAGACACACAAACAAGCACAGCGTTTAATCCCCAACAGTGGATGCGGTGAGATGATGTCTGTATTTAGTCCTGACTGCTCTGTAGACTAAGATGTAATTAACACCTGGGGGTACGGGAAACAAATCTGCCCATCTTAATGAATCTAATTAATATAGACAGATAATCACCTACAACCTATGTTCATTTATATTTGTATTGCAATAAAACCCAGTATTAATCTCTTTTTGCTCTTCTCATAAACAGTAGGCTGTTCCACTTGTTAAGTCTGCTTCCTGTGCTGACACCCCAGATGGTGCGCTGGGTGAGATCTGTTTGCAACGTTGCACTAAAACAGTTGTGGTTGTTTAGTGGCAATTCTTTTCCCACAGTCATCTGACAAATTTAAATATAGCTGCAGCCATATGACAATGAATAATTGTCGGTGGAGAAAGAATTTTGGAATAAAGCCAGTGTTGCATTGTTCAATTTGCTAAGCAAAAAGTCTTATCCAGGGCAGAAAGGGAGATCAGGCTTTCTGTTGATGCTATCTGACTTACCACAGGTACGTTTTTCTTTACCAAGCACCAGTCAGAGTTAACAATGACTTGTTCTTTCCGACCCAAGCCCAGTGCTGGTACACACAGAGTTCCTGGACCATGCACAAATATTAGTGGAGAGGGAAAAATCACAGCTTGCTGTTGACGAAAGGCCACAGTCCTTTGTGAACCCACCTGCATGCACACACATGCACATACAAATGCACTTACACTGTGATTAATGCATTGAGAATGAGGGCCCAGTGTGATGTGTCCATGCCTAAATCCCACCCTTAGTGTGTTTCATTAGCTCCAGATGCTAGGTGATGAATAGACTTGCCCCGGGAGGCCCTGCGTCTTTGGGACAACTCCCCTGGCCCCACGGGTCCTCTCTTCTGGGGTGTTGATCGATGTGCCACCCGGTCGTCTGATGAGAGAAAGATTGGCAGGTGTGTCTGTTGGAGTGTTAGTGATATGATGCTTGCAGTGGTCGACTACCTCATGAATTCATTAACCCGCATTGGAAGGAAAACTCATAAGCCATAATAGGTGCTTTGATTGCTGGATGTGTTCCACCATGGAGATTTGGAGAGAACATAGTAGTGAGGCAACGCAAGAGGGAGGGAGGTTTTGTACTAATAATATGCAGATGGAATGTGTTGTTTTTTCAGGCCAGGCCACCATCTCCATCCCCAGCTCTGCAGAAAAAACTCAATACGTGCACTCTGGGCTTTCCATCTCATTTGCATGTTGTAAGACTGGTTTAGTCAAACAAACTTTATGTTTCTGTTTCTAACTAACTGTTTGGCGTGCACTAAATAAAGGAATGAATAGCTTCAGTAATGCAGTAGCTTCCATAATGTAAGATATGCCCTATGAATGTAAGTATCCCATGTAATCTAAGATATTCGGTTCTACTGTGTATTTTGTTCCATAAGAGGCAGGAGTAACAATGCAGAGACTCCGACTGGTTCAATGTTGTTTTTGCAGTAAGTCAGTGCATGCTTTATTACATAGCATGTGCACATATTTTTGCGTTCTCTCTCTCTCTCTCTCTCTCTCTCTCTCTCTCTCTCTCCCACCCTCCCACTCTCTCTCTCTCCCACTCTCTTTCTCCCACTCTCTCACTCTCTCTCACTCTTGCTCTCCCTCCCCTCAGTCTCATGCCGGCAGATCTGGGCTGAGCTGGGCTGAGCTGGAGCTGCAGAGAGAGGAGCAGCCATATGGGGTTAGGGGAGGTTTTCTGCGCTCCGATGATCTCAACACGTTTCAAATTAACCTGCCCAGGCTCCCCTTCCTCCACCCACTCTCTGCTCCACTCCCCTTCCCTCCACTGGGAGCAGAGTCAGCGCTGCACAGCACACCGGAGGGAGCACAGCCCTTCCCAGTGCTTCATTAACAAACACACCCCTGCACACTGCCCACCATACAAACACCCCAATACCATGCCTCTGTTGTACGTTTTCTTTGAAACAACTGATAAGCTGCTTCTCCTCACTATTCAGTCGCATTTCTTCTCCCCTGGATGTTCTCCCATGTTCTCTGAGGCCTTATTCTTCTCTATGTTATCTCTTGCTCACTTCCCATTACTTTCCTTCTCTTTCTCCTACCTCCTATTCAATATGAAGTCACTTTTTAATGACCCGTCACACCAGCACCAACTGTGGGATGGATTAAGCTGGTGCTCTATTTTAACACAGCTGCCAAATGTTTTGGGCATTTTATTATTTTCATGACACCTAAAATGCTTTCACGTATATGTAGATTCTGTAAAGTATGCCATGAAGAAGGTGTTAAGTTATGGGTGTGTCAAGGAGTGTCAGGAGAAGAGCAACAGATTGGACAGTGCTGATCCTTCCAAATGGCTTCTTCATTGGTGAGTTACAAAATGCAATTGTTTGCTAATACCACCATTCAAATAAGGACCATCATTCAGTCAGTCATGCAAATGTGCTTACTGATGTGCAAAATGGCATTGAGCAAATGTTTGTGATGTTTGCAGCTTAAGAGGTTACGTCACTTTGCACAGCACTACTGCAAAGCACATTATGCCATTGTATGAAAGGAGTCTCCCTCTGAGACAATACTCATTCAATCAATGCTGTCAAAGTCACATGTCTTTGTCAAACTAGTGTGATGTCCATTGGTGTCGTATTATAATAAGTGCCTATTGACAACACCAATGACAAAGAGGTCCATGACATCAATGCTGCCCATTGTGGTTATGTGTAGTTGTGATTTGTTGTAAGTAAAAAATGTGTTTATTATGAATGAACCTTTACAATGACTATGGAGAGAGAGTCATGCCCAAGTGTGACTCATTTATTTTCTTGTGGTCATGTATTGGTACTGTTGCATATGCTCAGTCAAGGAAACAGAAAGGATTTGGTTATCTCCCGACTGTGTCTTCGATCGTGATTTTTCTCTTCCACATGACTGTTCACATGACACATCAGAATCATTTTTTTATTTTCATGTAAGTTAACGCAAACAAATTGGCTGGAAGGTGTACTCAATAAAAATCTTATTTCAAAATGAAAAAGGAAAATGTGTAACTAAAATGTTTACTGTACTACTAAAGATAGTACTATAATACTAAAGCGCTAAACCTATCTGAAAGAGCTAAAGAATGTAGATATAATATATATATATATATATAAATGTAACATGAAATATGAAATGTTACAAAGTTACAAGATATGAAATGGGGCAGCATAGTGCAAATGATTTCTGCAAATAGGTGGATGGATTTATATCTATAAAGTAATATGAAGTGTTAAATCAGTGCAAGTCCTTGGCCTGTTGAAGAGGTCAGCAGTGGATTTGAAGAAACTGCTCTTACAGTGTAAGGTTTTGGTCCTGATGGACCACATCCGTCTGCCTACAGGGAGTAGCAGGAATAGAGAGTGTCCGGGGTGGGAGGAGTAGGCCACAATCTGTCTCACTCACCTCAGGGTCCTTGAGGTGTGCAGGTCCTCGAGTGTGGGCAGATTACAGTCGATCGCCTTCTCAGCGGTAGGGATGATGCACTGCAATTCTGCTCTTGCCTTAGCAGTGGCAGCAGTGTATCAGATGGTGACAGACAAGGTGAGGTTCGACTCAATGATGGCTGTGTACAAGTGTGCTACCATTGTCTTTGGCAGGTTGAATTTCTTCAGCTGCGGTAGGAAGTGCATCCTCTGTTGTGATTTCTTGCTGAAGGAACTGATGATCAGTTCCCACTTGAGATCCTGGGAGAAGATGGTGCCCAGAACGTGGAATGACTCCACAATGTTGACTGGAGAGTTGCACAGTGTGATGAGTGGGGCTGTATTCTTCCTGAAGTCCATCTCCACTGTCTTGAGAGCATTTAGCTTTTAGTTGTTCTGGCTGCACCAGGTCACCAGGTTGTCAGGGACCTATCTGTAGTCAAACAAATCCACACCTGAAATAAGCCCAATGAGTCCGCAAACTTTCAGAGTTTGATGGAAAAAGTAATGGAATAAATGAGCAACTGTGTATGGAGAGGAGCAGCCATTTGGGGATCCAGTGCTGATGGACCTGGAGTCAGGCATGTGTGTTCCCAGCTTAACGCACTGCTTCCTGTCAGACAGGAAGTCTGTGATCCTCCTGCAGGGGGAGTCTGGCATGTTTAGCCGGGAGAGCTTGTCTCGAAGCAGAGTGGGGATGATGGTGTTGAAGGCAGAGCTGAAGTCCACAAACAAGATCCTGGTGCAGGTCAGGTACGAGTCTTTGGATTATTTTTATTTGACCTGCACAGTCTCAGTACTGATAGCTAGAGGAAACAGAAATTATTCACTCATTTCCTGACTGTATCTTCAGGTACAAGTACCAGAAGACTTGGTACAGACAGAGGAACACATTTTTTACCAGATGACACAATCGGCAGGTGAACAATTCTTTTGTTTGGGTACTTGTCATTGGATCGTTTTTCATGTGACCTGCATATAGGCTCAATACTGATAGAGGAAACCAAAACCAAGAGAAACCACAATCGTCTTTGGGTACGAGTCTTTGGATCATCTTTTCACATGATCTGAATATATATGTGCCAAAAAGTAAATGAAAATGAAAAAGAAAGTATTTGTTTTTGCCCTTCACATTCATGTGACTGCAAGGTTTAGCAAAAAACCATGAATGGTATTCGCTCTTTAATTACAGGTTACATCAGTCTTTGATTTGATTGATTGGAGGTTTTATTATTTTGGTAATTTTTGATACTTAAAAACACTTTATTTACAGTTCAGAGCAGTGTAATTGTGTGACATGATAATGAAATACTAGTGTGATAATGAATAATTCAAAAACATACAGTGTCATGATGTTTTGTATTTAATAAGAGACCTTTTAGTTTTTAAGACAGGAATGACATTTTCTTTTAATGATCAGTCTATAAGTTTGCGATAGTGAACGCATTGAGGCCGAGGAATTTACAAGTTATCCAATTTTATTTCTTTTTTTTATTTTTTACTTTTCCTTTAATGTCAGAATATTGTGTAAAACTTTGGTCAAATAAGGATCTCTCCTAAGATAACTGGAAAGGAGTAAGAACGGCGTAAGAAAGTGCGGTAGTAGGATGTAAGTGTATGGGCAAACACATCTCCAATTTCAGCCCAAGTTTTTACAAACAGAAGGCGTCTGCTATTTCTGCACATAATTCTTTTTTGTTTCATATTACAACAAGTTACTCCTTTCTCTCACCCGTTAACCCTCTACCTTGTCTTACAAACTGAACACAATACAAGAAACAATATCTACAATACATTTCTGAGGAATCTGAATATATTTATCATTTCTTGCCTTTATCTTTTTTTGCCTTTATCATTTCAATTCTGTCTGAGGTGGTTGAGGTGTTCTTGAGACCCAAGACTGAAATGCACTGACAGACAGGGTTAAATCCTCACATGGGGTTCTAGACATTGCAATCCCTGGGTTGTGCTGAGTCTCCACAAATCATATTTATTTTAATGTCTATGTCAGAGAACTTCCATTTCAGATTTGTGAAATTAGGATATCTTAACTTCTGCAAAGATATTCTTTAATTTACTACTTTTTCACACGCAACCATCTTTTGTATCGTCAAGCACCAGCCACTTAAATAGTCATGTTATTCTTCTTCCCACATGGGGATGCCAGTCTTATCTACTTATGAATTATGTGCATGAGCTAGATCCCAAATGTTTTTTTATTTTGTGAGCATTTACTAATAGCATTAGATTACACTAGAGCCTTCTGCAAGTACCCCAGGAGCCTTAGCTGGGCCACCATGGTTCATGGATCCCTGTGTGTATGGTTCTGAGCTGGAGAACAAAGGAGATAGCTCAGAGAATTCAGACAGGCTACTTCAGCAAACATATTTGAGACCCCAGTGAAGATTATAATTACTGGATTATTGATTTATAGCACTGAATAAAGGCATCATTTAATCTCATTAATCCCACTCATTAATCACTTCATGAGAGAGGATGGTGTTATCTCAAAATATTCCAATGGATTGTCATGAGAGGACACGAAAGGAGTGCAGAAACATCATCAGAAAGCAGAATTCTGTGCATTGTAATTCCAAAATACAGACAGCGGAAGGGGTGACATTCTCCTGACATTTTGGGCGTCAATGGCCTTTTGCAAGACATATAAGCAGGCACCACAGTTCGCATCAGTAGTTAAGGTTAAAAGGCCTGCAAGAGACCTTCAAAACTCTCACAGTCCTTCACAACATATTTGCTTAACTGCCCCCCAGTCCATATCAATATACATCTAAAAAAAAACTAAACTTACATTCATAACACCTTACGTTCATTAGAACATAATTGACTTCATCTGGCAAGAATGTCTATGAAAACTCTGTCAGGACATTGACTTTGAAATAATGCAAGCCATCGGAGACACAAAGACATAAGTATTCCCACTTCTCTCCCCTTCGTCCCTCCATTCCTGGCTCCCTTTCCATCAATCAAGAAGTGCTCCAGTGAAGCGCGGCAGGCCTGAGGATTGTCCTCATAAATTGTATGTGTGTCGGGGTGCAGAGGGGGCTAAGTGAGCAGTAAATAACAAAGGGTCCCGCCGCCATCCGCACACCATCGCCACGTTTCCGGTTACGCAAGATTACCCAGGATGCTCTGGGAAGCATGGCTGCTTCCCCCGAGTGATAGATGGAGGAGAATGGAGAGGAAGAGAAGAGGGGAGCAGAGGATGGGAGCCCCCCCCCCCTCCATCACCACCCTCTACCTGGAAGGGAAGGGGTGTGAGGTCCTGGACCTCTCCCAATTTAAATTGATGAGTGTCTTTACTTCTCCGTAAAAGGAGCTGTTTGTCTCCCACTCTGTGTCATAACAGATCTCTTCACTAGACGTCTCAAATTACCCCATTCTTCATCCTTGTTCTTTTCTCTCTCTCTCCATAGCTTTCTTTTGCTCTCATTCTTCCTTTTTCAATTTCTCCCTGCCTTCCTCCGTTCTCTTTTCCTATACCATATTGACTGTGCATCCATTACTGCCATCTGACACGTAGTTCCAGAATCTCCTCAGTTTTGTGTTCAACCCCTTTTTTCTCTTTGTCTCGTCACCTCTCCTTATCTCTACATTCTGTTCCCATGACTGTCCTTCCCATATTTCTTGCTATTCCAGTGTTCCTCTCTGTCGCACAAGTCAGAAAAGTAGTCATCAGCTTTCAAACTTAACAAAACAAAACAAATTTCTCATCCATATAGAGTACAATGATGTCCTGGATATTTTTCTAATTCTATGTTTGGCAGCTTTGTTGTTGCATAAACTTGCCGTGTCTGTCCTAAAGGTCTTGCCTAGTGAGTGGCATCCCAAACAGACAATGAATGTTGTGTGAATGGCACAAGGTTGTCATGTCTGACATCACAGATTACAGTTGCTAGCTGGCTGCTTTATAGTGCTCTCTGTCTCCAAAATACTTAGCTCTTTACTCAGCTCTCAATACTGACAGCCACTGGAAAGATTATGGTGTTCTGCATGTGTGTTTACATGTTCTTAAAGTAGCCCATAGCAGTGCACACTGGGAGATATTAGCTTTACAGTGTCTAAAGAAATACATCTTCAACATCTTGATATGTATCAGAGTATCATTTATCAAATCTGAATAGTCCCAGTGAGTGAGGTATTTCCTACTTCTGTCTAAATGGCCTGGGATAAAGTATAGATTTCTATACCAGCTCCTTAGATCATGTGCAGATCAATATAGTATTTAATAGTTTGATGTGTAACCTTTTTAAGATTATTGATCGGTGCAGTGTCCTGGCTGAGGGCTCAATTGGGAGTGTATTGACTGTGGTGTTGTTGTGATATAGAGAGCAAGGCCAATGGCTCCACATGGATGCTCCATTCACCACTTGTATTGACCCTTCATGACCTTCTGTCTGCGACAAGCAGTTTTATCATACTGTCATTGCTAAGCACGTGCTTATTACCAAGTATTATGGCATGAACAGTCCATCCACACAATTAACAGTATATTTAATAAATGAATCCATGCATTCACCCGGATGGAAGTTGCCAACCATGCTGTATTACATTAACAGAATATTCCACTAGTTTCTTGAGTTGCCATGTCTCTCCCACAGCCAAAATGAGCATCTGTACAGTATCAGCTTCACTAAGCTTGGAGGTGACCTTTGGACCTTATAAATCACACACATAGGTAAACATGCACATTTACTAGCCGAAAAACTCTCCTCAAATGAACTGACTCTCCCCCTCAGACCATCTTCGCAGCCTCACAGCCAGGTGAATCAGATTGCAGGTTCTCCTTTTAACGTCTCTTAATGGTTTATGAATTGCACATAATGACTCTTCCTTTCCCCCTTACCGGTCCGCATTTTATTGCCCCTTAGCTTTTGTGAGTGGGGGGATAATACAACGCATTGGAGGAGGAAAGAGGCTGCAGATGAGCCTCCTGGCAGCTCTCCACACCTCCCACCTGACTCTGAGGCACCGCTATTGGCCAATCAGTTGGACGCTGGCCTTGTGTGGCAGCATCAGTGGAATAAAGGTAGAGTGAAGGGGCATGCTGGGACTCATTCGACTGAAGGAAATTGCTAAAAATAAAACAAAAAAATAAAAACACTAAAGCTGCCGGGCTCCATAGTGGGCGTGTGAGAGGGAGGAGCAAGAGGATGGAGTGGAGAAGGAGGGAAGAAGATGAAAAAATACAAAAAAGGAAGAGGACAAAGAAAAAGGATACCTAGGAGGAAAGAGATGATGCAGGGATTGCTATGAGCAGCATCCCAGTCTGCATTTCAGTTGAGCTCAATTCAGAGAGCACATTCATAGCATCTGTCAACACAATTGTTGTTGTAAATTCTGATTGAGTTTTGAGATAACGTGAGAGAGGATATAATGGGGTTTTTGTTCTCAAATCACAATAGCATACTTGCCATGGCCACTATAAGCACAGCAGTCATTCAAAACCACAGTTGATACCAGAAAATGCCCAAAACATATCACATCTCTTACACACTCTGACATCAGTTTTGAAAGAATACCACGGACCACATGAAGTCTTTACATTTCAAAAAGATCAATTATTCAGTCAGAGTATTATTCCAAAACTAAAGACTCATTAACTACTACACGCTCTTCATATTTAATTGCATGGTTTCAAAAAACTAGTTGCACCCTGAAGAATGTGATGATTTTTTGGGAGGTATTGCAGTAATAAAAGACATAGTTCAGTGCATAGTGATGTACACACTTGCACAAAGTGTGTGCCTGTTTATGACACACTGACTTTACACTGAGATAGTGACGGTATTTTAGTTGGTTTCCTGCCTATACAACTTTGCCCATTTTTTAAATAGTAGGTAAGTCATGTTGGTTGTAATCCAAAGATTTTAGATAGATCACGTTATACACTTCTGAGAGCAATACCACGTTTGTTCAAAGGGTTACCTCAGGCAATCCTTATCTTAACCATATACATTGGGCGTGAGCGCTGTAAACATTTTATATTCTATCGGTGGTGCTTTATCACAACAAAGCCCTCCTCCCTCAGTCTTTCCTGTGTTGTTGGTTGCATGTATCCCCTTCTGACTTTCTCTACCTGACAAGCCAACTGCCACAGCCTGCTGCCATAGACAGATGATTGAAGAGGTGTGGGGAGGTGGATGGGAACATGAGCCTCTGAGAAGCTCGAATAAAATAAAGTCCTGATTATCTTACCTGGAAAGGGGAGTCTTTGAGTTTCTGCATGAGGCCAGTCAGAAACAAAATGTTCCTGGCTTTTTCTTTTCAATTATATTAACAGGATACATCCTCACCTGGACTACACTGCAGATAAAGACCACTTTGTAAAAGACTGACACAGTCCACAGACATTTTCATTCCATGTCCTCTCTGCGCGAACAACCTCCTCTTCCTTCACCCAGGACCAGTGAATAGCAAATAGTAATGTGCAATCCGGGGAACACCCAGTTATTGTAGGTTGAAAGGTAGTTATTATCCCAGAGAGCAGCCATGTTGTTAATTATGTTTTTCATATGACCAACAATCCTGTCTGTCTTGTAGTGAGGCTCAGTTGAGGCCTGTCAACGCTGTGAAGAAATGCCAGCTCTCCTCCAGCTCCCCCTGTCCCTCCCTCCATCCCTTCGTTCTTCTGAGACCAGGTGGCTTGATGCAGTGGTCTGTAGCTACCCCATGCTGGGCTTTCAAGAGCAGATCAAACGCTTACTCTCTCAAAGAGGTAGTCTAGCTCCATTCCCCAGTTTATCCAGGTTGTTCGCAATAGGAAGTTTTTTCTTGTCTTGTCTTGGACTTGCAAGATGAAAACTTAAACAAAGTATCTGAATGTGTGTATACAGCTACCACTATGCATGTGAGTGGTTTACAGGCTTAGTTTAAGTTTGAGATTCAATTAATTTGTAGACGTAGGCCTGTTTAAGATTATGTAAAAAACTTTTCAGGGCATGGTTTGAATTTGATTGTGTGTATATATACATATATAGATTTAATTAATTGTATTTATTTATTTTTAGTAGGCCGCACCGAAGAATTGAACATTTATTTTGAACCTCATTTTGAAAAAAGAAAGGTTTATTGATAACAAACTCTTATGCACTGGTGGGATCATCCTGATCATTTACATAATAGTGATTGTTTTACCAATGACTGAACTAGAGTTCAACAGGGGACTCAAGGCAAGCTACAGGCCAAGCTTGGCATCTAACTTTTGAATGAACCAACGCAAATCACTACACACATGTGTCAAACACCAGCTCAGTAACTGCAGTTTTTTTACCTCTGAGAAACACAATTTCTTGATGGCAACATACTAGATATTTCACCCCTATAACACCTCAGTTATGATCAAGTGATCAAGTCAACTGAATAAGGATAACAAACGCTCAATTACATTAACTGATCTACTAATACTGGGTCAGTTTACCCATTTCCAACTTATAAAATAACTGTAGGACTGAGCCCATGTGAACTGATCTCTGGTCAGCTGACCTGATCACACAAGAATACATCTTGACAAACTCCAGGTTATCCATTTGTGCTCAAACTACAGTGATTCAGACCAATCAGTGTTCTATGAGGAACTACAGGCAGCTATGGACATGGTTGATGTTTGTCCATGAGAGTCAGTGATGGACAGATGGCTCATCTAATTACCTGCCAAATATGACTTGAAAGGGCCTGTCCTTTTCAAACAGTTTCTTCCTTGATAGATATGTGTGACAAACTATCTGGCCAGTCAGGTTAGTATCCACATGCTTGTCGTCAGATTCAGAACTCCTGTCACGTTGATGACAAATGGACAAGAACAATGACATATCTCAATTTAGTTATATCAGCTTTCTTCTAATGTGGGAGCTTCATCTGGCTTGTGAACCTGAGAGCAAACTAACCAGCTGTAAGCATTTGGTTTTCCTTGATGTGTGTCTATCACTTCTTAAGAAGTTAATGCGGTAACATGGCACAGATTAATCTATAGGTAATGCCACATGACACAACTTACATCTGCATAGTGACTAATCTGCCCAACATGTTCTGATGGAAATAATCATGGCCAAGGCCTATTAGATGAGATACAGAGGGACGGTATTCTGGACCGATACTTCTGCAGCCCCAGAAAAAGCCATCAGAAAATAGAGGCAAAAGATGGTGATAAAACTGGTAAACATTCCCAACACACAAAGCAATAATACAAGAACAGGTCACACCTGGAGGTTTGAAAATATTCAATAGAATTGTAAAGAAAGGCAAGTGAAACTTCCTCCAGAAACAGACTTACAGCTAAAATGGCATGTGAGGGCGAGTCAGACCAGCCTGTTTGCCGTATACCCAACAATATTAACAATTCAGGGGAAACCGATGATGTCAAACAATTTAAGTAATCTAAGCTTCTTCTTTAAGAAAATGATTTAGTTATGGTTGTAATTATTTGCTAAAGAGATTAGAACACTTAAATGCTTTGATGTAATCGGTTTCCCCAAAATGTCTGAGTAACCCTCTTATCGGGATTTACAGTGGAAACAATTGAGGTTTAAGAGGCAGGCACAGTGTATAAAGGTTGTGCACAACAACAAATCGGTAAATACACAGCAACATTAATATATATGAATAGGGAGCGTTTCGAAAAATGCTGATTCATAGCCTCTGTCTGGGTAGGCAGAAACAATGCATCGATTCCTCTACAGCCACAAATGAAAAATCCATGGGGGTGAGGAGCTCTTCTGCTCTGTGGTAGGAGGAGGTCATGGGCGGTCAGGCAGGCTCTGGTGGCCCCTGGCAGAGTAAGGCCTCACCAGTTTGAGCCTTTCACTGGGTGGTTGGCTGACCTGGACTACGGCCAATCCTATGACCAGCAGGTGGTCACACAGAACTTTACTTTTACACACACATATATAAGCATTCATATGCATCAGAAAAGGAACAAAAGACTATATTTTCTTTTTCCAAATTACAGACAAACTTGAGATACAATTACCTTTATTTTAATGAACTATTGTGTTAAATAAATGTTCTTGCATCTGGCATTTTGAATCTACCTCCAAGTTAATTTAGCTACCCAGTAAACATTGAGTAAAACCTGATTTAGCAAATTAGAAAATGACAATTTTATGCCAATTCGACTGTAAGTACCAGATAAAAGAGTCATGATTCCACATTTTCTTACATTTCAACATGTATAACTTCCTCCACTTCATCCTTACTCATCCCCACCAACAGCACATGCACACAGCGGTGTGTGCAAATCTGGACCTGTGATATGCTAATCTTTCCTGTCCTTTCAGATGGCAGCTCCACCTAAATGCAGAGAGGGAAGAGAAGGGACGTCATTAAAGTATGCCCTCAGGGGGTCTGCTTGGACCAGCAGCACGTGGGGGAGGGTGGGGGGCTGTCCTTGATGTAGCTGGGAAAGTGCCTGGCTGCCCCTGGGACTAAGGAGGTGGTCCTGTTTCCCCAGTGTGATAAGAGGATAACAATTAGAAAGGCTGGTGTGCTGGAGGCATGAAGCATGGGGATGCTGTGTCTGTGTGTGAGAGAAGAGAAACAGATTGAAGTTGACAGTTGTCACTCTGTGCAATCCTGTTCATCCATCACCTCATTTGCCCAGTGGGACATACCACACCTATCACCCATGCCATGTTCAATGCCCGCTGATGCAGTATATGTCTAAATTAATACGAAATGATCCAAAATGCTAATTATGTTCTTCTAGGATCATGCATACAGTCCATGTGCAGAAATGACCAGACAAAAAAAATAGAGAAACGTCTTTCACATGCAGTTGTTGGAAACTCAATATATATTTTTCAAAATTACATAATCACAATATTGCAAGAGAAATGATCAGAGAAAATGAGGGTGCAAGTTTATACTTTTTATTTATGCTGTATCTTGCAAAGCCCCACACTTTGACTCATGGAAAGCTAATAATATGTCGACAAAGCCGCATTCAACTGTAAGAAATCAGGAGAAAAAGACAGAATCGTACAGAGGAGAATGAAGAGACCAGGAAACGTTTCCTCTGCTGGGAGCAGAACCTCTAAACTTATCGTAAATGTCTCCCATCAAGAACTTATGAGCTGTGTAATAGCTGGAATATATATAAGATCTTCATTTGTCAAGGGCAATGATTACACTGTTACTCGGCGTAATGCAGATGTGTAAAACCATAAGCCTTAAAGTTTAGCCACTCTCTTTCTCTATCGCTGTCTCCTCTACCCTCTTCCCTCATCTCTGTCTTCTCTCATCCCCCTCTCCTCAGTGTTCATACCATCTTCATCAATAAATCAAGACATTCACTAATTTGAATCGAGAGAGATCTAGGACCTCAACGAACTTTCTTCCACCCATCCTCTCTCTTCTGAGAAGGGGATGGGCTCAAACCATATAGGGTAGTATTTCTCCATTACCAAACACGTACATGCAAACAAAGCCACAATTAATACTCTGAACTGTGTAATCAGCCATGGAGAGCAACCGTATCCTTACAAGAACTTGTACAGTATATTTGGTTGAAAGAGGGAGCAAAAGCAAAGTACTAGCTATGGCACTGGTGTAATGCTCACAAAATACAAGATTTTGGTATCTTCCTCACGTTTCGAATCTGGAAATTGATAAGACTGACTTCCTAATGTGGGTGGAGTAATTGCATAATTGAGAAAGTGGTGTGCCCATAACAATATCAGTTGTACAACTGATAAAATGCAACTAAATGCACAGATTTAAAGAAAAGGTAGGCAATGTCATTGAGAAGCCCTTTTTGACACATTTGCCACAGTAAACTTCACATCATGACAGCAACCTATATATATATAAAGTCTGACAATAATATAAAAATGAATTTGACATCAGTGGGCATCACAAGACTGTAACTACACAACCAAACTTTAAGACATACCCTGGCTATGGATTTGATGGGCTATCTGTCTGCCTACAAACCTACCAGCATTCACACTGCACCTGCACTCAATGGGCACAACTATAGGTTTGTGGGAGTGGCTTTGAAGGGTGGGGGTGGGATATCATGTTTAGATTGTTTGGAATTCAAGTAAAAATAGATAGTTTTGCACAATTTGCCAGCACGACCTGCAGTACATCCTAAATTCAGAAGGCTGAGAAGGAGACATAGCAATACTCGATCGAAAAGCCATTTTCATGCATCCAAATATTATTTTGCTAACAACTTGGGACGTTGACAACATTATTGAATGCATATTGTCTCACTTTGTACATTATGGTATGAGTGAGCAAACCTCTTGCGTATTAAACAATCTGAACATTTATGCAATGGAAGCCCTTGTGATTTTCATGGCACATAGCTCTCTGAATAAATGTGCTTGGTTGACTGATCAATGACCTTTATTCAAATGTTGGTTTTGGAAATTAATTACAAATGCTGATAAGACACTTTCAAAAGTGGAACAGTCCAGCTCTTGTAAGTCATTCTTCCCTCCAATCTCCCAACAGATCCTAAATTTTTGCTGCCACCTTTGTAGGACTGTTTGCGGAATCTATGCAAACACATCTTAGATGGCATGAAAAACATGAAATTCTCAGAGCATGACTAATTTGACATCTTTGATGGATTAAAGTGTCAGCCAAACCTTGTCCAGGGTCCATAATACAGGTATATGGGCAGTTGCATAGGTGTTATAAGAGAGTGAAAAAAGTGAAAGAGTGAAAGAAAGAGTTCTGTCCTCAGTTCTCTTTGCCCTGCGGCGTGGGGTCACCTTAGAGACAGGAGACTAAATTACCCAGCAGCCCCAGCTGCTGGAGGGATCATGTGGACAAGGGGAGAGGACACCAGGAGTTAATGAAGGGAAAAGACAGTTCAGATCCCCTGGGGGCCCTCAGGGGCCAGCCTGCCAAACCCCAGCCTCTCCTCCCCAACCACTATTACCCACCCATCATCATCCACCCTGATTGGCAAATTAGTGACGCAAATTTTGCCCAAAGCCAAAGCATTGATTGGACAGATGTAAAAAAATATATTAAAAGGTATTTTCTCTCTCCATTCCCCAATCATTCTTTCCTCTCTTTCCTGTTTCTGGCTAGGTAGACAGAACGCTACATCTACCGTCCCTTTATGTTGTCATTGTTGACACACTGTAGCACTTGCTGCTACACCTACTCTCAGTAGACACATCATTAACGTTAAGTGCTTCAATTATCTTATTTAAATTTATGGATATTTAATAGTTACAGTTTAATACATGACTGAAATTAATTTCAAATGAGAAAGACCACGACTCCGTATTTGGGTAATCTTTTCACTCGTAATAGATGTTATTTGCCATGCACCAAGAGGGCAAGAGGGTGTGATTGAATAAGTGCGGCTGCATTTGTTCATATCCATTCATCAAGCATTAAGTAGCTACTCTAAATATCCGAGTCATGCTGGGTTCATTAGGAGCACCTCTGTGGACAAACCACTGTGATTAATGATCTGTTATCATCTCATACACAGTATAATGTACCAATGCTGTTTTCCTCCTCCCACTGTTGACTATTCGACATTGATAACTTTGATTCAACATATGTGTTGTCCCCCCGATGTTTACTATTTCTGTATCTTTTTCTCTGTCTATCTCAAATAGGCTGTCATGATCCACAACTCCTGTTGTCGTAATTATCTTCAGTTCAAGCACAGTGTGGAGACAATCTTTTCACCTTTGCATGAGCCAAAAGTAGTGACACACAGATAAGGTGTAGTGTTCCATTTTCTTTGCTGAGGTAACCTCTCTACCTATGTAACATGGATGCCAATGACATGTAAATCTACATCACTGTTCCATGCAAACATGTACTGGGATTAGTTTGACAACCCCCAAGGTATAAGAACTGGACCATTGATTCCAGGGTAAGCGGACAAGACATCCACAGCAAGACTTTTAACTGGATGCTAAAGATAAGAGAGAAGAAAAGTGTACAATGGATTTGGTTCCATGGTTATAGAAGATACCAACAGAACCATGATCCCTTCCACTCAGAAAGTCCCTTTCATTTTTGTTGCAAAGCATCATTCAACAGGACACCTACTGGAGTGGGCCCAGACCAGCCCAAGGGGATTGTGGGGGATTAGAGCCAGCCTATCTCAGCAGAGCTGCACATTCATTTAGTAATTATGACTCTGGGGCTTCGAAGAAATATGCATGAGCTCTGACTGGTCCGTTTGTGATTGTGTAATCTAACTTCAGTCATTCATTCATCTTTTTTCAGCTGCGGTGTCAAACTCACAAACACATGCAAACCTAGAATTATATGTTTCCTGTGTTCTATAAATCATTATTGTTTAAGTTGAAACTAACAAAACCATATTCTCTTGAAAGAGGTTTGAACCTCAGTGTTGGAGGGAATGTTATTCACTCATCTAATTTTATTAATAAAAATGTGGTAATCAGGTTGGATTAATCACCATGGTTATAAAA
The DNA here is from genome assembly GCA_036571765.1 of Plecoglossus altivelis. Lineage (NCBI taxonomy): Eukaryota > Metazoa > Chordata > Actinopteri > Osmeriformes > Plecoglossidae > Plecoglossus > Plecoglossus altivelis. The sequence goes on from BROE01000016.1 coordinate 5,013,343, forward strand.
AATGGTACCGCAGATTATGCCTCTTTATCTAATCTATTTAATTGTATTTGTGGAATCATAAGATTAAGATGGCTGAACACAATTAATAATGACTTTCAATGTTTCTCCAGGGAATATCTTTCTGGTTTGTAAAAGATGATTTATATATTGGTTTATATCAGTTCTTCTCTTTGAATGTTGCCCCCCCCCCCCTCTCTCTCTCTCTCTCCACTTGTGTATAGTACTCCTAATAATATGTCAGAATAAAGGAATCTGAGTTTGCGAGATCCGGTACCCAAAAGAACAGCCTCATTTCAAATGACCTCTTTCTCACACAAACTTTTCAACACACAAACAGACAAATATGTATGCCCACCTCCTCTTCCTGTAACTTTGGAGTCTAAAACGACCACTGTGCTTCTTTCTGCTTTTTGTTTATTTTTTGATATTTTGGGGAAATGCTTCTGGTAGTCCCTTACAGGAGTGGAGTGTCATGCTCTATATTTCTTTTTACATTTCTCCTGTAGTCTCAGCCTGCTCATCTTTGTCTGCCCCTTATCTCTCTTTCTACCTATCCTTCCACCTGTCATTCCTTTTCTTCTGTTCACCTGTTTATTGTCCAAGCCAGTACCACTGTGCTCTCATATGGTAAACATGGATTGCTGTGTTGTGCTGTGTGCTCCAGTGGTATTTTGTTGGTCTGTTGTGTGCACCTGGTGTGGTGGCTAACTGTGTATTGTAGATGTGTTTGGCAAGGAATTTGGAGTTGGGGCTTGTGAGCCCCCATAGTGAAGTTGAATGATTAAACATAACAGGGTCATCACACTTTCTTAATAATTGCAATTAAATGGATAGACCATATTTTTTTCATTTCAAGTTTCCCAAGGTTGTAGATGTTTGGTTTGCCAGCCTGGAAACAGTCTGCAGAGGAACATTAATCCAGAGCTGCAACACAGTTCCCCAATGCTTGACCTCTGCTCTGCAGGACATGAAACCCTGAAGCACATAAAACAGATCAAGGCAAGAGGGAACATAGAAGGGGAGAAGCAGGAAGAAAGACTGTTGTGGTCTCTGGAGGGAGAAGAAGCCCAGGAGCTTGGCGTGTGCTCACACAGTGTTAGCTCTCTGATTGGTCCTTTGTCTGCTCTATTTCTTGCCAAGCAGCCCCTTTGGAGAACAAGAACATGAGCAACTTGATAGCGGTTGTGCGGGAGGGGGAATGTTTTAAGTTCATGACTTTCTTGTCTGAAGGCCTGTGTATTAACATGATATATTCACTATCTGTCTGGCACGCTCTGATAGAGGTATGTTTTGAAATGAAAAGGTAAAATTTAACAGGTAAAATATAAATTAAAAGGTAAATTATATTTGTGACATGATTTGATCCTTGAAAAGCACTTGCTGACTGACTGACTGACAGGTAGATAGATAGATAGATAGATAGATAGATAGATAGATAGATAGATAGATACTGATAGAGAAGGCAGACAAAAGAAGAGAGGCTGAGACAGAGACAGACTTGCCGAGACAGACAGAAAAAAATTGTCATATAGGATCAGAAAGTGAGAGACGGAGACATAACCGCAGGTGTTTCTTTGGCATCGCATTCACACCTCTCCAGTGTTTCCCTGCCACACCAGTGGGGGTGACACTGCAAGATAGATGATTCTGTCCAGCATCACTTCATCTCTGCTTCACATAATTAACTACCCCACCCACCACACTCCCCTAATCTCTATGTTGAGGACTGGCTCCAGTCTAAACAATAGGGCAATTTAAATCTGACAGTAGACAGGTTTACCTTAAAGACAAAAGGCAAAGCATGTTTCAAACTTTAATGGGGGGGAAGGAAGAGATTCACTGAGGTCAGTAATTTCAGTTTCTTTGTCTCTGTCTCAAATGCAGTGCATATATGGTATCCATTTCATGCACATCCTTAATGCTATGTAAGGCAAATTTGAGTTATAAAGAGCTATGCAGCATCATTAAATTTAAATAACTGCCGTTTTAGTGTCAGTATACATTACCAGTGTCAAGTTTCAAAGAACAAATCATAACTTATTATCTAATTCTTTATCCTTCTGCACACAAAACTGATTTAAGGGCCAGACAGTACTTTGCTTGGATTTGAATAACAACTTGGATTTGCATCTCTTGAAAAAGAGCAGTGCAACTGCTTGAGTAAAGGTCAAAAAGGGAGACTGCTGTAGAGAAGCATGAAAACACAAACCCATAAGATGAATGTCTGGGTGCGTGCATGTGGGTGTGTTGTTTTTGCATTGAATGGTCATCCTCCTATTCTCATTTGTCAACTTTCAAACTCACAAAGATTTTTTGTATTAGCAATCTGGTCTTTCATTTTCAATATTGAGCTTTTTTGTAGGCTTGTGCCCCCCCTCCGCCCTTCACCCTTCAGTGACTGCACCTCAACCCCTATCTATAGGATGTCTACCACCTCTAGAGATGAGGTGACGATGGTGTCTATCCTTGCCTGGGAAAACAGAGCACGGCTACACCTAGTCTTTTTATAGGCTAATAAGTTGACCGTAGTGTGGGGGTGCTGTGGGAATGACCAGCCTCTCGGCCACTACCTACAGACACCTGCCCTGTCGTTAGCTGCTGATTGGCTTCCTACTTAGACACTTAATAACAGTGTCACTTCAAAGTGTATGATTAAAATAAAAGTTTAAAAAAAAGAATAGAATTCATTCTCTACAAAATTGTTTTATTTCAAAACAAATTGATTCTCTTCTATCTTATCATCACTCCAGTTGCAGTGGTGATGATTATGTTGTTGTTAGAATGTGTGGGTCGGTGTGTGTGTGTGTGTGTGTGTGTGTGTGTGTGTGTGTGTGTGTGTGTGTGTCTATGATAGGAAGCTGGATAGCAGGAGTGGTGTGTCCAGAGTATTGTTCACATACTGCAGCTGTCAGCCATGGCCACAAGCTCAAGCCTGTGATTAATAAAATGGGTTCTTAGTCCCCTCCAGCCTATTCTCACCTTCTCCCTTTACAGCACATTTACATCACATGCATCTATCGCTCAAAGAATATGTCTTTGTCTATACTTTTTCTTTCTTTCCTTCTTTCAGACTTTGACTTCTCGTCCCATGTGCATATAATCTTTCTCTCTGTTTCTTTCTATCTTTTACTCACTATCCAACCTCCTCCCCCCCTCTCTTATTCTCTGTCTCGCAGAGGGTAAATGATGCATGGTAGACTCACAGACGCTGAGCAATCATTAGCGAGGTGGCACAGGTGAGCAGGAGTGAGGGATGATGAAGAGAGCAAGGGATGGAGGGAGTAACAGAGGACAGCAAAAGGCATGTTTCCTTCCCAAGGCCTTTCCCTGCATCACAGAACCAGAGGTTGTTTGTGTAAAACGCCAGTCGGTGGCATTTCCTATGCCACTTGTCATCAATCTATGTGTACTGAGGTGGGGATACACACAGAGATACACGCACAGAGGCAGACAGACATACACACACATACACACCCAGACAGAACTACACTGTACCTCAGTAATTACACAGATCCATTCTTAAATACATACTGTATAAACCCTCACTAGCAAGTCCACGAGGAGTTCACACCTTGTGCTAATATTAATATTTGAGTGAACAAAGCAACACAAGTATACTCCATTATCTGTATTGCCCAAGTAGAATATTGTGAGCATAATTTGTATGTTAGTCTCATGCTGTGAGCGGCATTTGCCTGGTTAGGATGTGTACTATGTGTAGAATCCTAAGCAATGCTCCTCATTCTTTCAGATCAACTACATGAGCTGTTTGAGTAGTTGCGAGTAATTCATCAGAAAATACAGTACAGGGATTGATTGACTTTTCCTGTGCATTGTTTCACATACTATAGCAAACAAATTCTGTTAGTGCTTGATTACCTCTAGTCTCACACATACTTGAAATGGCAGAATATGTTCATTACCACTATTGTTCTGGCACTTTTAATTGTATCTGTTTTTATCCCAGAAGCAGAGGGAAGAGAGTTTCTAGGCCAACAATCAGTGTAATTGTCCAGAGTCTGACATTTGCAATCTGCTAAACGTCCTGAGGCCCAAAGACCCAGGAGGACCCAGGGGATTGTAGCAATGGAGAACAGTTGACCCTGACACAGTGGCAGGCACACAAGTACACCTTTCACAAACCTCGATCACTGACATTGTTGGACACATATTTGCGTCACAATGACTTTTTACAACACATAAATGGTGTCTTAATTTGCAAACTGTTAATCATTCAGAAAGATGTCAGAAAGCTTGCATTAATAATATATACTGGTTGTATACAATGACAAATGTGGCTGTTATTGATTTTTGCAGACATTGTATTTCATTTATATATTTTGATCACGGTAATTGTAGTACATTTTAGTTCCTGTAATGTCAAGGAAATACTCTTACTTTCACCAGACTTCAATATGATTGGTCCATCAAAACAAGTATAGTCTAAGCCATTTGTGTCTTTCTTTTAGATTCCATCAAATCACCTATTTAAGGTATCCCCCTTTATAAAGTAATGGAAGACGACTATTCTTGGTTTTTATAAATGGTTTCAAATGGTTTTGTCCGAATGGTGATAATACTTTCAAAACTCTTCACACAGTTAGCAACAGTCTATGTGAAAACTGTTCTTTTTAAATTGCTTTCACCTAAAATGTATTGATAATAAAACTAAAAACAATAAAAAATATTTAGTACTCAAACTGAATTACTGACAAAACTCTATTCTCAGCCCACTTGCAAACTATTTATAGAACTGGCAATGTTAGAAAAAGTGTTTTATTTATGTTTTGTTTTTTTACCTTCCACATTGGAGCTTTTATTTTAGTTTTTTTACAAAAGACATAAACAAGTCTTTGTATTTTCTATCTCCTTATAGAGAAAATGGACATCTTTGGGGAAAATAATGATGTGGACATTCTGCAAGACATTAGAGAACTTCATGGAAGGCTTGTTCCAGATGAAAAAACAGGGAAAGATTTGTCATGTATTTTGTCACATACTGGTTTGCAGCTAATCACAGGATGGTATAAATTTTCCTCCCACCCTAATCTTAATTCCTCAACCCAACAGAGGAATAGGTAACTTCATATGGAGTCATAAAATAATTAGGTCAAGCACTGATGTTGACTAACTGGATCTGGCTCACAGATGGAATAAGAATTAATGCCAAATGTGTCTGATGGTATTGTGTACACTTGATGATAAAACTGTATTCTGATTCTGATTCTGATTTAGATCCTGAAATGAATGCTTTGGGAGACATGCCAAGGACCTGCAGGTTCAAAGTACTTGGCTTTACTCACAACATAAACACTTGGCATCTAGAAAGATCTGTGACCCTCTCAAATTAAAAATATTTTAAGTCTTACTCCTGCAGAAGATTGCATATTATTTCTGGTCAAGTAAATGCCTAAAGATTGGACATGGTACCCGTTCACTGTTATTGAAATCCATAAAACACTCTTCCTCCAAAAACCAATTAGTTTCCAGGATAGGTCATCTTAATCATTCCTGAAAATAATATTCAATTATCTTCTCAGCAACTTCCATGGTATGGCTGCTATTTATAGTTGCTCTCTTTGTTTTACAGAGCTAGTGAATATGCTTCATTTTTTGTCACGTCTCCAACACAAAGCTATGGGAGGTTCTTCAATACTAAACAGCCCTCACAGCCATTACAGCTTAATAATAGCCTTAGCTTTCTCATTGTTTGAGAAACCCTTTTTCCAGTCAGCTGCATACAAGTTGGCCCATTAGGACTTTGGGTTTTACCTGCTTTCCAGACTGCTTCTACGGGGCTTCCATGACTTATATCTCCAATGGGTTCTTAGCATACTAAAGTACTAAATTATAATTTATGGCATATCGACATTGTCATCAGTCTGGTAATTATCGGCTGGATCGGATCTGGAAACTGTAGAACCATCACCAGAAATCTCTAGCAGAGGTGTGTAGGTCCCTGTGGAGGTTGATGAGGAAACCTTTTGCATACCAAAAAAAAATGGTTCTAAGGAACCTGAACATCAACAATGGTCTTCAAAGTAAATGGGCGGGGAGGGTAGCATGTTAAAAGTGTGATAGGCATATTGTAGCAATCCAAGTCTTCAAAGGAAATATAGAGTTATGGGTTTCATAACTGAACACACACACAAACCAAACTCTTTGGAAAGGTTTGCATCATCCTCATAATGAAGATATTTGAGAAGGAATGAATAATCCCCATGATATTGTGTGCTCCAGGAGGCACCAAGATAATTGTCATGGTGAGGCTGGAAACTAGAAGTCATCACTTGTCCAAACGGATTATGACCTTTGAAGTAGGATTTCAACCAGGAAATGCTGCTCTGTTTTCTGATATTTTTATAGCTTGAGGAGGGCCTAGCTCTGTGTACACAAGCCCAGAGAGCTCTAGATGGATGTTTGACACAAGTATTAAACACATCATGTAGTTTGTACATACTAACTAACAACAAATCATGGCTCACACCTATCCAGAATAATCAACTAGTTATCAGCAACAAACCATATCTACAGTACAGACAGTTCAGCATGATTTTGTTTTTATCGGTAGGATTTTACCTTAGATCAGATTAATACGTATTATTGCCTATAAACAGTTACACACATAACTCTGGCAAGTTATCCTTGGAAAACGTCTTGCAGTTGAGTGTCCTCTGAGTTTTTACCCCATCAACTCAAACACATTTATGAAATGGTGCTCTCTTGTGGCAATTAGAGGTAGTCAGAAGATTTCAAACGGTCACATTTACAACCTGGGTTGGTTATTTTAGCGGTTAAAAGTATGCCATTCTATACCATGTCTTATTTAATTCCAAACACAGTCATTCAGTTTGCTGGCATTTTTAATACACATTTTTAAATTGGATTATGAAAGAAGAATATTGATGTATTGGTATTAGTGTATATTATTGTATACTAAAAATTAAGCCTTTACAAGTAGAATTCTGCAGGAGGTGGGGTGTGGGGTACCGATGGTGACAAAAAGCTCAAACAAATCTTCAACGGAATACCTTAGTTAGCTCCCTACTTGATGACACATGGGAGTGTCAATCACTAAAAACGCAAATCCATTACCTTTCTTTCTGTTCCAGGTTTTCCATCTTTCCACAATCTTCTTCTAGTTTTCCACCACCACACCTCCCCCTCTCTGCGTTCCCTTCTGATTTCATCGTTCGTTCTAGGGGGTGATGGTCTATGATTGGCTAGGCGGGGAATGGTAGTCTGGAAGCAGGCATTACAGCGCGGTGTTCATCCCCGTGCCCATGTTTACACCTTGCACAATCTCGACGCTGAGAGGACAGACCGCAGGGAACGGGAAGCTTGGAGCAACCGTTTGCCGTGTTGGAAGGCAGTGGCGCCTTGGTACTTTTTAGGGTCGTAGGCGAAGTTTCAGTGGCAGTCAACCCAGTCTACTTGATTTTGTAATTAATTTACTTATAATTCTTTGTTTTAATTTTGAACACATTTTTCAAATTATGAAGCAATGATACCACAAACTTTCCCGTGACTGGCTTCGCTCTGATGTGTTTTATTGGACCGGCGTGACAAACGGGAATAACGCAGAACTTGTTTTTTTGTCTTTCGATTTTTGTTATAGTTTTATAAGGGAAACCTTAAAACAAGGCTGCACATTGTTTTGTGCCATTTATGAATTAATTAATTTATCAAGTATAATACAACGCGCTAGTTTTGTCTTTTGACCATACTACTAATCTCCTGTTCTATGTGTTGGTGATCATTTTTACATGTAAGATACTAGACCCTTTATTGGACGTTTCCGTGTTTTGAGACCATTTTTTCTTACTGAAAAACTATTCTAACTTTTAAAGACAAACGTTTAAGTTGGAGGGGCGACACTGACAGCATCGAGAGCACCTGGGACATTTCGCAGCAGTAACTTGTAAAAGATGCTCTCATCTCAGATGCATCGCGACCTGGGTCGTGGTCCCCTACTATTTCTGTTTCTCTTCAGTGGATATCTCGTGGCAGATTCTGGTAAGTTCGTAAAACTACTTCTTGATAACAGTATGAGCGCCTCATTATAAACACAATGTAGTAATGGTTCAAATGAGAACAGCCGAACAGCCCAACCTGAGTTCTGTCATACCATCTATCACAGTAACCTTGGTGACGTTTCAAAAAACCGTTGTAATTTCAAATAGTTTTGCATCAGAAATGCATTTTACACATAGGCTACATCCATGCAATCGGATTTAAATTCATATGAAGAGAGAATTACGGGATTTCTCGATCACCACATACTGCCCTCCACTGTTCCAAAACAAGTTACTATGTTCACAGTCCAGTTGAAGACGGAACGGAAAAAGCTGAACCCCCGGTGTGCGGGGAGTAATTAAGGTTTTGTTCAGTGCCTTGGCCTCTTAAAAAGAGAAGAAAAAGATCCGCAACGCGAAAAAGTAAAAGGGAGGAGAGCAGAGCAAGGCACGCCGCAGAGAAAATAAGGAAAAGCGATTCCGTGCGAGTGCTTGAAAGTTATTTTACATTTTGTGACACCTGTTTTGTCTCACGTTTTGTTCTGATGAACTTGTATAGTTTTTTCTTGGTAACTATATGCAATTATGAGATCACGGTGTGCGTTTTACCAATCTACAATCCGTTTTTTTAAATGTTGTTGAGTCCACTTTTTATTTTGTCAGAATTCAGAAATTCGTGTACACCCCAACTTTTAGGTCCACTTAGGGTTGAGTTTGAAATCATTCAAAGACATGTGACGTCTGTTAGAAACTTTGGCACTTCATTTTAAATAAAGTTGCGAATGTATCTGAAATACTGTCAGCCTTTTATAATGACAGTTGAATTCAGGATGCCTATACTCATAATGGATTTATTGGTCTTGTGAGCAAATATAGACCAGAGACAATGAATGCCCCCCTCCCCCTAACCTATCTTTTCTCTCGCTCTGTCTATCTCGAACGCTCTGTAAATCAGATTGGAAAACATTACAGGAATCTGAAGGTTTAGTGGAATTGTGGATTATGCAGGAAAAAGAACAAACATTGCATGCCTTGGTCTGGCTAGAACTTCAGATGCACAACGGTAAAAGATAAAAGTGATGTGTTACTATGGTGATGCCTTATCTACCATGGTAACGTTACCATAGTCGCCTTCTGACCAAGTCAGGAAAAATGTTGTTAATTTGTCCACTAAGTCCCTGAACCCTATCCTGTCCTCCCCAGCCCAGCCCAGCCCAGCCCTGTCCCACCACCCACCCACCCCCACCCCCAAATCTCCCTGTGTTGTTACTGGATGGACAAAGGAGAAAAGCTGCTTATATTTATTAAAGCAAGGCTTGTTCAGAAATCCTTGCACGAGAAATGAAAAATATTAAAATAAACAGCTGATAGACTGCAGTGGATTCCAGCCTCGGGCGTGGAGGAGCAGAGTAGAGAGGAGGGGCAGAGGGCACAATGAGGGCCTCTGTGCCCCAATAAGGTTCCTAAGATAGAGAAGAGAAAGCAAGGGAAGGAGTTAAGATGGACGAGACAGAAGAGGTGAGGAAGCACAGACCTATTTGGGGAGTGCAGGGAGCATGATGGTACTGACAGATTGCATTTATCTTCTCTCTCATTATGCTCATTCCTTTATTCTTCCTTACCCCATTCCTCTCCTTTCTCAGTCTGTATTGTGGATGTGCTGAGCTCACATTTCCGCAGTGCTGCCCCTCTGTCTGTGTTGACATACACATTAATTAACTCCACGGTCAGGAACACCCGTGTGGAGCGACTACTCCGCTGACATAGGTGTATATCTGAGTGTGCGTGTACACGCGTGTGCATGTGCTGTTGTCATGAGTTAATAAAAAAGGCAGGAGTCTGCATACTTTATTAAAGGGGCTGGGAGAGGGGATTAGGCGAAGTTGAATTGTGATGGACATGGTGTAGGGGAAGAGCGAGGGATTGGGGGAAAGGCACAGGAGGTCAAGTAGGGGGTGGAGGAGCAAAGGGGGCTGGAAGTGAAGGACAGTGTTCAGAGTTAGGTAGCGGAACATGTCAGCCACTCCCTAGATAGTAGTGCCTTAATGGCAACACTCATCGAGGACTTGCTGTCTCATTGTATTAATTGTAGGAACGTGTTTTTCATACACAATACTAGAAGACAGGAGTGATCTCAACCTCTCTCACAGTCTAAAAGTGTAAAAACAGGATATACTGTTGTTTATCTTTAAACTCTCAAGGGGGAGAGTAAAGAACAACACTGCGGTCTGTCCCGCATTAAGACTTATTTTTACTCAGAGAAAAAGTACGGACACTCAAGGACATGGTAGGAGAAGTAATGCTGTAAGATCCTGGGAACATTTGCTGTTATGTGCTCTTGTTTTTTTCACAGTCAGAGGCTGTTGTGTAAACAGAGACATAGACAGAGCTCTCCTCAGGCTGTCGTCTGTGCTCCAGTCCCAGCAGGCTCCTCCCACCACCAGCTCCAGATCAGTGCATTAGTTTTAACGGGCGGCGGGCGGCAGAGGGGGATCACTGGCCAGCCAACAGCCCTCACTGCTGTATTATTCATCACTGCAAAGTGGTTGTTGTTAATATTTTAAATGTGTTTATGATGCTCAGATCCCTGACAAGGCATCTGACAGGGTTGATGGTGGGGGTCAGGAAGGGAGGTGGGATTGACGTTTGTGTGTGTCTGTGTGTATGCGGGAGAGGGTGTCCAGTATGATGTAGGCAGCGTGTGGGTAGGAAGGACCAGAGGTAGGAAGTTGTTGGATTCTTAGCATACATGTAGAGCAGGACAATTTTAGAAGCTGCGCCCATTAGAGTGAAGTTCTATGGGGAGGACATGTTTAAATCTGAAGAAGGCAAAAAAGGAGAAGGTCAGACTGGGCAATGCCATCCATCTGAGGTGGATAGGAGAGCAGGGCAGAGGGAGAGAGATGGAGAGATGGAGGAGGTGGCATATTGAGATGGATGGATCTGAGGGCCTGGCTTTTAAATATCCCGCATTAGGAAAGAGCAAAGGGAGAAAAGTCCAGAGCGGTGGCATTCAAGCATCATTAAATCTCTGGCACAGGCCTGAGAATGACACACGTACATGGGTAGAGAAAGAGAGAACAGGAGGAGGGTGAGGAGATAGAGGGCAAAAATGTTAAGAGAGGAAAAGAAACAGGAGAAAGTGAAAGAGGAAGTGAGGAGGAGGAGGGTGAAAGATGGAAAGAGGCATCCACTGGGGAGATGTTTTATTAAGGCTCTTATGGGTGGCAAGAGCTCTCAGTATTAGTAAGAAGAGACATGTTTAATGCTTTGCCAATATTGCACATGTTAGACCTCCCCATAAATCTGCTCCAAGCAGCAGAGAGAGGGAGAGAAAGAAGATCTAGTCAATACAGAAATAGCAAGGGAAAACGTGGTGTGGCACCAAGGTTTAGAAGAGAGGATTCAGGGTTGGAGGGGGGAGGGGGCGTTGATGGAGAATTGAAGGCAGGGAGGTAAAGTTGGGGCAACGGCAGATGGAAGTTGGGTTGTCTCTGCCCCTCTGTCCTGCCACCCCCCAGGGGTAGGTGGGTGGGGCAGACAGGGAAGCAGGAAGAATGTCTCTGTGGGGGTCCATTGTGATGGACCTGAATGCAGAGAACTCTAGAGGGCTTTTTCTGCCTTTTTGTGTGGGGTGAGGGGGGAACCACAGCACATTACGTAAACTGCTAAATAAAACACGGGCGTGTGTGTTTGTGCGCATGTGTCTTCTTGGCATAACCTGTTTTAACATTGCACCTCACCTGGCCTTGTCTGTTACCATGGTTCCTATTAGTGAAAGCTTCCCTTTAATTGCAAAGGTATGGGATCTGACATTTCAGATCAAAAGGTCCAGTCCTGTGGAAATGAGCTGCATGATCACTTTCATGCTGAGTTAAAGTGCTATTCAGGTGTGAATAAGTTCCCTAAGTTCCAGGCTAGATAAAGGACCACCACAGAGAGTGAAGGAATGTCATTAAATAACTTATCATGGAGTGGGGGAGGGGGGTATTCAAGATCTTTCATAGTGGGTGATACGGAACCTAAAAACCCCTGACCTCTCCACCTTTTCTGTCTGATACATTAACTGCGGCTATTATTAAACAAGGGTGTTAGATCAGAGGCCATTGCACGCCACTTGTGGTTGGCTATGTGACTGTCCATGCACCCTGTGTGTCCTAGTCACAGAGAGAGGGTTTTGAGGCCATGGAGAATCTTCTTAGCGAAGGCTTTTGTCTTCAAAAGGCAGTTCAGTCCATGAGATTAAAGCAAGGCCAATCTGCACATTTGTTTTTGTGTTGGGGTGTGTATGTGTGTGTGTGTGTGTGTGTGTGTGTATGTGTGTTTGTTTGATACCTACAGAAAACATACTTGATAAATATATGGGTGGTATTTCGAAGGGAAAAAGTACGTTTTCAGGGATTGAGTTTTCTTTGAGAGGATCCACTTGAGAGGATTGGTGTAGATTTTTCTACACACATTTGTGTGTCTGTTTATTTTTATGAATTTAATCATAGCATCGTTTCTTAAAGCCAAACATATTATTTTCCCTATCCCCAAACTCCCTCTCTCCTTTTGTGTCTGCTTCTTATCTCTTCGGTTACATCCATCCCCCTCCCCATTTTACAAATACCACCCTCTGTCATCCTTTCAAATCACCCTCTTCTCCTTCATCCTCTCTCCCAGCCTTTCTCGCCTTCATCCCGTCTCCCTACCTCCTCTATTCTTAGCCGGCCTTCCGTCGGAGTTAGGGAATTGCTCTTTAGAAGTTGGTGTGGAGAATCCTATTTCTGCAAGTGCAACGCTTATTAGGGCCCCATCTGCCCTGGAGAGTGGGGAAGGGGTTGGAGTGTAGGGGGTGTTTTTGGGGAGGTAGTTGCCTTTTGTTGTACCTCTGTATGTGCCGGCTCAGGGGGCCACTGGGGGCCTAAGCAAGGATGAAGTGGGAAGGGGGCTTAGTTTTGTGCGTGCACACACACACATACACAGCAGCTGGTGTGTCAAAAGTAGGGGAATTGCTGAAAGACCTCCGTGGAGAGGCCTGAATTGAGGCAACTATGTCTGTGTGTGTCTTTGTAGTGGTAGGAGAGATGATGTGCATGTGTTAGTTTGGGTCCACATCCCTTTTTTAATGACCTGACGTTAGCCAAGGCAGAAGTTTCATGTCACGTTTATGTTATGAAACGAAATTTCCCTAAGATAAGTTCATCTCCATTTGTATTGTTGCTAACTCAATAAATACTTTTCCACTGGTGTCGTTTGTAAGTGTGTGAGTCTGGGATAGGAGGTTATAGAGAATACAAAGCTATGTAAGGTCACCGTCATGTAAGGCTTGTGCTTACCCTATCCCTATTAGTGTTAATGCCAGAATTATATGGAGAAGAGAAAACAGTATTTGAATGAATGAAACACCATTAACAACAATGGCATAACACAGCAGGGATGGCCTGCCGTTGTGATATTTTCCAAAATCTAATAGAAAATCAAAACAGACTGAAACACACTAGCAGAAAAGAAGCTTAACCCTCACAATATGGCATCTACACTAAATTCAGCTTGATGTCCACTTCGTGTTTTCTATATGATTAACACATTGTGAATATGCAAATATCTGCGTGTGTGCGGAATACTTTTATTGATTCTGAATCTATGTGTTTTGGTGTTGTAAAGAATAAAATTGTGCAGTATTTGGCTCAGTAGCGTATGCACGTATCAAAGTAATGAAGTTGAGCTTGGCCACTCCAGCAGAGGTCAGAGATGTGATTGGCCACTCATGGAGAGGTCGGTGCTGCGATGGGCCACTCTAGAAAAGGTCACAGAGGACACAGTAATGGTCCTTTACTGCCCCACACATGGACTAGAGAGGTCAGATGTCTGTCCATAAACACACACCAATACGCAGCCACGCAAACAAATATAAATTTACACAAGGAGAAATAATTCCCATGAAAGCTCTTGGGTCGTAAACATTCCAGAGTGTGAAGTAAAAGGATGAGATGTGGTCTCATCCATCCCTCCATCCCTCACTTTATCCCTTCCCTCCCTCCAACTCACTTCTGGCATCTCTTTCTGAGGCTTTGCCTGCATGTCTCCCAACAGGGTTAAGATTCTGTTCTTGCCTTGACTGCACATCTTAATCTGAAGCTAACAGCCTCTTTGGAGGGGTGTACAGATGTGTGTGTGTGTGTGTGCGTATCAAGTGTTGTGAGCTGTGTGTCTACTGTGTGTAAGTCAGGGCAGGGTCATACTCTGTGTCTGAATAAGCAATCTGCTTCTCTCTCTCTCTCTCCATTTCTCTCTCTCACTCCCCTTAGTGTCATATCCTCTCACTACGGCTCCTTGGAAAGGAGTGCACCTGGATTAACTCTGGCCTGATGTATTTTAAAACAGGACACAGGACGAGCCGTGTGTGTGTATGTGTCTTGTGAGCCTTTACATGGCTGTTGTACCAGGCAGTGTGGCAGAGGTTTATAATGTGTATGAGTGTGTGTGTTTCCGCCACTTCCCAAGCCTCTTACCTGCCACTAAGCAGATGGGCTGTACAGTAGGCCTCACCCTCAACACTTCCACTCCGCCCAGATTAGTTGGCGAGGTCAGATGAGCCCCCCTCCCCTTTACAAAAATAAGAAGATTGCCTATACCTATTCTTCTGTACGAGAATGGGATCTCCTACATTATGGTGTTTTTGTGTGTTGGTTTCTGGGAATTTGTGCCTTTGTGTGCGTGCACGTGTGTTTGTGTACGTATATATAGAAGCACTGGGAATCTGGTGTTTATTGGGGGATTATGATAGCAGATGGACAGATATGCTAACTGGTGAGGCTTCATTAACTCAGTGTGTTTCCACTCTGACACTATCAATGCCCTGATGCACATACACTTCTGCTCTCCCATTTCAATCCATTTGTCGCCAGCGAGCACAGACGGTGGCGGCGGTGCCGGTTGAGAAGGGGTAGAGAGAGGGCTCTGAAAAACCACATCGATGTTTAGAAATTGGTGGGATGGACGTGAGCACAGCATTTCTGCTTGTCATATTAATATTACACTGGGGCTGCAGTTTTTTCTACTTTGTGACTTAACTGTGTCAAACTGCATTGAGGTGAATAGGTTTCTTCTTGGCAAACGTTATGTGTGCATATGTGTGGCACGGAAAACCGATTGCATTGGGACTATAACTGAGACAGAATTCATGTTGACAGCGAATTGTAGTTTTATATTTTACAGCCCTGGAGCAGGCTGGTGGACAGGGGGATAGATGAATGAAATGGATGGAAAAGTGCAGTTACAGAGGATCATCATCTACAGTGCACACACAAAATGCCATGTGTATAGCTTAACCCTCAGAGAACTACACTGTCCTGGCCCTTCATCACCACCCTAGAGATCAACTCACCCTTGACCTGCACAGACATGCATGTGACAGAACAGTCTATGGAGAGACAGACAGAGGGACTGATCAGAAAAACTGATACAAACAGACAGACAGACAGACAGACTGACTGACTGACTGACAGAGTAGCAGCTTGGGAACAGATGGGTCATCAGGAGGTCCTTAGAGGGCCATTTCCCCCTCAAGAGAGCGCTAAAGGAAAAGTCACCCACAAATGCTGTACATCTCAGCATGCAACTCAGATGGAGCCAGGAGTTACTCAAGCAGCCATGGAAAAGGGAAGTGTGCCTGTTCGTGTGGGAGACCCGCCATCTCCATTCTCCATTCTTTCAGAGATAAAATAGATTAAATAGACTGTAAGTAAAGAGATGTTTCTTTGTTTTTCGTAGCCCAGAGCCTCTCTCCTCTCTACGCCCCTACACACCCCCATTTCAGTTTGGATTAAAAGGAAAGTCTGTAATGAAAACATCAACCTCCTTGTGGCTGAGAGTTGAACATTTGTGCAGAGGAGCCAAATTGTAGACTGGACGCCCCACGGCTCAATGGTCCTTTATGTCGAGGTGAGGGAGCCCTTTGTTAGATTTAGCTTGTAGAGTGTGACTGACGGAAGTAAATAGAACATATGCATTTGTGTTCACCCACCCACGCTTCTCCCTGTCAGTGCCACTGTGTGTGTTTGTGTGTGGGTGCGTGCGTGCGTGCGTGCGTTCACGAAGCATCAAGTGTGTGTGTGAACATCTTGTCGTCTATGTCCCTCCTGTCTTTTTGCCCATGTGAGCAAGTGAGTGACAGTTATACAGTGGTAAAGCGCAAGTAAATCTCCCTCCCTTTAAAGCACTCAGCAGTGGGCTTTGCATTAGCACAACAATTTACACATCTGTCTGGGAGGCACTGCCAGACACACACAACCGCAAAATAATGAACCCAGAATCGACTGGAGACACTCAGTGATTGAAAGGAGGTGAGGGGTAGAGGGAGGGAGAGAAAGTGGAAGGGCGAGCTAGGGATAGGTAGAGAGAGAGACTGAAACAACAAAGATGTGCAAGTAGTCAATAGATAAACTTTATTGCTACAGCTCCCTCTTCTCCTCTTGCTCCCCCTCCTTCACCATCTTTATCTCTCCATCTGTGTGTGGTGAGTAATTATATTACATGACTATCTCACATGTCTTTCATCTCCCCCTGTGTGGTGAGGAATGGAGGAGTAGTGACCTCTTTGTTGCGTATAATTGCACAAAGACATCCGGCACGAGAGCACTGCTGTCATCCACCAACAATCCTTTATTAAGTACCCTGGACCTGCCTAGATCTAGGGGAAGTGTTTAGGCCTTTTGATATGGCTGGGAAACCCTGTCTTTACCTTGTAGTTATGGATGAATAACCACTGTCTCCAGTCTATTTATTAGCTGTGATGTTAATGTATGCATGGCATCTCTCCAGCACCTCAGCCA
Organism: Plecoglossus altivelis; assembly: GCA_036571765.1. NCBI lineage: Eukaryota > Metazoa > Chordata > Actinopteri > Osmeriformes > Plecoglossidae > Plecoglossus > Plecoglossus altivelis. The sequence continues at coordinate 5,030,177 of BROE01000016.1, forward strand.
GTATGCTGTCTGTCTTTGACTTTAACAACAGAGTAGCAACTGTAATATGAAAGCCTGTGTTTCCGTTCTATCCAGTAGTGATATTCACCGATGATTGAGGAGGAGCTATTTTTATGACTTACCGCTAATGTTGACTTGAAGTCCAAATGGTCTAAGCACATATTGCATTATTGGAGGGTTATATTGAGGCTCTTATAGGCACTTTAAACCAGGAAGTAATTGCACTATGACTACGTCGACAGAAGTGCTGATGTTACCAGATGGCATTTTCACTGTGCGTGTGTTTTCGCATCTGTGTGTTAGTGAACATTGCACGTATTTTGCTACATACTGTAGAATACACTTGTGTATGTTGTTAATGGGATGAGGGTGATGCCATAAAGGTTGCAGGTGTAACAGGGGGGAGTTGCATTGCTTATTAGTCTTTCTGATCTTTCCTGTCACTGGTACTCAATCCCAGGACCTCTGACTCACAAGTTTGACCAGCTCAACCAGCTACGCCAGTAAGAAGCTAGCAATTTTTTGGTATGGGTAGCCTGTATACATACTTGAGGAGTGAGTTTGCCAATCCACATCGTGTTTACTACACCCTCTTTTGTGTCCTGAGGTGTGTGTGTATGTGGCAGTGTATCTATGTAGCGTGTGTAAACCGCTCCCATCCCAGAGGATCAGTCCAAGGAGATGAAGTGAGCGTCTTGGGGGAGCGTATGGTGGTGGTCATAAAATAGACCAGGGTCTGACAGCGCACTCAGCCTCGGCTCTTCAGTAGTGCGACACAGTGGTCAGTGCTCTGTGGGCCATGCAGATTCAGAACAATGGATATCTTGGCACAAAAGGCAGCCAAAGACCCCTGACTCCACTCAGGCCTTGTCCACCCTGACCCTTGGCCCTTGAAGTCTCCTGACCACACAGGCTGAGGAAACAGTTCCTGCGGATAAACGGCTCAGCCTCTGCTCTGCCACCAAACTACTCTAAGGTGGGAATGTGTCCTGAGGTTGACGGGTTTGGTAGGAGGAAGGGCACAGATTTATAACTTTTACATGATATGGCTAAGCCCAACACATAATTTACTGTACAAATATACACATCCATGTGTGTACCTTTACAGCAGCCCTCCATATGACTCACACAAGCACACATACACACATTGAGACAGAGAAGCACCTCTCCCTAACCTCCATCCATTCCGGCCGGCTAGCCTCCCATCCCTTTTCTGTTTATTCTGGGGATTAAGCAGTCTTAATCTCTTTAGACTCTAATTCAGATTAGATTTTGTGTCATTATTATTTCTATGTCCATTCCCCACTGTCCTGTTGGATATTTTTTTTATTCCATGGAGCTCCTCTGTTTGGAGAATTGATTAAATCTGCTGACCACTGTCCTAGATTGACACTCAAAGACGGTTGTTCGGCCAAATACATATAGACATGGCATATAATATTGTAATAAACTATATGTGTGGGTTATGCATGTGACTGCCTGCATGTGTGTGTGAGTGAGTGTACAGATAATCTGAGGATTGGCGCATTATGGTATGCACTGTATGCATGTAGTGGGTCACATATGGATGACGCTGTCCTTGTCCATATAAAATCAAGCTCACATAAACACACACACGGCCGTTGCCAATGCAGGGAAAGGTGGATAGTATTCACAAGGCTCATGGTTTGAAGAAGGCTCATTACCATGTGGGTTTTCATATGTCTGTAGTTATTATTTTTCAATCAAGTGAAATTTCAAACCAGAATAATGATTTGACCCTAACCCTATACTGACTACAAGACAAAATATAAACCTTTTCCTAAATTTAACAGTTAAAAACAGGCCTGGAACTTGGGGCCAGTATAATAAAAAGAAATGTTTTAATAAACTGAAAATAGGCCAACAACTGGCCAATAAAATAGGGACAGTGGTGGTCTGTGGTGGGCTGGTCTGAGAAAAATGGCCAGGGAATTTTCTGGGAATTTTTTGTCCCAGTTCAGAGCTGGTCAGAAATCTTCAGGGGCCCCCTCCTCTCTGCTCTAATAAATGATCTGCTCCAACTGCACGTTCCCAATTCCCAAATCCCAATTTTGTTCAGTACGACTCAGTGTGACAAGTGGATTGGGTTTTGAAACAGGTGGCAGGAAAATGTTGTCGTAGCAAGTCTGGGGCACAAACAAAGAAGAAGAATGGACAGAGAAATGTCAGTGCTTCAAATTTGCTACCAACAAATGGTTTCACAACAGCAAACTTGAGAGGTGAGCCGCTACAGCACAGTAGCTATCATGATGAAGTGGCAGCCATGCACGTATGTTAGCAAGCACTTATAAAGTTTCATAAAACTCAGCTGGTTATCTGACATTGCCAGCAGTGGAACCTAACAACAGGCTCCATGAGTTACCATTCAACTATAAGCATTAAGTTATGGAGTACTGGATAGGCCTATGGCCTACAGATATACATTATGAAATGCAAGGCATGGATGTTTACACTTAAGGCATAGATGGGTTAAGCATACTCCTCAGGCCCAGGTACATAAACAGGCCACCCATTCCAGGTATAGTGGGGAAGGCTAAACTACTTTGACTGACTTCTATGAACTGTAAAAAAAAATATGGTAGTGGGAGGGCCAGGCATATATTTTGTCACAGCCCTGCACACACACATACTTGCTCAAATTATTCTTAAATTACACTGTTCCTCCAGGAATACCCTTTCAGAACTGTCTTTTAGGCTTTTTTCTCAATTAAGATAAATTATGGAGAGTTGTCTGGGAGCAGTACAAAGGACCATGTTTTGTAATGTTACCCCCCGGCACAGTCTACGGATGAGGGGGAGCAAGAGAAGGAGAGAAAGAAGAGAGATATATTTCGGTCTTCATGCCCTGTTACATCCCTCATTCCTAACGGACCTCACTAATATGCAGCTTAGCCAAACAAACGAACCCATCATGAGAGGATGCAGAGAGACAAAGTCAGGCATGAGGTGAGGCTTAGTGTTATTGCTCATTTAGGTGGGTGGAGAGGTGGAAGGGTGGGAGCCCTTGTTTGCGCTGGCTCCAGTGGGCCTGTAGTGTACATTTCATTACTCTGCCGTTCTCCGAGGAGAGAAGAGCTGGGTCTCTCCCAGAAACTCTCGCAAGCCCTCCAGAGCTGCCAACAAGTGATGAGATGAAGCTTTCCCAGTAAATGGACCTTATTGATCTCCACACCTTGTAATATGAAACATTTCAAGAGAGCACTCTGTATCTTGCTCTCTCCAAATTACTTTTCCTGCTACTGTTATGTCTTTCTTTTCATCTCTCTTTTTTCTTTTCACTGTTCTTTCTTCCATCAGTACCCTCTGCTCGCTTGGTTTGAACTAATTCATCCTCTTCGTACTTTATTTACTCTATCTCAATCTCTCTTTCCTGTTGATCTACTTTGAAGGGAACCTAAGCCCGTACTTCGTTGTATAACAGTGAATTGAAACCCATAGAATGCTGTCTTTTGTGATTTATTTTTGGGGTGTATTTCTTATTTAATGTGTCATTCTTAGGGAAAGAGTTGTTATAAATAGTTCTACCTTGTATGTCTTGAGTTTGTGAGGGTACTGAGGCCTTCGAGGTTAAGCCTACTCTGAACTGGGATGGAGGCCAGGAGTCACAGGGTTTTGAATGAGGCTGCGACATAGGTTGATGATCTCCTACACAGGATACCGCCCACTCTCTGCTCTCTGCACCTTTCCATTGTGTATGAGTGAACAAGGGGTGGAGCTTGATAGCTTGGCGCCAAGCTACTTGGGGACACAAACCTATAATTTGTTCAGTAGAATCAGACTGGCCCATTGTCTGACCCCTACTATGAGAGGTGGGTATGGATGCATAAAGCACGGACAGTCTGACAGAATTTCCAATGAACTACATACTGAACATGCAAAACTGGCAGCCACAGTTGCCTTGTAATGATTTCTGTACATCGTCTGAATATACTCTTGTGTAAATGCCAAGTGGATTTAGGTTGAGTGTGCATAGTATGTAATCCTCATGAGCATGTGTACTCTTTGCACACAATCACTTGAGTATTCTACAGGGCAAATCTGTGTAAAGCTGTGTGCACACTGCAATATTTATACTATCTTATAATACTTATCTCTCTCTTCAAGTAGGGCAATGCAGAGGTGGAAGTTTGTAACTAACATAAAGCTCTATAAAACATTTTTGACCCCTGTAAATGAGTAGTTCCTCTGGTTTTACTATTTAAAGGTACAAGTGTACAGTGCCCATGAGGTAGATGTCCAAAGTCAAATGCACAATGGTTGAGCTAATTGTCGTAATCGTAGGCCTAATTCACGATACAGCGCTTGTACATTTGCAATATGCAGGCAGTTTTTACATTATTAATTTATTTAAAAAAAATTATTGTTCTACACTGAAAGTACTACTTTATAATGTCGTCGTATTAGCTAGCCAGCCCCTTTGAAAGCAGCTGAATATTGGTTGCAAAAGTGAATCCGCTTCTAAATAACTACACAGAATTGATCTATTTTCCTTACAATTTCCTTGTTTGATTTAATTTCCATGAGCTGCAGACTAGAGGGCCAATCAGAGTGTAAGGCTACGGACCCGAAGGGAGCGATGGCAGCACATTTTGGAAGCAAATTTTGTTCCTCACAATTTTTCGCTTTTTAGATGCCAAAATGCTTATCCAAATAACATCAATTGTGGCACTGCTCTCCGCTGGATTATAGAAAGGACACCTACAAAATATGAACTTTGCAGAGTGCCTGGTTCTTTCTCTGATAGTGGAATACTAAACTAATTCTAAGTTGTACACAAACACATACACACACAAATTCCTGTAATTATAGATAGAAAATTACGGTTGTATTCTATAAATGACTGAAAACTAATTCCATATAGAAACATTGTTTATATAGAGCTTTTTTTAAATGACAGCTGATCAAAAGGACAAAAGAAATATGCAGTGTTGATAGACCTCAAATAATACAAATACAGTTATTATTTGTTTTTAAGCAACAATACAAATATTTTAACTTTGGAACTGTACAGATATTGGAGTAACCCCAATTTTCAGGTTTCATGCGTCTTTGCATGCTTTCTGCTAGTCTTCCACATTGATATTGGGGGACGTTACGCCACTCCTAGCGCAACAATTCAAGCAGTTTTCTTTTGTTTAATGTCTTATGACCATCCATCTTCCTCCTGATCACATTCTGGATGTTTTCAATGAGGTTCAGGCCTAGAAACGTGGATGGCCATGACAGATCTTGATCTAGTGGTCCACTATCCATGCCTTGATTGACTAGGCTTTGTTGCGTGGAACATTGTCCTGCTGGACAACCCAATTCTCAGAGATGGGGAACGTTGTCAAAGCAGATCGAAGCAAGTTTTCTTCCAGGACAACCTTTGTCATCGTTTGATTCATGCATCCTTCTCAAAGACATATCTCCCCAATTCCATCCTTGTTGAAGCAGTCCCCGAGCATCACCGATCCTCCACCAAATTTAAGTGGCCTAGGTTTGCTTGTCTTCAGCTCTGCCCCTAGGAACTTGATTCGAGCCATCCTTGTCGTTCAATTTATTCCAGATCCTGTTTGCCACTCTTTTTGCAGGTCACTCGATGTCATCCTACAGTTGTTGAATGACATTTAAATGAGTTGGCGGTCATCCCAGTCAGTGAAGTATCCTCGCCCAGCTGGTCCTGTCGCAAAAGGATAACAATGACCACAACAGTGGCTTCAATACTTTTCCTTGTTGATACAATTTGCTTCAGGTGATTGCCTGATCAGATCCTCTTTTAGTAGAATGAGATAGGCCTGTGTTGAAACAGACACAAGGATGGAATAGCAGCCATTCATGTAGCAATATTAATTTAAGACAAATTTACAGTGTTCTCTTTTGTTTCCGGAGCTCATACCCCCCACCCCCTCAATTCTACATCTCAGTCTACCTCTCTTACACTAGGATTAACCTCTTTGGGATTCTCCATGCCTTTGGCCACATTAGTCCACTTTCAAGTCTCAAGTCCAGAAGAATGTCTTGCTTTCCCTTTTCCAAACATCAAATGAGTGAGCAGCTTGTAAACCAGTCATGCTGAATGGATTGTGAATTGTGGGAAAAAAAGATCGAACAGTCTGCGTTGTTTGCTGCCTGCCATTGTGTTCCATAAATGACCCAATTGACCGCAGCGACATGAGTGTCAAACGCTCTCATTCTTAGCCTCATTTCCTCATACAGCAGGCCCATTCAACTGCTTCAGCTGGGCCCAACATACACACTCACACTCTCTCGCCCTCACCTCTGGAATGTGCAGGCAGTCTGGGTTGATCTGAGCCAAACTCTCCAGCTGGTACCACTGTGGATCCTCCAACTGGGCTTGCAGTTTAGGGATGTGCTTGATCATCTCCGGAAGGGATGAACTAGGGTCACAAATTAGCAGTGTTCTTACGTGTGTCTCAAGGTTTGGGTGTTATTGAGAAGACGTTGCTTCTAACTCTTATTTCACCGAGTGATTACAGAAAGATAATCTGCCGCTGTGGTTGTATGGTATAATCCAGGCTGAGGGTGGGCCTCTCTGTGTGTGTTCATGTGTGTGCATGCATGCAAGTGTAAATGCCATAGCGCAAAAAATCTCTTATACATAATCATACATTGCCTCAGAGATCAAAGCCAAATAGTCAGAGATAGATTGTGTTCTTACTGTAATTGTTTGTTTCTGAAGGCTTTAGCCTGGCTGGATGAATATTGCCTTTCTTCATTGCCTCAATGACAGTTGCATTGCTGGGGATTCACCCATAAGTGTTTGCCATCTGCCTTGCTAGACGAGTGTGTGTTTGTCTCACCTAGTGCTATCTATATGCTGTCTGTGTGTGTCATCATTTATTTGGTTTTGACCTCTTGGTTTCTTTTTCCCTTCAATGATTTACTCATCAATATTATTCCTCTAAATCCAGGTCAGTTTGGTTCCTATGGTTCTCTCTGGCTCTCTCTCTCTGTCACTTTCTCTCTCTCTCTGACATCACTTTGCACTAGTTCTCTCACTCCGTCTCGAAAAATGATAGTGCCCATCTGGACCTAGCACTGCACGGCCGTTCCACTATTAGTTAGTCCTCATGAGGCAATGGTTAAAAATAGATTAGAATAGAGTGTCAGAATTAGTGAAGCCTTGTCTTTATCTGGGCCCCTTCTCCCTCCTCACGTCCGACCATACAGAAACAACCGTTTGCTCTTGTTAGAGACAGAGTGTGATGCAAACTGAAAGGCGTTAAGGAAATGGCCCGGTTTTTCCATAGTGATTTCCTGTCTTGTGCGTGTGTGTGTGTGTGCAAGCGTTGTGCCTGTGCCTGCAGATCCCCGTTCATTGTCTCCCGTAGAGTGCGTAGGACAGAGGCTCGTCGAGGTAAAGCTCTTGTCAGAGCAGTGGCCTGAGGGAGCTCACTGATGAAAGGCCTCTTCATCATCCTAATGGGATACACAACCCTCTTAACCAGACGCAGAGCTACAGATGCCTCTGCCCTGCCCACTAGGCTCCTGGAGTGTGCCGCTCTGGTCCAAACGCATCCCCACTACATACACACACAGACACACACACACCATGTGGTCCAACAAACAACTGAACATGTCTCTGTGCAGCTCTGCTCCAGTTACAGTACCCTCTACAGGCTAGCCTGTCTTTCCTCCTGCCTGCCTGACTGATGGAATGGACAGCTTTTCATCAGTTCATTCATCCCCAAATATGAGTTGGACAGGGTCATTAGGATCCACTACAGTATGTTAATACCCGGCTGTCCAGAGAAGCTACAGCCAAAATGCTCCCTTGGGAAGGTGGGGGCATGGTGACTCCTGCAGCGATAGACTGCTGACAGGACAATGATGGAGGGAGGCTCCAGAGCGCTGGATGTCAGGAGAGACAGAGGGAGAAGGAAAAGAAGAGCAAAGACAGAGTGAGGGAAACTGAAGACAGTCGCCCCTCATTACTGTCATCGTGTCTTACACACTCGTCACTCACGGTCAAACCCTGTCCAGGGTGGCCTTGGCCGCTGGTTATGTGACCCTCCTTTCCATTCCTTTTTCCCCACTGTCCATCCCTCACTCCTGGTTCAGCACTGACTGCTACCAACTCCCTAATTCTTTTCAATTTTCCCAAGACAATGTTTCTTACTACCCTTTCTTCATTGCCCCTCCCAACTGGGATTTTTCAGACTTTTGAATGTGCCACAAGCCCCACCTCCCTCCCCACGCCCCACTCCCCACATCCCCCCTCATTCCACAGATGTAGGACACATAGTTTACAGCCCGTACTGCTGACCTCCACACAATTGTGACGTCATCCCCTACTGCCATGCCCAAATAAAGGGCTCAGAAATGATTGATGGGTACAATGCTGACTCACCACCTGGGGAAACCCATTTACACAGGCACCCAAAACACAACTATGGGGTTTCTGTCAGGGTCCTGGCTCACTGGTGATTGTTTGTGTTGTCCATTGCCTTCGAAACAGGGAGACAGACTGCAGTCCGCTTCCCCTGACCTGGATGGAGTGATGTAGACAGAGGTGAGACACGAAGACAGATCTTCTGTCTGTTTGCAAGATGGAAAGAAATTGAAATAGAGGAAGTGAAAGAATAGAGAGATGAGGAAAGAAAATAAGTGACAAGACAAAGGGAGAGATAGGAAAAATGCAAGCAAGGGAGAGGATGAGAGGAAAAAGCGATGTGAGTGAAGTGAGTGAGTGAGACAGATCCTGCGAGAGGTTGGGTGAGGATGAAGGAGAGAGAAAGAGAGGCAGGAAGGATGAAGTGAGTATTATCCCTAATTAACCAGTGCTGAGCACTGCCTCCCCTTACAAGACCTTGTGAATCCATGAGGTGAAGAGATGAGGTCCAAATCTCTCTCAATCCCTCACCTTTCCATCTACTCCTGCTCCCACACTATTTCCCATCGCTGCCCTCATCCATCTCTTCCTCTCATCTCTGCCCTGTATTCTCTTAGCTATTCACGATCCATCACTCTCTCACACACACTCCATAGTCTCTCCAACCCTCTCTAACAATCCTATACACCCCGATAAACTCTCTCTCACACACACGCAGGTCATGGTCTCCAACACTGCTTGTTGTGAGATGCAACTGATTCTACCTGGGGATCATCCTGATGCAAGGGGACGCAATGCTTGAACAGAGTGACGCCAGCCTGTCTTTGTTTGTCCGCTGTTTGTTAGCTTGTATGTTTGTCAATGTGTTTTTACCTCCCTTTTTATCTCCTAAGAATGTCATTACTGATCAGAAAGTTGATCAAACAATAAGAATCTGAGGGTATCTTTATGTGTGTATGTGTTTGCATGTGTGCATGGTTTGACTGTCGATCCCCTGTCAATCCTTTTCAGCTCCTCATGTTTTTATTAGCTCTCTGCTGCCAAAGCAGTTAGTCAGAAGAAGCAGCCTTGTCACAACACATTATTCTATCCTGTCTCTCCAACAGTGCAACACACACATACACACACATACACAGATCTCCGCCTTCTTTACACCTCACCACATGCTGTATTAACAAGTAACCAGGGAGTATGAACCCTACCTCTCCCCTTCCCCATTTTTCCCACCGTCTTTCATGCTTTCTCTTTCCTTCACACTCCACCTTTCCCTAACCATGGTTACTTGCTCTCTGTGCACATGTCACGCTGTGATCGTCTCTCTCCTCAACACCTTGTCTCTGTTCCGTCTCTCCTTCCTTTTCTCCCTCCCTCCCAGTCACATGCGCTCGCATTACCCTGGTTACCTGAGAGGGTTTCTTAACCCCTTCCTCTCCGTCTCTCTGCGTCAGACGAGTGTGTCTTCTTCTTTGGCTCCCTTTGCCCTCCTCTCACCCTGTCTCCTGGTTCTTTTCATTAGCGCCATTGACAAGGCGTCGGCTGTTGTTGTCACAGGAAGTCAGATTCAGATAAGCCCCCATCTCAAGAGAGTAGGAATGATATATTGAGCTCTCGTTAACACTGTTTTCTTGACACACACTCCATCACATCACAAATGTCACAGGCCGAGCACAATATCCTATTATATCATTGTGTTGGCAATCCTCCACACACCTACTGTACTTTGCTACAAACAATAATGAGATAAGATTTACTTTCTTCTCACTTTTATAGTCCCAAAGGGCATTGGTCTTGGACTCATACAGTATTCACTGTTAAAATCCAAAAAGTATAGTGCCAGCATAGAGTGCATAGATAGGCTGTCACCCACACGCACACTGACTGCCATCAACCAACTAAATGCACACTGCCCGTCATTGTACAACACACCTGTAGTCATCATAACGCTGTACATAATATGTGCTGAGACTAAAGCAGCTTCATCAACATAAAATCGAGACTCACTCAGACGCTGTCCCTCCAAATAGACACACACAAATTTACAATCCTCTAAACATGGCCCACACATATACACACTGTACACTGTAAAATATTCTCTTTCAAATCAAGTCATGCAGTGTGTTTCATGGTAAGCTTTGTTAGGCTATGGTAAATGGTCACAGCTGGAAAAACTAGCACCCTACTACAATGAAAGGAACCCTCTGGGTCTGTGGAGAAGGGGGGAGGTTTGGACTGGGACTAGGAATCTGTTTGTCTGTTTATCTGTCTCTCCACTATCTGTTCATCTGTCTGTCTCCAGGTATAGTCTGGCTAGTAGCCAGTGTGGACAAACTGGTTTGTGTAAGAGTCAGAAGGGCACAACGAGAGAAGGGAGTTGGGGTGAATTACTTGTCAGGGCCTGTCATTAAGTTGGTCTCAGGGTGGGGTCCAGAGTCTTCAGAGATCGTCAACAAGATTAACTCCTACATACACAGGTCAGGGAAGTTTGTTTATTGGCCGCTGAAGTTATGTGTATTCTTACTTGCCTGTTCAGTATAAACACAGTCTTTGTGTGTGTGTGTGTGTGTGTGTGTGTGTTGTTGCTTATGTAAGGCCCCTGTCATGTTTCTGCGTTACTTCATGAAACTCAAAGTGTCTGCTCTGTCCTTGGTGCGTCCTTTGTCAAAGAACCCTAATCAGACACAGGAAAGCAAAGTGGCACCGAAAAGAAGTGGCTGTGTGGGGGAGGGGAGGAGGACGAGAGAGAGAGAGAAGAGAAGGGCTGGAAGAGTACAGCCCTGTTGCCCCAGCCCGGGCAGAACAGAGTGCAGGAGAAGGGAAGGGGAGGCGGGGGGTTAATTACAGGGGCCCAGAGAGAGAGAGAGAGAGAGAGAGAGAGAGAGAGAGAGAGAGAGAGAGGGGCCTGTAATCAGCCTGCCCTGAGGAAGGAATGCTGCTCATCTTCTCATGTAATTACTGCCATTTAAACAGCCCCTGCTCCCAAACACTCAGTCCACTGTACTAGGACCTCAATCTCTCTCTTTTTTGTCCATCCCGCTCTCTCTCTCTCTTTTTCTTTCTCCATCCCTCCATCCCTCTCTCACACACACACTCATTCCCTCTTTCTTTTTTACAGTTTTTCTCTCACTCACTCACACATATACGCACATCTATACACACCTGCACACACACACACTTTTAAAAAGACCAGTGGCTGCATGTGGAAAACGGGGGAGACGGGAGAGTGACTGGTGTCTGGTTGCTGCGCGCGCCATGGTGATCCGTGTGCGGACTGCAGGCCTCTTGAGGAGCTGGTTCAGTGTGACTGCATGTCATGGCAACCAGCCACATTGGGCTCATCAAACAGCTGCACAGCGGCAGAGCAGACAAGTAGTGGCGCCCGACAGGAAAACACACACACACCCATACTGGCACACAAACATAACTAGCTAACCACACACCCATGTAAAGACACACGTGAAAAAAATGTTCATGCTCTCACATGCGGGCGCGCGTACAAACACCTCACACAGACACAAAATCACGTTCAGTCAAGTATTTTGCCTTGTCTGAGCTTGACCTCCATGTGATGACATTGTACTACACTGGTTGATCTATGCTGGGAACATCCAATGTTGTGAAACTCTTCCTCTTTCTTTCCTTCCCTCCATCTTCCCTCTCTTCTTCTTTGATAGTGATTGATGGAGGTAGTTGTGTGTCTACAATCCCATGCAGTAGATGGTCGAATGGGCTTACATATGTGTCTGCACATACACATACACACAAACCAAGACACACACATCCACATCACCAGGACACTTATTAAAGGGCTTTTGATGAATGGACTTAGAAGGGGATAGCGCCCCCTACCTCCGAGGTTTTGAAGTGCAGATTCACCCTCGAGGAATACAATGGATCTGACGATCCACTCTGGGACTGCAAATCTTGTTACTACGCCCACACTCATAGTCACACTCACCCACACATACTCACATGAACGCAAATAGCCTCACAGTATTTGCATTTGCAGGCCTATACTAGATGCAAAACCACAGTGTTTACTGGTATGACTGTATACATGCTTGGTTATCTGAGCAAGGCATCAACCTTGTACAGTATATTCAATTATTAAGAACTTCTGTCTACTTATCAGTTTCAAAAATACCACCTGTCAGTATGACTTATGCACGCATGCCAACACTATCTAAGGCTGTCTAGTGCGATTAGCTGTGTGTTTGTTTTTGTGTGCGTGACTAATTAAGGGAAATCACCAAAAGTTGAGGGGAGAGAGTGTGTCCAGCAGGAATGATTTATGCCACAACTCATTTACAATTAAGGTGTTACTATGTAACCCACCTTAAATGTGTGTGAAATGTAATTGTGAAAAACACCCATTTCAGATTTGTGTGAGTTTTGTGTATTTTCAGGTTGGAAAAGGTTGCCAACCTGTGTGCGTGTGACTCTTCAAGTGTACGTATGTGTGTGTATCCCTAGGCTACCTTCCTGTCACCCAGACACACTAGATGGACGAGCGAAGCATTTCTGTCACTCTGCATCTCCATCACCTTCTTGGCCTTGTCCTCTCCCAATCTGCTCTCTTGCCCCCCTGCCACCTTGCCACCTTACTCATCCACGCACACAAACACAGAAGCTCCAAGTCGCAACACAACCACTGATTCTCACTCTGTGGCTGCGTTAACAGACTCGTACACAAAGGGGGGGGGTCTCACACTTGACCGAAATAGTTCCTCCGCAGGCACCCTTGTTATGTTCAAGGCAATCAAAGGCGTGACATTTCCACTGCTGTGACGAGCTCCCAAAGCCACCCTTGACGTGCCTGTACCGTGTGTGAATGTGTGTGTTTTTGTTTACAGTGCAAAGGTGTCATCGGGTGTAGCTGTGCATGCGATTGTATACAGTGCTTAGGTGTAATTTTGAGTGTGACTTTTTCACAGATATGATCACTTCCAACCTGTTCAATGGAGGAGTGCGAATGAGCAATAAGGAGCTGAGGGAGAGGATAAAATGTGGAGGCAAAGGACGTGAAGGCAGAGAGGCACAGAAAAAGGAAAAGATGGACAGAGCTGAAAAGGATGTGATATACTGTATGTGTGTAACATGTGGCCAGGTGCAGTAATCGGTATGTGTGTGTTGAACATGTTGCCAGGTGCAGTGAGCAGGATCTGTGTGTGCAGTCAGATGAATGAGCGGGCTACACGATTCCTCTCGCTCCGTCTGCCTTTATTGGTGTGATGAAGAGAGAGGACGCTGTGAACTCCAACCTGGCGACCCCTTTCCTAGACATGTCTTAGCATACTCAGATCTGCCTCCACACACACTTTGATCTAGCCAAGCTACTTCTTCCTTGACCGTCACTCTCTACATCTTTTTTGCCTCACTACCGAATCACTCCCTCCAATCTCTTAGCTCTGCGCCCTCTTATGCTATTGTTCTTTTGGAATCATAAATCTCTGACTGCTCTTGCTCTTTCTTCTTGCTCATTCTCTCCTTCATCTTTTTTCTCTCTCCTCTCCCTTTCTGTCTCCTGCCTTTTTTATGTCTCTTTCCACGTCCCTCTCCCATTCCCTTTATATCTTTCTCTATCTCTCTCCCTCTTTCCCCTCACTCCTGGAATGTAAGTAGCTGAGTTGAAGCTGATGAGGAAGAGGTCACTCCAAATATCAATCATGCACTTTAATTGTCCTTTAAAGAAGGCAAGGAGAGACTCTCCCTCTATCCATCTCTGTCTCCACAACACTGTGTGTGTGTGTGTGTGTGTGTGTGTGTGTGTGTGTGTGTGTGTGTGTGTGTGCGTGCGTGCGTGCGTGCGTGCGTGTGTGCGTGTGTGTGTGTACAGTGCCCATGTCTCACCGGTCATATACTGGAATGAGAGATTGTGGTTGATGAGAATTCATGATCATTCCTGGCTAAACTGAATTAAGTGTCTTTATCAGCATGTCTGTCTCAGAAAGCTTAGTGAATCATCTGTGATGAGTAGCCGAGGGTCACAACCTCATCTCTGGTGCTATCTACCGTAGCTCCAGCTTGGGTGTGTGTGTGTTTAAGTCTATGAAATAGCATTTGAAGTAGACTAGAGCTGGAGTGTAGCGTGCCCAGCTGGCAGGCTATAGGAGGCTGGTGAGGAGAGGCAGAAACTCACAGCCTCATTAGACACTCCACTGGAAGGAGAAGAAGAGGAGGAAGAGAAATACGCACATCTTTGTTTGGTTTTCTCTTCTGAGACTGCTCAAGACTAGACGAGAGCAAGCTGATGGCATGGCAACTCTCTAGACACATCCTGACCCTGTCTCTATCATCTGCATCTTTGTCTTCTCTGTCATTGTGTGTGTCTGTGTGTGTGTGTTTTCTTGTGCATGTGTGGGGGTTTCGGAAGCGGAGGGCTATTTCACGAGGGGCGACAAACAATGATTAACTTATTACGAATATGATTAACTAAGGTAATGCGGATGAAAGTACAGAGGCTGTAGACTCCACTTTGCCTTGAGGCGCAAGGGAACAAAAAGCAAGAGAGACAAAGCTCTCAGAGACAGAGCGAGAGACAGAGACAGAGAGACAGAGCTCTGTTAGGGAGAGAAGATTTACCGACGAAGCAACACTGTTGTTAACCTTGTTACACACTAGTGATTAGAGACCAACACCATCACTCAGTGAGTGACAAATAAGAAGCCACTGCGATGTGTGTGTGTGTGTGTGTGTGTGTGTGTGTGTGTGTGTGTGTGTGTGTGTGTGTGTGTATGTGTGTGTGTGTGTGTGCATTTATGTGTGACAGAGTTTGTGTGTTTACTCCGGGTTGGCTAACCTGACGACACCCATAATTCTGCGCGCCTCCACAAATACCCTGTTTTACTGTTGTACAATACAGCATGTGTGTTTTTCATTGCTTGCTTTGTCATCTTCTGTGTGTGTGATGGTATGTTTATGTTTAACAGAAAAGAATGGCAAGCTGCTGTCTGTCATTAGTGTAATAAAAGAGTTGTGGAGCTTTTACATGGCCCCTTGTCTCTCACGGCTCTTCCATTCCACACAAATTGCTGGCTGCTGGGGCCCAAAGGATGTTTGTCTGTCGGCCTGCCTGCCTGCTCTAAAACACTGTAAACCCTTAGTTCTGTTATCCCTAAGAGTGGAGGAAAGCTTTGTCAGTTCCCAGCAGTGTTTTAATTAAACTGCGTCTGCCTTGCTGGCACACCAAAGATACGTGCACACACACATACACACAAACATCAACAAATACACAAAGTACTCCTCCTATTTCGTCTCTGTCTCCACCGCTGTCTCGACATCGTGTCTTGCACTCTTTTCCGCCTCTTTCTTTCTGTCTCTCGCTGTCTTTCTCTCTATGTCTTTCCCCCTTTCTCGCTGTTTGTCTCTCTGTGCCTACGCTTCAGCTCACAGATTGACAGGCTGTGTTTTTTCACTCTGTGTTTGAGCAAAGTGATCAATGCTGGACAAAGGCAGGGACAGAAAGAGAAACACAATTGCTTATTGACAGAGTACTCAAAGCCTGAAAGACTGAAGGTGACAGCATAGGGAAGGGACAGCATTGAGGAGGGAGAGACAGGTGAACAGACTGAGGCTCTCACAAAAAAACTCAAAGGTAACAAGAGTGTGATTGATGCAGAATAGAAAGGTTACATCTTGAAGTTTGACATGTTATCATTTTCAATGTGTCATATTTAAATAGAATATGAGTGAGTGCGTGTGCGTGTGTGGCATGTCCTTTCTCGGGACCAGAGAGGACACTGCTGTGTTTGCTCCTGTGTATGTTGTGTGTGGGATCAGCTGAGGTAAATTGAGAGTGACAGGTCTACTGGATGCCCTCTGGACTTGAAGCCCCTGCCCTCTACTTCCGTCCTCCTGCCCCCCATCATTCTTCTTTATTTTGTTATTGTCCTTCTCTCCCTTAATCCTGTCCTTCTATCGTCCTGGACTCTCCTCCTACTAAGCCAGGACCCGAGCTGAATGGCACTTTGCTAGGCTTGTCCTTGGCCATGCTGGTTCACATGCCTCCCAGTGATCTGCCCCTGGAGGGCAGCTGTTCTTGCTTGTTATTAACAACTGTTTCTCTTAGAACTGTTTACAACAGAGCCTACTGATAGTCACAATTTCCAGACACTTTGCAAAGAGCTGCTGGTGTGTTTCTGTGTGCATGTGTGGTTATGTCTCTGTGTATGTCAGAGATGTGTGTATCTATTGTTTTTAGTACTGGTCATCTCCAAGCTATATTGGCATTAGCAGACATGAGGATGTGGTCTCCATCTCTTTGCTCCCCCTTCTGTCCTGCATCTTATGTTTATTGACTTTAGATACATTTTACTGGCAGCAGCAAATTGACCAAATGACCAAAGGCCCAGTGAGGTGGAGAGGGATGGCTGAAGGACATGAAAAGACTGAGCTAAAAGATGTTGAGAGTTAAGACTATATATGAGGGACCAAAACTCAATACATCTGTCAAGCTTCAGACAGTGGCTGATGAAGCCTTGCAACCTGAATAGGGTTTGGAGTTGTGTTCTTTTGTTGTGTACTTGTATGAAATGTGTGAATGTGTAAAATGCTTAAAAGTTTTTTTTTTTTTTTTTGCTTGAACTTGTGTGTACCTCTTTCTCTCAGTAGAGCTTCTGAGAGGAAAATAGCATTGGAGGAATATTAAATTTAATCAAAATTTGTTTGTATAGCCCCTTTTATCAGCAATGTCACAGAGAGCTTCACATACGCCCATAAACCTGCCTTTCAACCAACTTAAACCGTCCATTAAGGAGGAAGGAAAAACACAGAAAAACCCAACTCGAGGAGAAAAAATGGAAGAAATCTTGCAGGGTCAATTCAGTAAGGGATCCCCTCCTCTAGAAATGGTTGGTGAAAAAGAGGTGCAGAACACAGTCTAAACATAGTCATACAACAAGGAAATGTCAATGGGCGTTGAAACATAAAAATCCAGTGTTAAACTTCAGTCAGAGTTGATAATTGTCAGTTTGAGCAGAGATAGCCACAGGGCTTGGGGACTGTGATCGGCACAGCATCACAGGCAGGTGGATGGATGGACAGGAAGGGAAGGGACCAGGAACTCGCTGGTCCGTTAGGAAGACCGATGTCCACCTGGCGACTAGATCCACCTTTGACAGACTAAATATGTCATACTGTGTGTTCACTGAGCCACATCACAGGTCTCCTTGTCCCCAGACACCCACTGAGCCACGCCATCCCTTCTACACATGCAGAGACACACACACACACCCTACAAAGACATGACCCAGACATGGTAGGGGCCAGCTGAAGCAGACCACTGAGACCAGAGGGGAGCTCAAATGCCAACCACCCCCCCTCCCTTTCCACACGCACGCAAACTGCCAACACCTCAAAAGGTCTCCTCAAAACACACTTGCACACACTTTCTACTTGCTCGTCGCACACACCACTCAACAGAAGCGCGTTCTTCTTTGTGATGTCATGAACACCATCCCTCTGCCACGCACGTCTACCGCTACACTGTATACACTCAGGGACATCCACTCCCTCCTGATGCCTGACCGTGTGGTTGTGTGCGTTTCAGAGAGCAGTGACTACAGCGAGGTTCTCCCGGACTCCTTTCCCTCCGCCCCAGCAGAACCGCTCCCGGAGTTCCAGCTGGAGCCTGAGGATGCTTTCATAGTGAAGAACCGCCCTGTCCAGCTCCGATGCCGGGCCGCTCCGGCCACCCAGATCTACTTCAAGTGCAACGGAGAGTGGGTCAACCAGAATGATCATGTGACCAGGGAGAGCCTGGACCAAGTCACAGGTACGACCAAACCAGTCATAAATCTCGCGCATAACACACACATTCCTTACTCCCCTTACAACTAACACCCCACAGTGATTAGCTCAAATAGACAATTGACATTCAAAATGGATTTTGCATATTAGTGGTTACCCACATGATTATCAAAGGACTATGTATAAACGTCTCATCATGTCTCATCTCTCTGTGTCATTCCCGTTCTGTCTGTCTTTCTCCCCATGTGTCTTTGTTTCTCTATTTCCACATCTCTTCCTCCCCATTATCTGTTATGCTCCCTGTCCCCACCATCTGTCCCGGTGTCTCTCTCACCCCTCTCTTTCTCTCTCTCTCAGGACTAGTTGTGAGGGAGGTGGACATCTCAGTGTCCAGGACCCAGGTAGAGGAGTTGTTTGGCCTGGAGGACTACTGGTGCCAGTGTGTGGCCTGGAGCTCTGCTGGCACAACCAAGAGCACCCGTGCATACGTCCGCATCGCATGTTAGTACCTCACCACTGTGTGTGTGTATACGCATGTGCTTGAATTCATGTATGCGTGTGCAGTTTTTTTGTGTGTCAGACCCGGGTACTATTGGTAATACATTGAATGACTTATCTGTTCTCGAGTGTGCATGTCTGTTGTATTGTATCAGGGGACTATTCCTTAAGAAAGCTCCCTCCCTCCAGACACTTAAAGCTGCCTGATGCTAAAAAAGAGTTGATCCTGGGGCTGTGTGTTTGTGTGCATGCACACATATGACTATATATTTCTTTTCCGTTGGTCTATTTTTGCATGTGTGCACTCCTTGTACCTGCTCCACACACGTTTCTTCCATGGGCATGTGAGCATTGGGCATTGTGACTGACAGGGTGCATGTTTATACATGAACCCAGCTAAACACTGGGCGAAGGCTATTCTAGGCTGCACCCACACGTCCCTCCCAGGGTGTGACAGCAGATGATGGGCTGAGACGTGGAGGGTGCCTGTCAGACTGTCACTAACCCTCCCGGCTCTCTACACCCCCTCCACAGACCTACGGAAGAACTTTGAGCAGGAGCCCCTGGGCAGGGAGGTACGGCTGGATCAGGAGGTGCTACTCCAGTGTCGCCCCCCAGAGGGCATGCCCCCTGCTGAGGTACCCCAGCTTCATCATTCCTCTTGGCCCTCTCCCTCTGTACTCTGATCCCGATGAAGCTTGTAATGTGCGTGGGTGTGTATGAGTGTGTATGAGTGACAGACATGATATTCATATCTTCCTCAGCAAATATATCCCTGGTGCTCTGCAAATGTCAGAGGGACTTAGGAGCACTGCAAGCGCAGACTGGATTGATGGATTACTCTTTGTGTTTATTTACTGTCCTGTGTGTGTTTGTGTGTGTGTGTGTGTGTGTTTGTGTACACGTTTTGTTTGGTCTGTTCTTCGCTTGTGTGTATGTCTTATCCTGTGATGTCTTTCGTAGGTGGATTGGCTGAAGAACGAGGATACTATCGATCTGGCTCTGGATTCCAACTTCCTGATGACCATTGACCATGACCTCATCATCAAGCAGGCTCGTCTGTCCGACACGGCAAACTACACATGCGTTGCCCGCAACGTGGTAGCCAAGCGACGAAGCAGCACGGCCACACTTATCGTCTATGGTAACATAAGCTCGGCATAATGCCGTCTAATGTGGGGGGCTGGAATACAGGAGTTGCTGGTTTTCCTTCCCACTAATTGGCTATATCCTCTGTCAGTCAGCGGAGGCTGGTCCTCTTGGACCGAATGGTCAGAGTGTAACACACGCTGTGGGCGGGGCTGGCAAAGACGAACGCGCAGCTGCACCAATCCTGCTCCACTCAATGGAGGAACCTTCTGCGAGGGCCCACCCTTTCAGAGAGTAACATGCACCACCCTCTGTCCAGGTGAGAATGACAGTACGAGCACACACACACAGAACTGACCCCCTTCAGCCAAGACAAAGGCCTTGTTAATGCATAGGGAGCCAGTCAGTGGTGGAATTTGCGACGTGAACTTATAAAATCCTCGCTGTGACCCCTGCCCCTCTGACCCCTCCCATCCAGTTGACGGGGGCTGGACGGAGTGGGCTAAGTGGTCGGCCTGCGGGACGGAGTGCACTCATTGGCGCAGCCGTGAGTGCCAGGCCCCCCCACCGCGAAATGGGGGCCACCACTGCAGTGGGAGCATGATGGAAAGCAAGAACTGCACTGAGGGCCTGTGCACACGCAGTGAGTCACCTGACCTCACACAGAGCAGCCAATTGGTAAAGTAGAGTAGGCTAGCATCAAATCAGATATCAGTGTGAACTGTTAGAAACCTGATTGCAGTTCAGCATCAGCCCCAGACACTCGTCTTGCAGGGAAGGGGGCTGATTAAGCCCTCATGTAGTCGGTAGACTGGCACACACACTCATGTGGTTAGTAGACTGGCACACACACAGACGTTTGGTGGTGGGAAAATAGCCTCCTAGAGAGGAGAAGAGAAAAGCCATCCACATTTGAGGAGCACTGATAGAGGAGCTCAAACAAGGGTGTGGTCAGGAGACCAGAGAGTTGGGAAGTGTGCATGACATGAGCAAGTAGAGGAATTAACAGAGGGGAGAGCATATGAGAGTGAGTCAGATCCAGCCTGACACCCGATGTGCAACCCGTGATGAGCTGGGCAGAATCCAGCTGACAGCGCATTAGACTCTCTGAGACGCACACATCTTTGTGCTCCAACACTCAATACATACATGGAAACTCAACAAACACAGACACACACACCCACTCGCAGTGTGGGTGGATGCACACACAATAGAAACACAGTACAATACATCCTCAACACACTTGTCTCACACAAAGCAGCAAGGAATAAAAGCTCACACACACACTGATGCAGCTGCACAGGAGTGTGGTCTGTAGTGCCTTGGTACTGGAGGCCCTGTGGAGAGTCCAGTAGAGAGACTATAGCACTTGTAGCAGCTTGGAGTCAAGAAGAAAACGACTGCCTAAGTAGCTGGATGAACTGCTTTACTGCTTGGCACAGTAATCACACAATCACAATCAGCTTAACCTTTCTCTCATTTTTTAAATTTGCTGATGCAGGCCAGATTGTGTGCATTTGTACAGGAAGCCATAGGCCTTCTTCAACAGAACTTACATTAAAAGGGGCGTAAACATCCCTGTTTGATCTTATCTTATCATAGGCTCATTTTGGACATCAGTCCCATAGTTTCCTTTTTATTGCATACACTATTCATGGGCTTTGCGACCACCTTTTTTGCATTTTCCTTGTGTTGTTTGTACATTCATTTGCATTTCTACATACATTTTTACGTTCTTTCTTTTCTTCCTTCTCTTGTTGTTTCTGTTCAAACAGATAAAAAGGTTGCTATTGAACATGCAAGCCATCGTAAGTTCACCTCTTCATCATCTCCCACTGTCCACTACTCATCCACTTCCTGCCTAGTTGTGACTACATGTTGGTGTGTGTGTGTTAGTGTGTGTGTGTGTTTCTGCGGACGCAGATGAGGAGTCATAGCATGGCACATGACTGTGCATCACATTCTGTTTTGCGTCGTCTCACAAGGAGGTCATTTCAGACACACCTCTGTCCCTGTCCATCCTGTTTAGAACCACTGTCACGTCCTGAGCTGTGTGCCGTTTGTTAGACGAACATACGTCTGCCAACCAACTCCGTTCGGTTTCCTCAGGAAGCCAGCTCACCTAAATAGACAGTGGTGTGAAGATACACAAGCACTAAAAAGAGAGCAATTAATGCCATCCCATGAAAAAAAAAAACGAAAGCGAATCCATCCATCCTAAATGAGTAGTTGGAACTCGTACTGCGCAAGATTTGTTTATATTGCAATGCAGTTGACACTTCTTGTTATTCACATAGAAGGATCTACTGGGGTATATGGATATAAAATGAATTATTTTCACTTTCTACTATTTCAACAGATTTTAAATCGGGCCCAAGTGATCAATATTCTAGAGTTTACCGTCGGCGTGATGCTAGTTGTGACTAGCTGGATGTGACAGGGGAGCAGGCCGAGCCGGCCCCAGTAATGCACCTAATTCTCCATTGTTCCCTCTTTGGTAATAAGTGCGGACGGCTGTCGGATTCGTTTCCGTTGTGCCACGTGAGCGTGCAAGCTCTCTTTTCTTCCTCTTGGCCAAGGCCGCCTCTGGCTCTGAGCACCTCCCCACCCCAACTTTTCCTCGTACTCCATGTACTTTTTTGCTCTTGCCTCTCTGTATTCCCATCCCTCCTGTCTCCTAACTTGTTTTCGTTTCTCTACCACACCTCTCTTCTTTCTATTTTGCCAGGTCCTTCTCTCAAACAAAATCAGTGTTCATTCCTTTCTCTTTTGTCCAATCAACATCTTCCATTAATCCTCTTCTGTTTTTGTCCTCTTTTTCCCCAACTACCCAAGTGGCCCTCTGCTCTATTCTCCTCTGCTGTCCCCTCCTCTAGCTCATTGTCATCAATTGCTCATCTTTCCACTAGTATGAGGAAGTGGAATAGGCAGAGGAGTTGATGTGTGTGTCTGCTACCCTGTCAGATACAATCAACCAGCAGAGGAGAGCGGGAAGGGAGTTGGGGGTAGGCAGCAGGTCAGGTTAATGTCCCCCTCACCCACCTTCCCTCACCACAGTTTTTTGTTGAAGTACTCCCCCTACAGGACAAGGGTGGGGAGGCAGACTAATGTGTTATCATTACCGCTGTTCCGTAGTGCCCCCACAGGGTAATGGACTTGGAGAGGAAATGGGAATGTTGCATTGATTTTACAACAAAGTCAGAATGAAATAGATCTTTTTAAAGGCAACAGTTGTTACCTGCTATCACAAGCTGTCTTGCCCTCTTGTGATTCCCTGATTTTAATTATTCATGTTCTTGTGAACGTGTGTGAGGATTTGTGTGTATACACACATAGCTGCCAATCTGTCCTCTGTCAGGTTTGAAAACAGATGTTTGTGTGTGTGTGTGTGTCTGTGTCTGTGTCTGTGTCTGTGTGTCTTTGTATATCGTAGTGGAAAACCTAACCCTGCTTCTTTGCCATCCCCCAGCTTTGGAGCCAGGCATGGGTGTGGCGGTGTATGCAGGCCTAGTGGGGGCGCTGTTGCTGTGTGGTGTACTGGTGCTATGCGTAGGCATACTGGCATACCGACGCAGGTGCCGCCATCTCCACGGTGACATCACAGACTCTTCCTCTGCCCTCACAGCAGCCTTCCACCCAGGCAACTACAAGCCTCCTAGACAGGGTAGGGAGCACTCACGCTTCTGCATTTAAACGGCTTCTGCCATGATCTGACTTACCTGATCATCTCTCATTTCTCCAGTTTGTCCATCTTTTTGATCTTCATTTGTCCATCCTAGTTGCGGTGGTGGGTTCTTTAACATATACGTCACTATATGTGTTTTGATATTATCTCTATTCTATTATCTTAACAGTATCAAAACCTAAATTTGCTGGTCCACCTAATCCTTTGTAGCAAATGTATTTCTTAGGATTTTTTTTATTAGACAACATATAAATTGGTCTCTCTCCCGCTTTCTTTCTTTATCTGTCTCTCCAGACAACCCACACCTCCTGCACCCCTCAGCACCCCCAGACCTGACTGCCACCGCTGGACCCTTCCGTGGGCCACTTTTCTCCCTGCAGCAGGGGGCCAATGATAGCCCCCACAAGATCCCCATGACCACCTCTCCCCTGCTGGATTCTCTGCCCAGCCTGAAGATCAAGGTGTACAACTCCTCCACGCTGTCCTCCCTGGAGCTTCCCGCCTCAGGGGGCTCCTCCGATGGGGAGATCCTTAGCCTGAAGATGGTGGGCACAATGGGCAGGGACAGGGAGCACCATGGGCAGACACTGTCCAGAGAGCCTGGACACAGCACCAGCGCCACCCTGGGTCACCTGGGTGGGCGCCTCACCATCCCCAACACAGGTAATGCTGAGGCCTGTTTGGGTATGCAAAACAACAACAAGGAATCGCACTGGGACACATGCATAACCGCAAATGGAGGTTTCTTCTGATGGTGGTTAATAGTAATCAGTGATATTTTTTTCTCTTTTTTTCTCTCTCACACTCTTTTAGGTGTGAGTCTGCTAATTCCTCCAGGAACCATTCCTCAGGGGAAGTTTTACGAGATGTACTTGATAATCAGCAAGTGGGAGAAAACAACGTAAGCCAGCGTCTAAGACTCCCTTACTCAAAGCTTTCACAAAAGGAATAACTTTGGGGACAATATGACATAATTCAGAAGTACCGGGTCTTTAGTTCTGCGGTTTCAGTTCATGGATCGTCAGTAAATGTTACAGTTCTATGGGTTCCTAATCAAAGAGAACAAATCCCAGTTGAATTCAGAACTGCTGTGCAAGCAAGTTTAAAGCCATGATTCAGCATGCAAGAAGTACCTGTTCTGTTCCTGTAGAATCCTTTATTTTTACAGTGTGTGATTGTAAGGCAACTAGCTTTACCTACATGTCGATCTCAGTTGGGAGGCTTACTATTAGTGCGTGATAGAGAAGCAAAAGATTTGCCATTATCGTGTTGTTGTCCTTGGGTGTAGGCTTCCGTCGGAGGGCAGCCAAACAGTGCTCAGCCCCATAGTGAGTTGTGGACCATCAGGGATGCTGCTGAGCCGGCCTGTGGTTCTCACGCTGCCACACAGCGCCCAGCTGGACACCCCCACCCCAGACTGGATCCTCACCCTCAAGACTCAGACACATCAGGGGGCCTGGGAGGTGAGGAATAGTTAGGAATGTGTGGAGGGGAGGGATCTGGATCATATTTCAATGTAATCTCTATTCTCTTATCTTGACTTTCAACACTACTAAATACAAACAACCATAACATGACCTCATCGAATCTGATCATTTCATATATTTGTCGAGTGGGCAGTGTGCTGTCTATTGACGCTGTGCTTCTGCCTCTGCCTAAAGGAGGTGCTTACGGTGGGAGAGGAGACCCTGTCATCGCCCTGCTACCTGCAACTGGAGGAGGAGAGCTGCCACGTGCTGTTGGAGCAACTTGGTACCTACGGCCTGGTAGGCCAATCCGACCCACCTCAGTCTGCCTGCAAACGTCTGCAGCTGGCCCTGTTTGCCCCCCGAGCCCCCTGCCTCTCCTTGGACTACAGCCTCCGCATCTACTGCATCCAGGACACCCCCCATGCACTCAAGGTACTCCACACTCTTCCAATTCTTGTGTCATATTTTCCCTGGCTCGTACTTTTGTTTCTGTTTCTAGCTGGTCATCCTTGTCTCTGTGTTTCTGTCCACATGTGGACTCACATGCCCCATATGTCTCCCCCTCTCTCTTTTTTGACACAGGAGGTTTTGGAACTGGAGAAGAGTCTAGGTGGAGTTCTGCTAGAGGACCCCAAGCCCCTCATGTTCAAGGACAGCTATCACAACCTGCGCCTGTCCATCCATGACATCCCGCACTCCCACTGGAGGAGTAAGCTGTTGGCAAAGTACCAGGTCAGAAACCCAACCTCGGTCCCACCCCAGTTCTCTCTGTAAAACATGTAGAGAACCTCAGCTAGAGGGTTTACACCCCAGTCGTGACAAGTCAGACATTTTTCTGATGATCCTTAACCTGAAATGAATTAAGGAACTTGTCAACAGCTTGTTTTGTGACACCAGCTATTTGGGCTTGTGTTTTGGCGGGTGGTTCTAGGAGATCCCATTCTATCACATTTGGAGTGGCAGCCAGAGGCCTCTCCACTGCACCTTCAGTCTGGAGCGGGGCAGCCTGGCAGTGTCCCAGCTCGCCTGCAAAATTTGCGTCCGGCAGGTGGAGGGCGAAGGGCAGATCTTCCAACTGAACACAGACATCCAGGAGGTATTTGGGAGGTTGGAATATTAGGGGGAAGTTAGGGGAGGAGGCGGGGTGCTGAGGCCACCACCATGTCATGTACAAGGAAAGGAGCATCATCAGCATGTGCCAGACTTCTCTTGGTTTCCAACAGTTTGCCTTCTCCAATCCATTTTTTAGACCCTGCCACCACACTCGCCCATGCCCTCGGGAGGCACCTGTCTGCCCTCCTCCCAGGTGGGCCCGTACGCCTTTCGCCTACCTGCCACTATCCGCCACAAGATTTGTGCCAGTCTCGATGCCCCTAGTGCCCGCGGATGTGACTGGAGACTACTGGCACATAGCTTGGGTTTCGACAGGTTAGAACCAACCTCAGACATGGCTTGTTATTGTGTTTATTTTTTTGGATATTTATTTTTTTCGGGTTTGCGTTTGTGTGTGAATGCATCTATTGCTCTGCGTTGCTTGTTCATCTGTATGTATGTATCTATAATAAAGTGCTGGCAGAGAGCACTTATTGTTATATTCCTTTCTCTCAACACTAACCTTCTCCTCATTCCTTTCCCCTGCCTCTCTCAGGTATCTCAATTATTTTGCAACAAAACCCAGCCCCACAGGTGTTCTGCTGGACCTATGGGAGGCCTGTCACCAAGGTGACGCAGACCTAGTCTCTCTGGCGACCGCACTCGAAGACATGGGCAAGAGTGAGGTGCTGGTCGTCATGACAACAGATGGGGATTGCTGATTGGTCAAGTGAAAACGGAACAAAGAGAGCACATCTGCCATCATGAAGAAAATACCAATACTTGCCTATATATGCACAAAGAAACTAGGACCCTACACAGCTCCTAGACAGAATTTCTGTCGAATCCTCCTCCTTATTACCTCTGCCTCATCTCCTCTTCAAGCTCTCCCGTCAGTTTCACCACACCCTCACCTCACTGGGCTACCTGTGACACTTACTATCCAGGCCTGTCCTCAGAGCAATGTGGCACCTTTTGTGGAGGTGAAGACGGGTAGAGTTGCGAGGAGGTGTAAAATATAGGCATATAACCATCCAAGTGTCGTATGTGCAGTGCAAATTGAATTCTTCTTCAGAGGAAAAACAAATAAATGAGGCTTGTTTGTACATAAACACAATGCTTGAGGATTCTCGCACAACAATCCAAGCAATCAGACATCAAAGCACACATATGCGCGTACAGGCACGCCCGCACTTCTGTCTGCAGACATACTCGAAGCCCAGTGTGAAAGTGCATGATTAAACACCCTCTCACCTCATGGATTGGGCTTTGTTTCCTAGCGACCAGCCCATATTTGAGGTCCCCATTGTCGTGGTGTGTTTGCATCTTGCGACAGGATGTGTACCTGTCTGCAACCCCTCAGGCTACTGGCAGACACATATACACAGGGACAGACTCATAGACTGCCCTCTTGCCAACTCTTGATAGATATTCTCCTCATAATTATAGTGTGACTGATGACATCATATCACAAATGGTTTTGAGTTTCTAATTTGGTTGTATTTGGGGGTGGAAAACGATGGGGTGTATGAGGACAGAGGTATTTATGGATAGGTGGGGCAGGTGATTAAGATTGATTTTTGATAACGTACCCCCTGATGCCTCAAAGCCTTGGTAGAACAGTCAGCTTCACAGAAGGTCTCTCTCTTTTCTTTTATCTCTCCATATCATTGAATCCGTCTCTCCTGTCTTTCTGCTCGGCCTTGAATCTGTCCCGATTCAGAATGCACAGCAGGAGAGCCCTCTGTCCACTCTTAAAAGTTTCCTTTAGGGAACGCTCTTTTAAGTTATTATCCATATTTGTGGATCTGTTCTTTTTCACTGTCATTTGTGTCGTTGCTGTTATGATCAAGACATGAACTCTGTTTTTTAAAGTTGTGCTTGATTTCTGAGGTACAATGATGCTTGTTTTTGTTGATGCTGGAAGAACTAGCCTGGGAGTGGTGGAACAGTGGACAACCGTAGAAATTGTTATTTTCAAATGTGTGTATTTACTTGATTCATCGGACATAATCTGTAAAATAACATTGGCTGTGGTAAGATAACCTCTGTTATCAAGTTGACTGTCAGCAGTGCTGCCCGATAATAGTGATGTGGCTTGTCAGCAGATTAATCTTGCCTTTTGTTGAATTGGCAGCAATGGAGCATAAACCCTTAGCTAAAGTTTTCTAAACTTTCAAAACTTCACGCTTTCTCCCCTTTCTCTTCCTATATCCCCCTCATGTCTCTTTCTCTCTATCTGTCTAACTCTAATTTAGCATATTGTGTTCCTCCATGCCTCGTACTAACTGATTGTTTCCCTTTTACATAGCTGCCTGCTTTGTGGTCAGGGTCATCAGGTTACTTGTGTGGTCAATATTGTTCTTTCAGTTATTGTCTGACAGCCTGAATTTGTTTTAACTCTCTCTGTATCTCTGATGTCTGGGGTTTGGCCCTTGAAGCAAAAAATAGTGTTCAATTCCATGTATGCAAATCCAAAACTAATACATAGCAGTATCTCATCTTTCCTACCCAGTCGTGAGCCACCCGTCGTTGTGTGAATGAATTAAAAGCTGAATGTGTGCGTGCTTGATTGAGGTGTATCTGCCATCTTTTTAAGTACTATGCAAGTACAAACTGACAGTGAATTATCGAATCCTCTCTGTTCCCTGGAAACATGTATATTTCTCAGTGAGATGCACAGATGCAGACAGACAAGGTTGAATTGATAATGTGTCACACCTGCTGATTGAACAAAGTGCACCGCAATGGAAACATGATACTCTAATGTAGCTCTCTTGTGTGTAATATGCGAGCTGCAAATGGATATGAAATCTGGGCTGACATATGATCCCTGTAATCCCTGCTCTGTAAAGCACAACCTGAGAAGTAAAATGCTAATAATGAGGATAGTGAGGTCACAGTGATTATGAAGAATATTACGTCCTCCAGCATTGTGACCCTACAGAATGCTCTAAACGGGTCACAAGCATTGAACCTCCTTGAACAAGGGATGCTATCCCACTACCCCCTTCTCCCGAACCTGTTTGATACAGAGACTGGATATCATTACAGAACAATAACAAGATGTTTGATGTTTCCTCTGGGTCTGAATCCTACCAGACATGATCTACTCGGGTAGCCACCCTCAGAACCGGACTACAAGCCTTTGATTTCAGGCTGTTTGTGTTGTTTTTACAAAAGAAAGAAAGAAATGAATTCAGAGACAAAAACAGACTTGCTTCACTCTGTAAACCACCATTTGTAAATAAACGTCTAGCCTTCTTACCTGTAACTAAATATAATTTTTATGCAATAAATTATATTTCCTAGTTTAACTATATCCCTGTGTCGTTTATGGAGAATTTGGAAGAGTATTAACCAGTAGGGATTAGTAACACGTGTCAATGCTCAGAGTGACGTTCTTATCCTGCTCCACAACGGTGATGTTCAGTTGTGGCAGAAAGCACCTCAAACTAACAAACAGTGTGTTGAGGGTGGACGGCCGAAACTTGGTAATATACTCGAGACTACACCCAAAATTAGGCTCCGAAAGTTTTCACAAGTTTCTAAAAGAGATCAACAGGCTGCCTCCAACATCAACTAACAAGGAACCCAAAAGACTCATAGGAGATTTAAGATTAAATATACTGCATGTTCAAACCTCTCACACCAGTTTTTGTAAATCTCTTGAGAGTCTAAGAAAACAGGGTTTGAAAAAACAAACAACCAAAAACCACAAAAGTCTTGTGTGAAGAACAAATGCACTTTGTTGTCAAAAATAACTAACAAAGGTTTGTTCATTGTTCATTATCAAATGAAATTTGGAATATTCAGGGTTACTCATGTCTGCGAGGATTTGGGTAACCCATCACCAGAATTCGCAATAATCCTGTGCCATCTAGTGGTGAATGTAAAAGTGTTCTTGCGACACTGTAACATTTGTAAATGAACAGTTGTAAAGATGATCACATTAATAATGTATTGAACTAGGTTAATTGCAAACAGTCAGTCAGTAACAGTCAGTAACATGATTGGGAATGTAAAGAGTAGCAGAATTTATGATTCACCAATCTGCAAAGACCTGCATCTACATGTTGTGGAACCATTTCAGAAAAATGTTCCGCAACATAAAATTGTGAAGACTTTAAATATCTCATCATTTACAGTATATAATATAATGAGATAATTCTGAGAATCTGGAAGGACAATGTGTAAGTGGGAAAAAAATCAATTCTTCATGCCTATGATGTTCAGGCACTGCATTGGAAAAATGAATGATTCCATAATGGAAATAATTGCATGGACTCAGAAACATCTCTAGAACTCATTGTCTTTGTACAGTTTGCCATGCCATCCACAAATGCAGGTAAAAGCTTTATCATACATATAAGAAGCCATGTGTGATCATTATTCAGAAACACTGCCATGTCTAAAGCTAATTTAAAATGACCTGAGCCACACTGTGAAAACTGTTCTGTGGTCAGACAAATTGAAATATCCTTTTCAGGAAAGGCCTTGCATATTTCAGGAAGACAATGTAAACCACACCCTGCATCTGTTACAACTGCATTGCTTCATAATAGTTGAGTTAAAAACATCAGCTAAAAAAATGTGGTGGTTCATATAACAAAAAATATTACAAAAAAAGACCCTGGACCGCTGAGCATCAAGAATCTTGTATTAGACACAAAAGGGGCAACATTCCTCTTCCACAACTCCAGCTTTGGGTCTACTTAGTACCCATACATATACAGACTGTTGTTAAAAGACAGGTGAAGCTAAACAGAAGTACTATAGCCTTGTCCCAACTTTTGCTAATGTTGACTTTACCATCAAATTCTAAATTACTGTATTTTTTTCTGACCATGGCACATTTGGTACATAGTTTAAACATTTGAAACATTTTCTACGTCCTGTACTGAACAATATGTGTTCATGCGATTTGCAACTTATTATATTATATTTTGCACAATATCCCAACCTTTTGGGAATCACGAGAGTATATACATGCTGTTTATTATACAAATAACAAGTCTATTGCAATGAGTACCACAACTCCTGTATGATCTGCTTGACACAGTCAGTGTTGCTGCAGGGCACATTCAGTGTGTTCACATAACAGTAGACGCAGCACAGCATCTTCTTTACACTGGCAATCAACACTAAGAACCTGTAATTTAACTGTTTAATACATAAATAGAGCACATTTTGTATACAAAAAAATTCTAACAGCTACTAATTGTGTGTATGGGGATGGGCATTTTGCATCAACATACTTTTGTGTTTTTATATTTCATAGTTTAGAAAATACTGTAAAAGACTTTGTAAGAGGTTGATATGATAAAACTGGCACATAGAACATGTGATGCAGTTGGAGATTAAGATGTGTGAGAGTCTCTTCTCATGTTGTCCATAGTAAGCCTACTTAGCCATGGTCCTTTGCAACAGCTCCTAAGTTGACGTGCATATAAAGAAATCAGTATCATTCGGAACAGAATTGAAACAGACACTAAATACATTTGCATACACATCGTGCATGTATCACACAGTAAAGTTTAAGAATGAATTTGATTGCTAAAACTTTATGCAAGCTTTATGTAGGCTAATACATTATGAGAGACTCATATTGTCATCCCAACACTCACTAGGTGAATCATTTATCAAAAGGCAAGTTAAAGTTTATTTATAAGCTGGATTCTTACCAGTAGGGCTTACTCCTGTTTTGGACAAATCCCAAAATACGCAGTTGTTTTTGCCAACGTTAAATCCACTAGTCTGTTATGCTGTCACAGACTAATGTCATTCAGCACGGACCATTAGACCTACACCTCCACAGACAGTTAGTTAGGGCTAGAGACATTTACTGACATGCTAGAGATATTGCACTGTTACAGCATATGAAAACTCATATATCAAACACACAATTTTTTGTTGAGATATTAAAATGATCTTCAGGGCTGCCGTCTCAACAAAAATGGCCGGCAACAATGCAGCTAGAACCAACATATGTTCACTGGTCATACAGTCATAAACTAACTCTGAGTAGGCTATGTCAGGTTTAATTCTCATTTTCTGTTCATGAAACAAAATCCAGATAGCAAGATGATATGCAGCTGGCAATTAGGAGAACAGCAGCATGTGGGGGGGAGGGCAGCAATTCTATTAGGGTGGCTGTTAAACCCTGGGGCCCCCTCTTGATGGGGCCGCTGTCTGGCGGTGAGTGGATGGAGGAAAAGACTTGGTATACTCTTGTGTTGATGACCTATTGAACCGAAAGTGTGAAGGCAGAAGGAAGGAAATGGAAGACATGGTATGGAGTACCAGAGTCTGCAGCCATGTACATACACCCACAGACAGACACAGAGCAGAGACATCTGGTACGGATAGGAATTTAATGAATTTAAGGAGTAGGGGAGGCAGGATGCCAGGGCAAAGTCAGCTAAGCAGGCAGGTCGGACAGGGTAAGTAGGGCAGGCAGATGAGGACTGTGGAGTTTAAGCAATAACAGGAAAACATGATTAGTAACAATAGCTAGTTACTGGTATTTACTACCAAGCCTTGAGCAAAACTGACCTAAAGTCCAAACAAAACAAAACCAAAGAACATGGGTGAAGTGTGGGTACAGAACTAAAGTAGACTACTATAGAGTGCATGAGTTGACATATGTGTTGACAGAGCAGGTGGACTAGATGATGTAATCAGTTTAGCGCTGGAGCCTTAAACCCCATCCGTAGACACACAGACAGAGATAGACAAGAGATAGTGAGTCTAGCCACAGGCTGAATGCAAGGGAAGGGAGTGACAGAGGTTCCCTCTCCCAAATGCCCTCTCCATTAGTGATTTCTTTCACAAAGTACTTTATTTATCAAACTACAATTTCGAAGATCACACCAACCAGTCAGTCAGCCACATTTAGAGAAGTCTATGCAAACAGCAAGGATATTCACACAAAACATTCAGAGGTGGAAATGGTTCCTTATCCTAGAGTGACTCACCTTTAAGCAAATGCTGCCTCCTATACACAGTTCATAAAATAGAGGATGTCCTAAGAACTTCTACTACTGCCTCATATGTTAAAGTGCAGAGGTATACGTTATTGCTGAAACTTCGTATGAGGTAGTCTGGGCTTGTCTTGTCTTCTGTGCCAACACAGAATAAACATACTGTATACCCATATTTTAAGTAAAAGATACACAAACTGAATGAGTGCACAAAATGTATAGACAAGAAAACCTTTTTGTTTGTTTCTTGTGTGACTGCATATTGGCCTTAAGAAAGTTTCCAAAGGGTTTGTTTCTGTCCACAGAGTTGTGCAAGCACGTTTGGTGTTCTTGGTGTGCTAAATCCAATCAATCAAAGGTGATACACCTACAGACTCTTTTCTGATGAACAAATCAGCCATGGTCAGAAAGAATTATCCACATTTGATCCTAGCCTTTTGTATGTATGTTCAATAAGTGTTCCTGGGCGATCCAGATCTCATCCAGTGGACCCAGTCTTCTGTAGGATCTCCAGGCCTCTCTGATGCACTCGCATGTGCTCTGTGACCCTGTACTGTCTAGAGAAGGCCATGGGGCAACGGGGACAAGAGTAGGGCCTCACACCCAGGTGGGAACGCAAGTGTCTATTGAGGGAGCCCCTCTGGCTGAATGCCCGCTCACATAGGGAACACTGGTAGGACTGGCCAACAGTGTCACCAGGCACATTGGTTGCCAGGGCCCCTTCAGGAAGGTCTGTGGGAGGTGTTGATAGGGGTTTGGCTTTTATGTCCAGCAGGAGCAAGGGGGACATGCTAGTTTGTATGCTTCTGCCCCCCAGAAGGTGTTTGGGGGGACTGGGAGCTTGTTTGGGACTAGAGGAGGGAGCACAATCATCACTGGACTCACTGGAGGTAGCTGGCAGTTGGGTGTCCAAAGGCTGGCAGTGGTAGCCATCTTGGCCTTGTTGGGGAGGTACATCACTGGTGATGTCTTTTCTGTGCTCTTCTGATGTAATATCCTCTAATCTATGGGTTTCCCTTCTCCAAGGTAGTATTTTAGGAGTTCTTCCAGGCTCCACCCAAACCAACTGTGTCTCCTCAACCGGTGAACAAGTTCTGCTCGTAAACTTTGGTCCCAGTTGGTCCTGGGTGGCGTCAGCGATGACATCCTCAGTGCCAGAAATGTTTTCACAAAAGGGAGAACGGCTGAGTCTGGAGGCCTCCCCTCTCTCGGGCTCTGACTGGTTACAGATTGAGAGATTGTCATAATCCAGCTCCAACGTCTGTGATGCTGTGAACTTGCAGTGCGAAAATGGATGGCCATGGTGATCCATGGATTGGTGGATCTGGGGGGAGCTGTGCATATAGTTTCTCTTCTGTCCTCTTGTTTCAGACTGAGGAGAGAGCCGATACTCACTCCCCAACTCTGAACAGACAACAGACTTTGCTTGCACTGCCTGGCCTGAGCTGTGTGACCAGATTGAACCTACTGATACTGTTTGACCCCTATAGGCTGGTTCCTCTCGAGCACCCATGGTAACCTCCTGCACACTGAATTGTCTCATTCTGGCGGACGACAATTGACTTTGTTCGGATTGGGGCTTGCAAAACCCAGCACTATCCTCCAAATCCCCCTCGCTATCGGAGCTGTGGAGACTGTGTTGTTGCAGGCTGGCCTGCAGACCCTGTTCTATCCTGTCACAAGAGGTTGTACGTTTTTCTGCCTGGAATGGAGGTTTCCCGGCCATGCGGCTGTGACAGATGACTGGGACCACCTCACAGCTCAGTGGAAACAAAGGCCATGACACGTCTTCCTTCCTGCAGGGCTGCTGATCAGAAACACATGTCGTCTTCAAACGTGGATGCTTGTCATCTGGAAGAAAGAATATTTGTAGAAATCAGAGGCTGTATTTCTAAACTCCTTCAAAAGGCACATCAAATGAAAATATCTTCGCCTCTGATCAGTTCGAGATTGCCAGTTGACAAAATAGATTGCTTCTTATAGGTGACGGTGTATTCTAAGAAAAGGTACTATCTGTATACACATTTAGATACATTTGCATTATCATAGCATTCTGTTACGGTGTTTACTTTACCATCAACAATCCATTCAGGCTCAGTACATTTGGCAGACGGGTGTTCTGCATCCAGTCTCCTTCTCAGAGATAGCTGCAGTTCCTCCATCTGCAAATAGGTGGCAGCAGACAGCAGGGAAAGGCTCTGGTGTGAAGGAGGAAGAGCCCCTGTGTAAATGTAATCCAGAAGAGGCTCCAGAACCTCCTTTGTAAGACAGGGGACCTGCAGGTCCATCAAAGCACCTGTTGGCAGAAGGGATGCCAGAATGGGACTGGAGGCTGCCAGGATATTCTTGTGTGCCAGGTAGAGTCCACCTGGACCTAGTTGAATGGATGGGCGGATCACACAGTCACAGAACTGGCCCTCAATTCTCTGGCAATTCATCCTCCTTAGAAGGTTCATAGCATGTGAATCGACTGCTGCCACCTGTAATAGGATCACAAAGAGATAGATGAAACATAATCAACAAGGATTAAGTGACCTCTGTGTAAAATAGATGGTTTTGTCACATGTTTTGTAGCTGTAAATCCAGTTTTCAAATAGATTTATAGACACACAGTAAGTACTTTGAACCAATGCTTCGAGTCTAATGAGGCTGGAATAAAATTTATACAGAATATGATTAAGTTCATAAACATGCAAACAACTTGATTATCACATTGTATCACAAACTATGACCGTCACATAATATCACTGCCTATTCACTTTAGCTCGTCGATATTTTACTCTCAAGTGAATCCGAAGTTGCTTACATTCATAGTGAATCCTGACGAGGGAAATAAGACCATCGAATCCTCGAATTAATTGAAATTTAAAAGAAGCGTCCGTGTCCAGCAAGCGGCTGGAGTCCCGTGTTCTCTCTCACTATCACCCGCCTTTCATAGTACGAGCCCGACGTGCTGACTGCGAAGCACCTGCTTAATGGGGAGTCCCAGCTGTGACGTCAAAGTCTCCATGTCCGTGTATGGGGTAGACCCACCCAGATTTGTAGTCTCGGGTTGCTCGACCTGCGCAAACCCCCCTGTGACGCTTTGTTGATAAACCCATGTAAGTCATCTCTCCACCCATCACTACCACGTGTTCGTCACATCCTCACGCTGTACACTTTCTAAAGTTACAGCTCTTGAGTTGCACGGCGCCTGTCAAACCTATCACAAGACAATCGGTATGGAAACTGACCATACTCCACTTCCGAAAACCAGGATGAACAATGTCTCTCAAGTCCATTTTTATTTTACCTCGTAAAGTTTTTAACATAAATTTGGTGCCTTTATATTATTTATACTTTAAAAGCTGCTTAAAAGTAATCATTTAATTACAAAATACAACAGAGTGATTTTTTTATTGAAGCAAAAATATGTGAGAGGATCTACCTTGGTTATTCCACTTGTTTACAAAGAACCAGTTCTTTCTGACTTCATGACGGAGGCTTAATGCCAAAGCGCGTTTCTTCAACATGACAATAAAGGCATTTACAGAGAGTGCTTTGGAGTTTTCTCGAATTTATTTTGGAGCTAGCTCATGTCTACAACACCAAGGTGGAGGTTAACTCTATTCAAATATTATATTTAAATAATATAGATTAAATAAATACATAATACATAGCAGAAACGTTCTGATAAAACTGGATGACTGGAACAGAGATAGCGTTGGCTAAGATCCTAGGCTTGGCGTTTCTATTTTATTTTAGGCATATAGTATTTAAAGCAGGCCCATGTCTATTAAAACATTTCATTCAAAACAGAGTGGTAACAACTGGCCTATATATACCAGCTCCCAAGGTGAGCTGTGCGGCTGGATGTATGCCATACCCACCGAGCTTAAACTGCCTGCATGCAGTTGTCGGCTGTCCCTGGGTGAGAAGGCTGACAAGCGGCTACGTGCAGATCCTCAGTTGGAACTCCGCTCCATACCTCACGTAGGCTAATGGTCAGCTGAGCTGAGGGTCTTCCCTGTAGGGTTTGGTACAATGCTAAGCTGCACGTTTGTTCTAAAGCTATCCTCGTGATGAGTGTCAGGCTCTTTTTTTATAATGGCAATTCCACCATCTAATAATAGCTTAGTACTACTAATAAAAAAGGCTATAGGCGTAAAGAGTAATATAAATTATTTTTATAATTCTCTGATTAAGGGGCAGTTCATCAGCGATTCAGTGTATGTTTTTCAATTCATATGTTCGTCATACACGTCTATGGAATTAATCAAACAAAAACATATTTTTTATCTTGTTTAAGCAGAATGAATGCATTTTAAAGCAGACATTTAAGTCACATTGGCCCAATGTTGTCTAGAGACGTATATTGTAGCCTCCTTGTAGTTCACTCGACCCTTCTTTGCGTCTCGTTGGTCGGCAGTACTGATAGCGCAACGTGGCCTTCCATTGGATCTGAAATAAGGGTTGTGGCTACGTAACCAATTACAACACCGTATTTGTCACACTTCAGGTCAGATCAGAGGTCAAGGTAGAAATACCCACTGCACAAGACAAGTAGTCAATAGACAACTCCTTTCGAGTTACACGCGTGTATTTGAGCTTAGCTCGAAAATCAGATAAATGGCAGTCTATAAACTGGTGCTGATTCGGCATGGGGAAAGCAACTGGAACCAGGAGAATCGATTCTGCGGCTGGTTCGATGCAGATTTGAGCGAAACCGGAGAACGGGAGGCAAAGCGTGGAGGACAGGCCTTAAAAGGTGACTTATTCAATTAAAAAGTTTGTTTGAAAAGCTAGTAACTTCTTGTTTACTTGGCGGAACAACATGCATTGCAAGGCACCATATCTATTATTAACAATGTTAACCTCTTAACGCTGCTATACGTTGCAAGGAATGAAGACTACGTAGCTAGATAGTTGAAAAGGTGCACCGCATACTATGTTCTGGTTTCAATAGGAATGATCAACACACGATTTAACCAATTGCCAGAGATGCATGTTGCGTTCCATCTATTCAGTTGGAACGTTCATGCCGATGCCATGGTCCCCTTCCTTTCTAATATTGTCCAATATGAAAGCATTCTAGTCTATTAGTCTTAGCTGACAAGACAGCTCACATTTGGAAGCCTAACTGTGACACATTAAGTGCCTGGCCACCACTTCATGACCTATATCCAAACTATGTTTAGATCAACACAATCAATATGCAAGCTTTTCATGTGTATGTGAGTTGTGTGGATGTGTGTGAACGTTTCAGAAGTGAGTGCATGTGTTTCATATGAGTCTGTGTGACAACAGTGTAATATTTAATAAACAGTGCCTCATAAGTGTCACCAATCTAGTGTATGATACAATATGATTCACAAGGTGTATTGAATCATTTCTTACAGTCCTTACTAAGCCAATCTTTTCTGGACATTACTAGATGCTGGGTATGAGTTTGATGTGTGCTACACCTCCGTCCTGAAACGGGCCATCAAGACTCTATGGTTGGTTCTGGACAGTATTGACCAGATGTGGGTGCCAGTCTGTCGGACCTGGCGCCTGAACGAGCGTCACTATGGTGGCTTGACTGGTATGAACAAAGCAGAGACAGCCGCCATGCATGGAGAGGCACAGGTTAAGATCTGGAGGAGATCTTTTGACATCCCTCCTCCCACCATGGATCCAGACCATGATTTCTACAGAATCATCAGCAAGGTAAGACATCTCCTATACTATAATAAAAGGAATTCATGTGTAGCTATCTGTGTCTGTATGTTTCTCTGTGGTTTTATAGTGGGATTATAGGCAACAATTATGATAGGACGATACAGATCACACAAGACTATCATATAGCATTGCATAGCACTGAGAAACATTGTGCATGTAATGCACTAAATGTCTAGATGTGTGGTACTGTGGTAAGACTATTTAACAGAGAACCAATGTAATATATTTTGAGCAAAATGACACAAGTAATTCATAATGTAGTAAAGAGCAAACAAACAAA
This sequence comes from Plecoglossus altivelis, assembly GCA_036571765.1. Classification (NCBI taxonomy): domain Eukaryota; kingdom Metazoa; phylum Chordata; class Actinopteri; order Osmeriformes; family Plecoglossidae; genus Plecoglossus; species Plecoglossus altivelis. The sequence goes on from BROE01000016.1 coordinate 5,069,073, forward strand.
GGCTACATAAATATTTGCATTAATGTACTAGATCAATGTCCGTTTGTTTAAAAGAAGGAGAAATTGATTTTATGATGTCCGGGAAGGTAGCCAAAAATAAAATCTGACATTTTGTGTAGAATTGTTCTCAAGACTTTTGTGGAAAACCAGAAAACTCAGAAAAATGCACACACATTGCAACAACCTGTGTACTGCCAGAGGGCCTGTTGTTGAGGCTAACTTATCACATAGGAGAGGGGAAGTTTAAAGTTCAAAGCTCAGGGAGGTTGAGATTGTTTGGGTAAAGGTCTCTGCATTGACAGTGTCTGGGTCAACAACCTGTACAATGATAAAGACTTGCCTGATATTTGTTCAGGACCGTCGCTATGCTGAATTATCAAAGGAGCAGCTTCCTTCCTGTGAAAGCTTGAAGGACACCATTGCCAGGGCACTGCCCTTCTGGAATGAAGAAATTGTCCCGAATATCAAACAGGGGAAGAGGGTGCTCATAGCTGCCCATGGAAACAGCCTGAGGGGCATTGTTAAGCACCTGGAGGGTAAGTGCTTCCTCTCACAGCTAAGTACTCATTCTGTCACACATTGCATATTTTCATTTTGGCAAGGGCACTTCCCCTGCAGTAAGTCTGTACCATGGTGCTGAACAGACCAACGGAAACTCATGTCCCCATGTCTATGCTGCCATCTACAGGTATGACAGAGGAGGCCATTATGGAGCTTAATCTGCCCACAGGCATCCCCATTCTTTATGAGTTGGACAAGAATTTGAAACCTGTCAAACCCATGCAGTTTTTGGGTGATGAAGAGACCGTACGTAAAGCTATGGACGCTGTTGCAGCCCAGGGGAAGGCAAAGAAATAGGGATCAATAAAACCAATCTGCCACAGGGAGTAGACAGACATTATAATTAATCGTAGATGATATTACTATTCCATGATCGATACCCATGCATTGTTTGGTAGCTTCCAACACTCAAAATAGAATCATTCTTTGAGAGTAGTTGAAGAATGCTATGTTAGTGTTATTCTGCATACAACTACAAAACAAATACTATACGGTGTCACACACAACAATTCACATGAACAGTACTGACTAAGCTATCTAAGCTTAGTTATGATTTGAGGACTGTTATACAGAATCCCTTTCTTAATGCTCCCTTCTTGGATGGAATTGTCCTTTGTGCATATGTAGTGCTGTGAGGTTGTAGGTTTCATCACTTTTTACTTTGTCTGGATATGTCTATCCATAGCGTTTTACAGGACCTGTCAAAATTACTGCCAAAACCCGGATTATTGATACAATGGACTACTTCTTTCACAGGTATCAATACTGTGGTTCCAGATAACCATTTGTTTTTGCGGAACTGCACAATTTACTGCCTTCCTTCCTAGCCTACAGGACCAATATTTGTGTCAATTAGCCAATGGTATTTCTGCTCATAGGAGTCCCTTCCAATTACTTTGATGCAAATAAAAATGTAACTTGAATATTTTATTAAGTAATTTACTGTGCATTCATGAAATAGACTAAAATAAATGGTATGTATTTGAAAATGAGTACCCAGATATAGAATTCCATCAGGATCATTGTTTGGTTGAGGTTGAGGTCCCATGGGTGCATTTCCATGCCATTTAGTGAGCACAATCATGCTCGGGATGAATCCTGTTCATTTTGTGACCTCATGAGCATTCCCTTTAGTACCACTAACAGATGCATATTGAGCTGCGCATCAAAATCTGTTTGTAGATCACCATGAAATATGTATGTATTTTCTATGTGTGTATGTGACTGTAAATACACATGCGTATATATACACTGCTCAAAAAAATAAAGGGAACACTTCAACAACACATCCTAGATCTGAATCAATGAAATAATCTTATTAAATACTTTATTCTTTACGTAATTGAATGTGCTGACAATAAAATCACACAGAAATTATCAATAGAAATCAATTTTATCAACCCATCGAGGTCTGGATTTGGAGTCACACTCAAAATTAAAGTGGAAAACCACACTACAGGCTGATCCAACTTTGATGTAATGTCCTTAAAACAAGTCAAAATGAGACTCGGTAGTGTGTGTGGCCTCCACGTGCCTGTACGACCTCCCTACAACGCCTGGGCATGCTGCTGATGAGGTGGCAGATGGTCTCCTGAGGGATTTCCTCCCAGACCTGGACTAAAGCATCCGCCAACTCCTGGACAGTCTGTGGTGCAACATGGGGTTGGTGGATGGAGCGAGACATGATGTCCCAGATGTGCTCAATTGCTCAAAAATATGTTTTATTTTTTGAACAATGTACAGTGTATATCCCAACCACTGCAAAGTTCCACATTGAGGGATCTATATACAAAACAACAGAAGAATTTACTGTATACAGATACAGTTAAAAAAAAAAAAACCTATGCTTTATCCTCTCTTCAGTTTAGGTCTAGCCACAGCACCTGATCCACATCACAAACAATGTTTTCCCTGGCCAAGCTGCGGGGATCTGTTGCCTAGCATGGCGACATTTCCGCATGCCTATCCACATGCATCTTCCATAGCTTGGAAAAGGGGTATACGCATTTGTGGATTTCGGTCATACACTTTCCATCTCTAGGCAGAAGAATCTTCCTCGATAGGATTGAGGAATGGGGAATATGGAGGGAGATAAACAACTCAAAAGCGTGGGTGGGCAGTGAACCAGTTACGAACCAGAGCAGCCTGGTGGAAACGTACGTTGTCTCAAATGACAAAGTACCTGAGCTGCTCTGGGCCATCTGTCAGATCTGGGGGAATGAGTTTGTTGTGTAGAGTGTCCAGGAATGTGATCAGATGGGCAGTGTTGTAGGGGCCAAGGGTAGCAATGTGATGGATGACACCGTGGTGGGTAATCGTTGCACACATTGTGATGTTCCCTCCACGCTGGCCGATGATATTCCTTAACCTCTTTCGTCTTTTTGTGAGGTTGAATTCAACCTCATCAATGAAGATGAACTGGTACTCCACTGCAGCCACCTCTACCTCAAGGGCTCTCTGAAACACACATGACAATATCAGACATAGACATGAGTGGTCAATATTGAGAAGCACAATCATTATGATTACAATACTGAAATGTGTATCATTTACACTGTGTTGAGAGTATGTATCAATTTTTTGGATTGTATAGGACTCACTTGCGTATAGTAATATCGCAATTCTTTGACTCTTTTATGAATTGCGTTCAAATGGCACCATGTAGACCTGATTCATCCTCAGATTATTTCTGCGCAAGACACGATCCAGTGTTGATAAGCTTGCCCTATCAATATTTGGAAATATCGAATTGTTTTCTTTTATTTTTCTTTGTATTTGCCGTCATATTATGGCGTTATTTTCTAAGACCATTTTCATGACTCCAGTTTCCTATTCAGGAGACAAAACACTTTCTCGTTTCCATTGCTAGCATCCATTGCTCCAAAAGCTCTGTTTGCTCATTGTAAAAACGTGTGACAGGTGTTTGGCCATGTCATGCGTCAGTGTGCATATTTGAATGGTGTTCCTTGTGAAAACAAAAGATTTTTCTGCTCGGAAATTGTGCCAAATGCAGAGAATTGTGTGTAGTGTTTTGAAAAAAAAGCGTGTTTTAGAACTGCACTGTGAGTGTAAGGCAGGAATTGTGCTTGTAGTTAAGCACAATTGGTTCATGGGGTTGGTGCATGAGTTACATGTTGTGGTCATTGTGTATCAAGTACCAATATTGGTGTGTAAACCACTGAGAAAAACTGTAAGAGGACAAAGAGAGAGAGGAGTCAGACGTTAGAAGAGGACGAGTACAAAGACAAGGACCAGTGCAGAGATGCGTGTCAGATGGCAACAGGACTGCTCTGGCTTACCATATGATCTTGGCCTGTCCATGAAGGAGGCTGGGCAGAGTCCTCCCTAACCTTAGTCGCTACACAGTAGCATCAATAAACACACAAAACAAGTATATCTATTTTTTCCCTAATAGCTATGTATCCAGTATTTTTATGCTTTTGTTTTGTTGCTCAATTTGATGATTTGTAATTTTATTGTTCTTAATTTCTAAAAGAACTGATTTTTCCGTAAAAACTTGATTGATTATTGTAGAAATTCAACTTTTGAGTTTGGCAGAAGACTGAGTTTGAGAAAATTATAAGACAAATATGAACACAAAGACTACAATGTTTTAATGTCCACGTGCTAAGTCTGATTGGCTTGTGTGTTGAGGTTTGACATAATGAGCCAAATTCTGCACAAAGTGTGTAAGCAATAAGCAAAATCTATAAGACAGGTTCAACTGTCTGTCCATTGTGGGGGACATACACTCTTCAAAGTAATGTGTGAAAAGTGTCCTAATAAATTGGCCAATCAATTTACCAGACAACTAGCCACACTTTGTCACCTGTTTGACGCTAGTGACCTTTACTCTTCATGAAGGTACATTCAGAATGATAAAGTTGAAGGGTTAGAATCTTTATTATTTTTGCTTCCGGCTGATGTTGGAATTGGGCAGCAGGGACCTCAATCATAACAGCAGGTACCTCAATCATAACAGCAGAGACCTCAATCATAACAGCAAGGGGCTCAATCATGGCCATAGGTGCCTCAACGATGGCAGTGGAAAACTTGGTGATGGCAATAGGGGCCTCAGTAGTGGCAGACTTAACGAGCACAGTAGCTGCCTCCGTGGTAGTAGGGGCCTCAATGATTGCTGTGGCAACCACAATTATGGCAGAAATAGCCTCATTCATGGCAGCAGCCATGTACCCTGCAGCAAGTAGTCCATTGAAGTAGAATTAAACAGTATTAATCAATTACTGAAAACATGTACGACTGTAACTTAGTTTAAATACCTGTAAAACATACTAGAAGATGTAAGAGTTTCTTGAATACTAATAGTGGTAGTACTGTAGTAATGATAAACTGAAAAGAATTCACAAGTTTCAGAGAAACAATAGGATGTTGACGTTCCACTTCTTTGGAAATCAAATCAAACTTTTATTTATAGAGCACTTATCAAAACAAAGTGCAAAGTGCTTCAAACAGACAAATGAGATACCACAGTGAATGACGAAATATAAAGAAATAAATTACATAAAATACACAGAAGCAATCAAAGAAACAGTAAAATAAACAACCAGTTCAGGTAAAATCAGGATATGCTTTCACATAAAAATGCATTTTGAGACGAGACATAAACGAAGACACTGACTCAGACAACCTAATTTCTTTGGGCAAGTTGTTCCAGAACCTCGGTGCCCTGATAGCAAATGCTCTGTCCCTCTGAGTTCTCATCCTGGACTCAGGAACAGACATGAGACCCCTGCCTGAAGATCTCAAACTACATGAAGGTTCATAAGGGATTAAAAGGTCTAAAATATAATCTCGGGCCAGGCCATGAAGAGCCTTAAAAGTAGTTAACAAGATCTTAAAATAAATCCTAAAACCAACAGGGAGCCAATGTAAAGCTGCTAAAACATGTGTTATGTGGTCATACTTCTTGGTCCTGGTTAACAGCCTAGCAGCTGAGTTTTGTACAGTCTGCAGTCTTGTCAAGGTTTTTTGATTGAGACAGATGAACAGACTGTTGCAATAAACAAGGCATGAGGGGATAGAAGCATGTACAACAGTTTCTGCATCACTAATATTTAAAATAGATATTTTTTGTATTTATGCAATATTTCTGAGGTGATAAAAAACATGATTGGACAGTCTTAGTGATATGTTGCTCAAAACATAAATTGCTATCAAACAGGACACCAAGATTTCTTGCAACAGGCATGATATGTTGTGACAGGTTACCAGTAGATGGCAGTATTTGTTTAGTGATGTGTTGGGGCCCCAATAACAAGGATTTCAGTTTTATTTGAGTTGAGCTGAAGAAAATGTATCGACATCCATTTTTTTTATGTCAGACAGGCAGACCTGCAGAGAACTCAGCGTACTAAGGTCAGTGGACTTGAAAGGAAAGTACAACTGTGTGTCTTCCGCATAACAATGAAAATAAATACCAAGTCTGCGGATTAAATCACCCAAAGGAAGCATATACAAGTAGAACAGTATTGGTTCCAGAATTGAACCTTGAGGCACACCGTACTTGATATGGGAAAAGGATGACATTAAGTTATTAATGCTGACACAGAATTTCCTATTGGACAGATAAGATGAGAACCAGTATAGTGCAGTGCCAGCTATGCCCACCCAGTGCCTTAGTCTATCTAAAAGAATGCCATGATCAATTGTATCAAAGGCAGCACTTAAGTCTAACAGCACAAGACTTGAACACATACTGGCTGTTTTCAGTCTGCATTCATTAAAAGGTCATTGGTGACTTTGAGGAGGGCTGTTTCAGTGCTTTGGTGCTGAGGGCTTGTTGTAAAGCAGATGGAAGAGACAAAGAACCGTTGGAGCAGCCCAGTATCTCTAAAAGACAGTCTGGAGCCAGTTGTTTCTTATAGACAGCACTGTAAAAACTTAAAATGTCAACCCAAAATCTTGTGTTTAGGACATGACCAGAAAAGATGCCCAAGAGTTCCATTAGCTGATTCACATTTATCACATATGGGGGAGACAGCAGGGAAAAATGTGTTCAATCTAGTCTAGGAATAGTGTAGCCTATGAACTACTTTAAACTGAATGAGCTGAAGTTGAGCACTAATGGAGCATGCTTTTATCCTGTTTAACCTTTTCGCTCATAGTTCATCAGATAGAACTTCGCCAGTGTCCTTGATCCACACCTCTTTAAAATGGAGAGAGGGGGTTGCCACTGCGAAGAGATTTACAAACCGAGAAATGAAATGTCTGGAGGTGGGAGGGCTTGTCATAATATCAAAAAAGTCATGTTGCATGGGGGTCACGTCTAGGTGAGAAAGAGTATGCTTGACAAAATGCCTAATTTGTAGATAAAGAAAAAATTGATTTGTAGGCAGTTTGAACATCGCCTGGAGCTGGGCAAAAGATGCTAAATTATTCTCACTGTAGAGATCGGTAATAATAGATAACCCTGTATATGTCCACTGCATAAAAACAGCATCCATCAAGCCAGGCTTGAAACAGCGGTTCTGACATGTGTGTGCATGAATTCAGTTTTCTGGGAGGTTCAAACTTGCCTTAATTTTCTTTAAAATATTAATCGAGTTGCAGAGCAAGAAATGATTGCGTAGCGATTTAATTTTAATATAAGGTTTTGAGAATAGAATGGCAGACAAGGAGGTACCAGTAAGTTATACAGCTTTAGTAAGATCAACTTCAGGCCATCTAGGGCTCGGTCCGTCCATCTCTGCACCCCCAGATGTGGACCTTTTCCAGAAAACCCATGCTCTGGCATTACAGGCCCAGTAGTAGTGCCGAAAGACAGGTAGGCCTGATCCCCCTATGCAGTGGGCTTTTGCAAGTTGGCCTTTGAAATACAGGGGGGCTTGGAGGCCCACACAAATCCTTATAACTAAGTTTAAAGAGAAGTTTTGGATTTCTGAGAATTTTGACCCCCAGATAGGAAAAGTGGTCATGGGAGACTCAGAAGAGCATATTGAGAAGAAAACTGGAGTCAAGATCATTAGACCGAGGCATAAAAACAGATTCCTGCCAGTTTATAGTAAACCCAGAGAATTGCCCGAAGCCTTAAGAAGGGGTGAGAGAGATGATTTTATATCTGAAAGGGTCAGAATTACATCATCTGTGTACAGGCCAATGGTGCACTCGGATGTGCCGCACTTGATAGCGGAGATTTGGGGGTTGGCTCTAACGGCTAAAGCTAGCAGCCCAAGGGCTAAAGCAAAAAGCATTGGAGAGAGGCAGCAGCCGCGGTGGTGCTGCGGTGCAGCGGGAATGGGGAGGATCTTTCATGGATGATTAGAACAGAAGATTGGGGAGCGGCATACAGCGTTTTTGATATATATTCATAAATTTTGACCCAAAACCAAATTTGTCAAGAGCAGCAAACGTATCTCCACTCCACCAGGTCAAAGGCCTGCTGGGCGTCTAATGAAATTACGGCAGAGTGGGGCAATTTAGTGGAATACATTAAATTAAGCAAACACCTTATTTTTGAGAAGGAAAATATATCAGGGATGAAACCTGATTAAGCAAGATTAATTAAAGTGCCAATATATTTGTTTAACCAGAGGGTAAGGACTTTTGATATCATTTTTTGGTCCGAGTTAAGCAGGGAAAGGGGACGATACAAAGAGACATGGTTCCGTCTCTGTCCTTTTATGAGAGGACACAGATATGGACGTCGTAAAGAGTATAAGGGAAAGTGCCCTTTTTCAGCAAACATTTAACCAGCCGAAGCAGAAGGGCGATTACATCAATTTGTGTCTTATAGGACTCCATCCCAAATCCATCTGGACTGCATACTTTGCCACCGGGGAAAGAGTGAATGGCATTTATGATCTACTCCAGTGTAAGATCAGAGTCCAATTCTTGTCTTGCAGATTCAGAAAGCACTGGAATGTCTAAAATATGGAGAAAATTGTCAACGTCTGTATCTCTGGCAGTAGATCTGGAGATTTACAGTATAGCTGGCTGAAAAAACGAAAGAAAATCTGCCGTTAATCTGCTGGTGATCAGTTAATATCTGACCGGAGGAGGAGGACATTTTATGTATTCCCCTGTCAGATATGATGCCCTTCAGTTGCCTATAGAGTAATTTATCGGCCTTGTTGCCCAACTCACAGTACTTCTGCTTTAGTTTACGAATATAGTTCCCTACCTGCTCGCCTAGAATATGGTTGTATTCATATTTCACTTTCAAAATAGAGCTAAGTGTATCTTCAGAACCTGTGTTTTGAAAGTCCTCCTCAAGTTCTGCTAATCCGTTCTGTAAGACGACTGATACGAGATGATGTGCCCTCTTATCACAGCTTTAAACGACTCCCACACAGTGGAGTCTGAGACAGCCCCATTATTATTAATGAGCATAAAATCTGCAATCTTGGTCGATATGTAGCCACTAAATATAGAGAGGGTTGTCAGAAATTAAGACACTATGGTAAATTGAGCTTATAACATTTGACATAAATCTAGAGCCAACCAACATATAGTCAATTCTTGCAAAACTACCATGCACACGGGAGAAAAAGAAAAAGTCCTTCCGAAGGGGTGCTGGTGCCTCCATATATCAACCAAGTACAGAGATTTAGAAAGGTTGTTGAGAACCGAGACAGATTTAAATGCTGGGGTCTTGGACAAGGAGGACCTGTCCAATACCAGATCAAAAGAAACAACGTTGCCATTGTTAATTACGCTGTAATCATTTAATTCTGTGACAAAGTTTACAGAAAAAAGCAAGGTTATCGAAATTTGGGACGTAAATGTTTAGAAGAACTAAAGGAATTGAATTTCCGTGACAAGTATGAACCTCCCACCTGGATTGGTAGTCTGCGAGTGACCGTCGCTTATCCAAGTAACTTTGGGCCTTAGGCAGAGTACACCCTGTACTATGACCAGATAGTCGCAGGGTTAAATAGTGCATATAGCTCATATTTGCAAACATGAAGAGGTGTTCAGTATTTTGACGAACATCTCCCCCAAAAAATGAAGGCTCAGAGTCTTTGCTTGACAGTGCATCACTGGTTCCAGCCCCTTATCAGCTTGGGGATATTGTTTGTGATGTCAACCTCTGAATTCAACTGAGTATCTGTTTGATTAGGAGCAGGGCTACCCTAGAAATAGTAACAGTCCTTCAGTCCTTGAAGAGCTTCAAGTCCTACGTGATGACCTGCGGTAACGTTTTAGTCTGTAGTACTGTGGTGTTTTTGTCTTTGTAGGCAAGTTTCTATTTGCTGATACATGGATTTGGCAGTGCCATAGTTTCCCATGCTCTTCTTGGATATGTTGCTTTGTCAATTACAAAAGAATAATTAGATTCAATTGTTTTAAGTCACTTAGTTATGCAGTTCATTACAATCTTTACATTAATCACCTTTTAAGATCTAGACATTTTTAAGTCATCAAAAAAGGCCATCTTCAGAGTTTTTTCACTGTTTTCCCCGATCCTGTTCAAACAAGGTGAGGGACATAAATAAAATACATTTAAATTCAACTTGAAGGACATTTTATATTTTAAGTTAGTGACATTTTGGTTCAAAACCGCGTTAATTGCAGCTCTACGTGACTTCGGATTGAAATTAATCAAAACGGATGATTTAGTGGAATGTAATCTTGCTGTACATGAACTAAGATTTTATATTGTATCAAAGTTGATTCTATGTTGAATAAGCAATTGAGATTAATTTGGAAAAAATACACACGTAGGTAATACCAGGCTAATATTTTTCAACATTGACATAGCCTAACAATATTTCAAGATGCGGATTTGATGTAAAATGACATTCTTGATTCATTGATAGTTTGATTGACACATTAACATGTACTCAATGTCGAATCATTGTCGATCTGATAAACTTTCGTACCAAGTGTGGATTCAGTATTTATTCAGATAGATCCAGATGTATTCATCAAAACGCTACAAAATAAGGTTAAGAGGAAGACTTGAAAAGCTACAGTAGACTATTTCTGAAACTTAAATGTGCTTTAGACTCAAATAAGGCATTCAAATCAATCTCTTAAGTCACTAACCTACCAAAGCAGATTCTGATAGAGGCGGAGGATCAATCGAGTCGACTCTTTTTAGTAGCAAGAATCGACTCCATGTGTGACAGCTCATTTTGTACTTTGATATCCATGGCGGCGAACATGGCGGGAGAGTGAAATCATCTACGGTGTACACAGTTGGAAGGATCTGGCAGGTTGGCGCAAGAATTTCGTGAGGGCTGCGTTATCAATGAAGAAATCAATTTGCAACGTTTACCTGCAACGTTACAGGTGTAGGCAGGTAAATTGAACACATTTGTAGGCTAACTCCGCTGACTAGCTAACACTTGCTTGGACTACTGTAGGTTCATAACCACAGGTAGTAATTATTGTACTGCGTGTATTTGTATTCAAATTGGCTAGCCATTACTACAGTAAGCCGTCGTATTGCTGTTACTTGAAAATATAGCTATGTGTATGTTCTTTCTGTTGTGAGGTGTAAAGGAAGTATACTAGGCTACCAGTCTTCCCAGCTAATGCTGTCAAAGACAATTTCCTGATTTGAAACTGGCTAGGCTATCTTACTGCTAGCGTAGGTAGGCTATGCTTTATGAAATTGGGTTCGAACATGGCTCTGCTAGCCTTTCTAGAGAGCAAGGCTAGATTTACTGTTGACAAGCAGCATGCATCCATTGCTATATAGGAAACGCTACTGTTGTCATGACAAGAACGGACAATGGCAGCAGATAGCTAGCTACCTATTCTGCAGTGGCTAACCGTAAAACTGCTAGGTGCTAGTACAGGGGTCTCGAACTCTGGTCCTGGAGAGATACTGCCAGTAGTACTGGTATCCACTGTACCTGTTGGTCTTAGGTCCTACACTAACCTAGCGCACATGATTCTAATAATTAGCTGGTTGATCAGGAATCTATTGTAAACTCAGGTCAAAAGAGTGGCGTGATGGAGTAAGAACCAACAGGAAGGTAGCTCTACATTAACAGGGTTGGAGACCTCTGTTCTAGTACGACTGGCTAGCAAGCTGAAAGAACGCTGATTTCAAACGTCTCAATTTGTGATTGGTTGTGCATAGAACATTTTAAAAACGTTGTTTAGAATAGTTAACGTTAGCTACAGTAACTAGTCAAGTTTAGCATTGTCAGTTTTTTACACCACCAGCACTTTATCATACTCGGTAGGCTGTGATGTTTGAAACAAACTTCTATGTTGTTTTTGTTGCAGAACAATTCCAGACTAATTGTGTTCTAAAAGTAAAGGTGGGTGGAAATACTAAGATTGTGTTAACACTGTCATCTTTTTTGCAATATTTAAGATGTGGTTTAGTACTCAGATTCTATGTGTCAAACATTCTTATGCATATTCTTAAATGTTAGTGTACAATGGTTCCGTTTAACAATATTTCTTAACACAACGTAAACTATTATCACTGTTACTTTATGTAGTTATCTGACTGGTTTCATAGGGTGTTATAGTATACTTAAGATTTTAGTTCTGCATATTGGGTACTGCAATGTATGTTCTGCCACAGTTTGGCTTGAGGCAAACATTTGCTGAAATCTTTTGTTTCAGTGAAGGACCTCATCCCTCTGGGATGCCATCAAGGCCCTGGACCCAAAGCAGTCACTCACCAGGAAATTCACATGAAGCCAATACAGCCCTTGAACCACTGACCCTCTTATCCTCCACCTTGGCAGGCATTAGCTCTCAAAAGGCCTGACATGGACCGCAGAGGCGAACACTCTCATCTTCAGTACCACCCTAATTCCTCAGGGGTCCTTCAAGGCGAGGTCCTACAAGGCACCTCAGGCAGTTTTACCAATTCACACTCCCAGGTTAGGAAGGTTCAGTCAGCTCCGATCAGCCTTCATCAATCTGAAGACAAAAGGTGCAACCTTAGGCCAGGTATAGGAAACCCTCTCTCATCCTGCTCCTATAAGAATGAAGCACCCATTCTGTTCAAGTCCCGTACACACAGATCAGCCTCTGGGGAGGATTTACACAAGGTATTGTAGAGAATTTCATTCTACACACCTAGAAAAGGGAAATATGATCACTTTACACATTGCAATTAATGAGCACTTTTCCTGATGTCTGTTTGTTTGTCCACTAGGGTGGATCCAAGGGTGGATGTTCAAAACCTGCTAACCAACCCTGCAAGCTTGTAGTCTCCCCATCCCTCACCTCCATTTCTGGTAAAAAAGGCCATCCTCTCCCCTCTTCTCATTTAAACAACTGGAGTCCTAGGTCCATCTTATCTAGGCAGCACAGTTCCCAGTCCCCAGGAGACGGAATGAACAAACTTGACAATGGTTGCTCTCGCTCACCCGACATGCATGTTCTGGGAGGCAGCTGCTTCCTAAAATCTAAAGTGAGTAGTTTTAGCTAGTTGATAAACATTTGTAGAAGCAGACATTACCATTTAGGATTGTTTTTCCCTTTTACCAGTGAATTCTCACTTTACTCATGTTTTCTCTTACTGAGTCCTTTTTTATGTGCTTTATGTGTCTGATCTCGATTTCCGGCTGTAATATCATATCAGTGTCATGTATTGTGCTTCATTTCTCACACATAACATGCTTTTTTATGTTGTCCCTGTTCTATTATCTCCTCAGGAGCATATGACCCTGGTCCAAAAAGGGACTCCTTCAACGGAGAGGTCTACTGCAGGTACACGTTTTCATGTCTCCTATTGAAAAAATTCAAATAAAAGTTCTTGCACTAGTTGTTTTTGCATTGAAAGCAAAAAAGGCATTTCTTTTCTTTCTTTTTTTTTTTTAAACCTATACATTATTGCTAGAATGTGAAAGGTTTGAGACCAAAATAACCTGCCACTCCCCCAAAGCACAAACTCACTGCCAGACTACTTCTGGGATGCAGACAGACAAGTAGCTCCATCCAATCATTACATTCAGTTTGAATGTCCAATCTTTAGTGCTTGTCTGAATTTGATGATTGGTTGTGTTTATTACTGTCCTTCTACTTCCTCAGATGCATTACATTTCATTGTCAAACCTTTGGATTAATTGGTTGCTAACAGTATGTGAAAGACTCAGTATTTAATAAAATATGACATGCTTCTCAACAACATTGCCTACCCTGCCTTTTAGAAGGAAAAGGTATATTAAGGCATTTTAGTGATGAAAGGGAGTTTTTGATCATTTATATTGTACATTTTGGTTGCACAAACTGACGTCTCATTTGTATTTGTTAGTTCTTGTGTTCTTTACAGTTGCGTTGACATACATACTTGTCTATTCCCCTTTATTTTGACTAGAACTGTAATGTGAAACGAAACATCCATGTATAAGTGTTGACAATATGCTCTTGTTGTCCACTCCTCCAATAGGGGGCAGCCAATCCTTTTCTCTAAAGAGGAACAGAAGCACTCAGTCAGAGGACAGAGATTGTATAGGGAACCAAGCCAAGAGAACCAGTCGCCCAGACACAAGCCAATCGATGGCTAGGATGGAGTCTCAATTATTCACAGGCACTACGCAAGTCTACACCAAGCCCATTCCAAGTCCTACAATGAAACTGCAAGAGTGGCTGTCTCCATTGAAGAATAGCATAGGTTATGAACAAGTCAGGGAGGAGAAAGGGAAATCCTACCTAAACTCTCCAGACTTTACTAAGCCTATTAAACATCTCACAGGCCAGACTCAGGCACCTTCTCAGGGATTTAGAGACCGTGGTGGTAATATTCAGTCGGGTAACCCTCAAAGTGGATCCCTGAACTGCTCTCTCAGAATGCCAAATAAGGATGCGAGCAAAAGAGAGATCAGAGAAGGGAAGAGTAGTGGTAAACATGTAGGCAGCATAGACCGTAGAGCTTCCAAACGCCCAAGTTTGGGTTCAGTTACCTCTCGATCTTGTGGAACAGAACAGAAAACAGGCGCTCGCCTGCGAAGAAAGTTGATTCAGCAGGATGAACTTTTCACCCCTGACCCTGTGATCTTGGTGTCAAACCCTGCAGCCAAATCAAAAAAGTCTTGCTCTGATAGAAGTGACAGTTTATCTTGCTCTGTGTCTAGTTCAGCTGCTCTTCCCAGCTCAGGTGGGGCAGGACCCCAATCCCAAATAAGGCAAATCTCTAAAGCATCGTCTTCTCTGGTGGCCCCAGACCCCAAACCCTTGCACTCTTCATTGGCCAAACACGAGCCATGTAAAAATGGATTCGTCAAACTTGAGAGGATCCCGCTATCTAAAATCAACTCCCTTGTCACATCAGGAAAGTCTTTGGATGTATCTTGTATGATTCAAGACACCTCTGAACTTGCAAATAGCACTGCTTTTCCTCGAGTTAGACAGCGTGATGATGAATCAGTTAAAACGGAGGCAGAAACAACATCGGCGGTCAGCCCCAAAAGAAGCAGGCTTTGCAGGGACAGGGAGACAACTGAAGGCAGCCCTCACGCATCTCCTTTGCCACCTCGGGCCAGACTAGAAGGAGGAAAGGGAGAGCAAATGGGCAGGGAGGAGAACCATCTGGACGTTGAGCTAGGCCTGAGTCTGGAGCTGGATATGGATCTGACCCAGAGCAGCAGCAGTAGCAGTGAAGAGGAGCATCTGTTGTCCCTGCAGGAGATTCTGGACGGCAGCGCCAAGCCTCCAGACACACCAGAGAAGGGAACCCTCTCCGAACCTGGCACCCCTGTGTTATCCGGATGCCAATCCAATCTTGTGAGCTGCTGACGAGTGGGACCTTATGTAGTAGATTTTTACACCAATTGGGCATTCTCAAATCAATTAGTTTTTTTGTATGTGTTATTCATGTTCAGGTCTCTAAAACCTTTTCAACAATGACTGTTAGCAACTGGCATTGTGGTAAATACCTTTGTAGATCAGTGTATTTTATTTCATTCTTCGCTCCATCTCCAGCTACCTGTAACATCCAAAGGGAAGCCGGTCAATTATAAGAACACACTGGAGCAGATGCTGAAGGAAAAAGAGAGCAATCAGAGGTAACGCTCTGACTAACATTTGTCGTCACTGAAGTGCCAGGATGAGTTTGAGAAGAATGTTCCTTAATTCTTACTTGCATGTCTCCCCGTCCCCTGTGTACGCCTCCCCCATCTCCAGGTTCAAGGAGATCGAGATGAAGTTGCTTCTCTCCTGTAGGGAGGATCTACTGCGATTCAAAGAGGAGGAGGAAAGCAAAGATAACATGGAGGAGGCCATCTCAAAGGAACACAAGTAGGCACTTCAGCATACGCGCAAACATCTAGACTTTTGCTTTGGGATCTGCATCTCAGTGTTTTGCACATTTCTTTTTGTCCATCAGAGAGTTCCTGCTGCGCTTCTCCGTTGTGTCCAGCGCCATCAGGGACCTTCATCCAGGAGAAGAGATTTTCTGCTTGGCCAACTTTGGCCGTCTGTTCAACCATCATACCCTGCACCTTAGGCAATGCAATGTCATTCCACATGGAACAGCACAGAAAACCCTCCTTTGGTAAGGGGTATCTGAATGGATGGCTGTGGGGTTTGTGAATGTGAGATAATCGGCTCAATTTCAGTTCTGTTTCTCAGGTCCAGTCCAGATCAGTTCAGGTTACTGCTCGGTGCTGGACTTTTACAGGCAGCCTACCGCTCCTCCCCGTGTCCACCCCAGGTGGCTCGTCTGCTGTTCCAGGTAACCTAGGAACCGCAGCTACTGGCTACTTGGACTTCACATTCAACCACATGGCGGACTGTTTAGTGTGACAGCGGTCCTTTTTAAATTGAATTTTGTGTATTTACTGGTCTGTGGTCCTTGTCAGTTGATGTCTGTCCACAGTGAGAGGAAAATCTCTAGCCAAATACTTCAGGCCCTCAGAGACATTGCTTGCTCCTCTGCAGAACACACAGGTGTGTTTCTTTGACAGACTACATATTCCTTTCTTCTCATCATCGTTGAAGCTATTCTATAAAGGATGTATTTTCTTTCTTTCTGTACAGAGGTGAATAAGAGCTCTCAGTTTGAGGTGTGGGTGCCCAGCATTAGTGATGTGGCTCTGGTCTTCATGAACATGGGGGTTTCCTTCATCACACTTTTCCCTCTGGAAAGTCTACAGCCCCCCTTTACCGAGGGAGACTTGCTGTAAGTCCAGAGATTTGCATTGATTTGCACATACACAAACATTGTACATACAATATGGTAACTGTATTTCCTGCTGAGTTTTGACTCATGCGTGTTGTGTTTGTATGTGCTTGTAGAGAGGGCATCCATATCACCACTGAAAGTGTATCTTGTAAGAAAGAACTGAGCACTTTTCCAGAACACAACGTTGAGAATGTCATCAAGGTGAGACATAATTCCCAGTGATGGTGATAAGGTTTCAAGGAATATGTAGTGTACTGGAGATGAATTTCTGCTTTCATTTGTATTATTCTGGTCTTGTCTTGAGTGTGTATTTAACACATTTTATTGTACTGATGATGATGATGATGATGATGATGATGATGATGATTATCATTATCATTATCATTATCCTCATCATAACTATTACTATTATTATCATTATTATATGTAAAGTCCTATTTACATGGTTGTGTTCTCAATCCTCCATAGTATTTGTCTGATGTAACGGCCCTGTGTCCGCGGGCCTACTGTGACACAGAGCTGTTGCTGTTGCTGACCATGGTGAGCAGAATAGGTCTGGAGTTACAACTCACCCTCCTGCCCACTATGGACCTCAGCTCCCTTGAGCGCAACCTGGTCAACAACATGAGGGACTGGGACAAAATGGTCAGTTTCTCCTTAGAGCTGCAAACCTCAGTTATATTAAATTCAGAATGGAAAGGGTTAGGATTAGTCCTAGCCCTAGGTGGAAAGGTTCTAGTTAAGCAGAGCCTCTCACCAACCAATGTTGACAGTTAGGAGAACTGAGCATGCATTAAGTAACAACTGACTTTTGGGATCTAGCTACCTAGGATCTGTGAGGCCCTTGCAAACCTGACAGAGGACCACCACAATCTGCGCTGGCTTGTTCAGATGCTACCTGACAACACACGTGGAACGTAAGCCTGGCTCTCCTCCACGCCCTTCTTTGTTTACTCTCCCAACCCTGAGGTGTGGGAAGTCGTCTTTCACACTTAAGTGAAAGTGAAATTCATGTGACCAATTGACCTATTGATTGTACGGAACAAAAGAAAATGCCTGCTTTCCCTCAGGCAACTCCGGAGACATGTTAGTGTGGCCATGATCTCCAAGTTGTTAAACCACACTTGCACTTACAAGCCTTCCCAGACAGAGTTCCAGGTAATGAACCAGGCAATGGTCAGATCATTATTTTCTTGCATTTTATTAACATATATTCATTTTTTTAAATGCATATCGCTAACCTGCAGTGTCTGTGTCCTAGTTGTCCGATCTACAGCAATACCTGCCTCTTATGCGCCCATCGGCCCTAGTCAAAGGCATGCAGTTTGCAAGGAGTCACAGACAGAGGGAGAAGGAGCAGGACCATGATGACTTGGGGAGCCTTGATCAGCAGGTTAAACAGAACTGCTGCCATTCAGACTAGGGACCATTATGCTACCAAACCAGTCTTCTGTTTTCATATTGTGAGAGCGAGCTAGACATTGTTCATTGTGTTGATTTGTTACTTGTTTTTACAGGCCTACTATCTGTGCTACAGCCTTCTGGCATTGGTGAATGAAGCCTCCAATTTTGAGTTCTTTCCACCTGAACAGAAGGTATTTTTAACCCGTTTTTAGTGTAAAGTTATTACTTTTCATTTATGTAACTGGTTGCTGTTAAACTGGCATTTTTTATTCTGCTCCTTAACCATCAGAACCAGTTAAAGTACCTATGTTCTCAACTAGAGAAGCATATCAAGTGTGACATCCGAGAAAGTGAGAAGTGTCTTTACCGGAGCAAGGTAGACAGACTCAACTGTATTCATTCATGACTTCAAGGTATCGGCACTTACAATTTGTAACTACTCAATTATCTTCAATAATTTGCATGTCTCTTTGTCTGTCCTAGGTGAAGGACTTTGTTGCTCGGATATACACAAAATGGCAGGTGCTGCTGCAGAGAACCAGACCGCTCCAGGTGTTGTACCGTCTCCCTGACCTCCAGTCTTTTATTCCCAGTACACACTCATGCTTGGTGGTGATTTTCTACTTTTATGTCCGTGCAGGGTAAATTGTATGACTATTGGCAGCCTCTACCAGAGGACCTGCTGGTCTGCAGCCAAGAGAGCCTCAGTGCCCAGAGAGAAGGAGACACAGAGGAAAGAGAGGCAACGGTGGAGGAAGCTCTTACCAGTGGGCAAGAGGAGGTGGAGAGCAAGGAATGCAACATTCAGGAAGGGGAGGAAGAGAGTGGCTCAACCACAGATGGGGAGGAAGATGAGAATAAGAGTGATTGTCCTGCAATCAAATCCAACATAGACAAAGAGGAGATGGAGAAAGAGCACAGGGAAGAGAGTAATGACCTTTTGAGAGCTGAAGAAGAGCTCCAAAATGTAAGAATACGTGATGTTTTGACTAAGAAGGACAACGAAGAGGATGATCCATCCCCAACCAATGAAGAGTCAGAGGAGATGATGGAGCTTCAGGAACATTCGGTTCAGGGGAGGGAACCAAAAAAGGACATAGTTCTGGAGACAATTATGTCATAGTTCTGGAGACAGTTGTCTAAGTGAGACAATTATGACATGGATTTTTTCTATCAGTTTGTGTATGCCATTATCTCAGGAACATGTTGGATTTTCAGGGTCTTTTTTGCAAGAAACTTGTCTGTACAAAAAAATATCTATTTTTACAATAACTATTTGCACTGTCCTTTTGTGTGCTGTGTTTGTCCTTCAATTTTATGGAGTTCCCAAAGGAGAAAATAATAGTTGGGCTGTTTGACCTCCTGTTTAAGTATTTGTTGAGTAGAGACTGGTCATGCAGACGAGTTCTTGAAAATATGTTTGTGAAATTGATTTTAACACTGTCATGTTCTGTTTATAATTTGAACCCTAGATGTGCACTTCTTGGGAATGTTTAATGTTTTATTAGCATGTTTGTTTACGCACTTCCAAATGGGTTGTCTGATAATGGTCAAAGAGTATTTACAACTTGATACTGCTTTACCTACATGCATGTTTGACAGGAAAGCTGAACACATCTTACAATTCCTGTAGCTTTTAGTTATGGATGTGCAGTTTCAGATAAGGTGTCATGATTAGGGTCCTACTTCAAGCATTTAATGGCATTTGGCCATGACCTTTTTGGGAGGGTGCAAACATACCAAATTTTAATCTCTCCTTTATGTGAGACCTTAAACAGTTGTGATTGACAAGGACCGTCTATAGTCCTGTCATGACGCCTCACTAGCTTAGTGTATCTTTTGCACGTGATACAATTACATTTGAGAGATGACCTTCACACTGGATACTTTCATCTCATAGATCTCTCTTAATGTGCCATCTTGGTACATTTTTAGGTTTGGCATCTTTCTGTAGTCATGGTATCTGCTTACAGTGTTTGTGAAAGATTATACCCCTCTTGACTTTTTCAAGATTTTCAGCTTTTGCCCAAGCAGTGAAAGCAAACTTTTTGTATTCATATTTTGACAATTATAAATTCTATTAAATGCACAGTATGTTGTACTATCTGCAATGGGACTTCATTGTATGATCAGAAGGATTTAGTTGTGTTGAAGTACACAAGTACACAGAAGAAATACACAAGTTAACTTCACTGATGATTGCTGTTTTATGTTTTTCCCTAATTATAAGCATGAACTAATCTATACAATGAGCTCTTAGTTCTTGAAGATCTGAAGAAGAATGTTGCTGGTGCTGTCTTTGGGTCATTGTGACCCACCATTGTGGTACAAAAGGTCAATCACAATGACCCAAAAGCTACCTCAGAGTAATGTTAGTTGTTTATGTTGCCTTCTACACTGTCCTATTTTAACTCTTGCCAGGACTTGGAATAGAAATGTATGATTTCTCACTCACTCTTCAGTAAGGCTCAAGTCCCTTCCGATCTATCACAGATTGAGGCATGAGAATGAGGGCTTCTAGCCCCAAGACCAGGTGAACCTCAACGTTTCTGGCAGACAGCAATGGAGACAGAAGTCAAGTGAGGTCATCTGTTGTTGTTGTTTGTCCATTGAGCCATATATAGACAAACACATGGACATAATTATAGTTAACGAGTGCGAAGGTCCCGTGACGCAGTCGATGATGATGTTAGTGAAGCACGAATTAAGATTAGTTGAACTATAGAAAGTGCATAATGGCCATTAAAAATTGTGGCGCACACACAGATGTATGGAATTATAGAGCAACAGTGCAGTGCCTGTAATACAGCTGGTGATAATAGTTCTAAGTGGTTTTGGTACCTATATTTCTCAGATCAAAACTGAAATGATCATCTCTGAAATACTTGTTCAACTTCCACATTTATTCTAGTCAGTGCTGTGATAGCCTACATTCAAGAAAATTAGGATGTAGTCTGCAGTATCTTACGTTATACATTTCTCATGTTGATCAAACTGCACTATATAGGTTATAACCACACATCGAAACATTAGGTTATAACAAGTCGTTGAGGCAGTTATCAGAATTGTAGGCAATGTGCAGACAGTTTTGACATCGGTAAATAAATAAATAAATATATGTAGGCCTAACAAAATTCTCGCATGCGCATGATACAATCAAGATTTGTAAGAGGCAAGTACTGTTTATCTAGATGCGTTTTAACAGAAATAGAGAACGCGTGTCTCAGTTGCAATCTTTTATCGTTTTAGAACAAGAAAACATCGTAGACTGATTATTCAGTGGCGTTCTATGACGATATATCTTTATCTTTTTTGTAATTTATTTTGCAATAGATAATCTATCAGATTTGTGTACAGGCCGGTCTACTTGGTGATTGATAGAAATACGTTTTATTGCAATGCTACTTTACACCGCGTATCAGGTGACTAATATCAGCTGATTGCCTGCAGACAAAACATGGCCGACCTGTCAGAAAACCAATGAGGAAAACGCTCTCTTTAGCATAATCGATTCCACTTTCTATCGGTTTTCGTCGCATACCCACCATAACTGTGAATACCTTATATAGTCAAGGTAAGTGTCACATCGCAGATGGAGAAAAAAGCTCTGTTTTGTTACTTAGAAACCTTGTTAGCTAGCTAGCTAACAGCTAGCAGCGACGTATACGATTTTGACCACAGACACGAACTTTCGTTGAGATGCCTGCTTGGGTGAACTAAGAAATCACGTAAAGAATCAGTTATCTTGGTTGAGGGTGTGAAAATGTTATGATTGTATTTGGCTACATTAGAATCAATAAAGATCCGAGTTCAGGTAGACTAGCTACCTAAAGCTTGCCAGCTATTGCCTTTTGATATCTTGCCAGGGCTTACTACAATGAACTGTTCAACGAAATAGCTTTGCTTGACAGGACAGAGACAGATAGCAACAGGTTGTGTGATTTCAGATGAGCGGGTTTCCCGACAGCAGTTTGTATGGCCCGAGTCAGAGCAACCCAAATGGGAAAGATGTGCAGATATGGGAGAGACCCTGGACACTTGACGAGATGCGACAAACAGGCGCGAATTGGTCACTTGCCGCCGATTCGGGGGTAAGTCACACATAAGATGTAGCCAGTTGTAGTAGTCTAATATTCATCTCTACCAAGGCAAGGCCGCATAGTCATTAAGTGCATTGGTTACCTGTTTTGAAAACAATTGTGGTTTATTGCAAAGACATGTCACATTATTACAATGCATTTTAACTGTAGTTCCCCTCTATAGCTCTTCCTGTTTCTTCAAGAATTCTCTCAGAGAATGCTTTCAAAGACTCATGAAATAGAGAAACAATTGGATGGACTAATCAGGGATACCAAGGCTACAGACTGCTGTCTCCACACTGTCTTCAACGATTTCCTTATGCTCTCCAACACACAGTTTATAGAGAACGTAGGTGATTTTGCATGGGAATTTTCTGATAATACATTATAACACAGAAGATGACCGTAGTTGTTTTTTTATAGAGAGTGTATGATGAGGAGGTGGAGGAGTCAGTCTCTAAGCCAGAGGTCCCAGAGAAGCAGCTTGAGCAGGTAAAAATCCTTCTCGATCCAACCTTTTTCAATCTACTCAACAAATCACAGTCCTAACGGCAGATTTTTGTTTCACTCAGGAAAAGACTCGTGAGCAGAAAGAGGCAGAGCTGATTCCTAAGATGCAGGAAGCAGTAAACTATGGGCTTAAGGTTCTGGATTCAGCCTTTGAGCAGCTTGACATTAAGGCTGGAAATTCAGACTCTGAGGATGAGGAGGCTTCGGACAGAGTGGAACCTATACTGGAGCCAAAGGTGGGTCATGGTGTACAACCTTGAAGCGAGCCCATTAATGACAAAATAAGTGCATCATGTCTGTCAGTATTATTTTTTTAAATCTCTTGTTCCCCCTCTTTCCCCCTTTTTGCTGTTGAATACTTTTCCTGACTTCAAACATACGATTTTCAGTTGTGTAACTTTTGACAGTTGGGCTGAGTCTTGTTCAAATTGCTCAACATAGGATATTGTGCTTTGCTGTTCTGCCTCTCTTTTTAACTTTGTCTTTGTTCAGGACCTGTATGTGGACAGGCCCTTGCCGTATCTTATAGGTTCGCAGCCCTTCATGGAGCAAGAGGATGTTGGACTTGGTGACCTCTCCAGTGAAGGTAAAGTGTACCATTATTGTTGTTTCAATCACTGAAGTGTTGGCTTTCTTTCGTGTTTGTTTTTTTTGTGTCAAGTTTTCAAATGGTTAAAAAAAACAATCTACCTCCAGAAATGTCAATAGACAGTGATCGAGACAGTGTAATGGAAAGCGAGGATGGCAAAGAAGCCGATGTAAGTTTTGGCGTTGTTGAAAGTACATTTTAGTAAACGCCACTGTATGTGGGTTTATTATGAGTAATCCGAATAATGTTTATTGCAACAGCAATCAGATATGGACTTTGACCAGGAGGATGAGGATCAAGGCAGCGTTAAGAAGGTGAGGTTATTTGTTCAAACCTTTCGTCGTAGGTCTGGGATGATTCATGACTCTGGCAGACCCAACCTATACCTAAAACACATTTTGATGTTTGGCCACAGAAATCATCTATGTTGAGCTTTGAAGACGAGGAAGAGGAGGATGAGGATGGTGATTCTGACATATTTGGAGAGTCAGACAAAGATGATAACGACGATGAAGAAAGAAAGGTCTGTTTTGTGACAGCATTTATCCAAGCGTAACAATCAAACACTGCACTTTAAGCATTTCATTTGACATGTTTCCTTTTTAACCCACAACAAAGTATTTGATTTACTAATATATGTATTGCGTTCAGAAAACGGGCTCTTCATCTTTCGCTGATGAGCTTGCTGCTCGAATCAAAGGCGAAACAGCCAGCAAGCCAGAAGGAGATTTTACATGTAAGTCTACTCATCAGTGTTGGTTATCATTTAGCTGTTTCATCCTCAGTTTGTGTTTGTTATAATGAGATTCTGTGCTGGTGTTTGTGATCGTAGCACGCCCCATCAGTGCATGCACATGAATGTATTCTTTCTTCCATGTCATGGTTCTGAAGCTTTATCATCTGCATCTAAGAAGAAGAGTAAAGGGAAGTCTGAGCCAAAACCAGCCAGAGTGCCAGGTAGGACTAGAACCATCCCATACAACCACTTCACATACCTACCCATGACATTTGTATGTTTTTATAATTTCCCATTCATTTTCATTGGAAAAGAACATAGTCACTCATCGTGTCTTGGATTACAAATAATATAGAGATGGCTAAGATATTCCATTTTCATCTGTGTTTGCAGTTTTTAAACACCTTACCTTTTTGTTTGCCTTTTTTAACAGCAGTTGACGATGACAGTAACCAGCTTTTCGAGCCGCCTAAGATGGAGGAGGAGGAGGAGTTCTCTCCGTTTGGAGGGAAAGGGGGCCTTTTCAGTGGGGGGAAGGGGCTGTTTGATGATGATGATGAAGAAGTAGGTTGATCTTTTCATACATCTCTCAAATAACATCCATTGCACCTGATCTAAAACAAACATTGAGAACTTGGTAGCTGTTCAAATTGTTTCATGTTTTGTTTGTATAGGGTGATCTGTTCTCTGATGCACCGAAGCATCCTGTAGCTGAAGAGAAGACAAAGAACACTGGCCAGACCTCAGGTAACAACCACCATCGATCACATTTCAGTCAACTTTGGAAAGTAAGATGCTAGTTGCGTGTAGTTGGGTTGAACTGAAAACAAAAAGGTTTTCAAAAACTTTGTTGGCCAGAACCTCCCACGCCTGTGAAGGAATAAAGCACCATCGGGTGCTGTTGAAATATTCCCAGGTTCCAGAACATGCTGGAAGGATAGCAGAATAGCTAGATGTATTAAATATAATAATATTAAGAACAAATCCATACAGATGATGCTTTCATACTGTTTACTTTCTTTTATAGACAAGACCCTGTTTGGCTTGGGTAACGATTTTGATTCAGTCGAGAACAAAGAGAATGGCAGTCCAGTGAAATCCAAGACACAGACAGCCCCTAAACAGACCTCCACTGGGGTTATGGGAGGACTGTTTGACGATGATGAGGACGACAACTTCTTCAATAGTAAAAGCCTGAAAAAGTCCAGCTCTGGTAAGCATGTATCTCCCTTCAATATTCCCTTATCATAGCAATGTAGGCTGAATCCAAACTTGACATTCATGTGCCTTGCTGTCTTTTCACAGCTGGACAGGAGAAAGCTAAAGTGAAGAAGACTGTGGATCTCTTTGGGGGAGATGATGAAGAGGGGGATATCTTTAGCGAGAGCGCCAGAGCTCCCCCACCTCTGCACAGCAAGAAGGAGGTGATTGACGAGCAAGTGAAAGAAGCTGCTCCAGAGAAGAAGGTAATGAGGCTTGCTAGCCATCACCTGCGTGTGGCTACCTTGACTAAGTAGGAGTGATTAATGGACGCTGTTGCTGTTTTTTCTTGTTTGTTTTCAGATGCCAGCAGGGGCCATCTCCATGTTTGGCCCGGGCACAAAGAGTCTACTCACTGAGGGTTTGAAGAAACGTCGTCCTTCCACCAGTGAGGAGTCTGATAAATCTGAAGAGGTTTGTTCAAATCTGATCTGGTCACTTGTCTCCTGTCCTTTCACCTCTGACGTGGGTTTCATTCATTACCAACTTCATTTTACTTGTTACAGAACGGTCCTCCCGATATCAAGGCAGCCCCTGCCAAACCGACTGAGAAACCCCAAACCAGGGGTCTTTTCTCAGATGATGAAGACACACAGGTATGGGGTATCTGTTTCTGGTAGAATGATGTCTCAAGTTATTCAACCCATCAGAAGGGGTCACACTCTAACCCATTCACCAATTATTGATTTAATAATTAGCATGACGCGTAATTTCACTAAAACATTTTCTTTTGCTGGTTTGTAGATATTTCCCACCATCCCTAAGAGTCAGTCCAAGCCTGAAACATCCAAGTTCAAAGCAAACAATGCCCCTATGTCCCTATTCAACGATGAGGAGGAGGAGGAGGAAGAGGTCAGCAAATGTTCAACAACCAAAAAGTGACTATTCAGTCAGAGACACGTCTTATAATTCTATCTTTGTTTTATTGCACAGGATCTGTTTGCATCTGCTGAAAAGTCCAAATCAAAGCAGGTTAAAGCCAGTACATCCAAAGGCAAGAAACCCCTTTCCAGCTCCCTCTTCAGCGATGACGAGGTAACCATAATCCATCCATGCACCTTAAACCGTGTAATGGACCACACAAACACATGATTGCCCAGGTGTGTGCTGTCGCTTCACTGACATGCGTGTGCGCATTGCTTTGTGTCAGGACCAGTGGACGAGAGACCAACCCATTGTGGGTGCACCTGAGGCTAAACCTGGAGGGATGAAGCCTAGCGTCAGCGCTCCATCCAGTCTCCCTGGTGTCAAAGCATCCCAGAAAAGCAGCCTCTTTGACGATGACAACGATGACCTCTTTGGTGCTGTTAAGGAGACAAGGTGCTCACACTTGTACCAAGCTGTTATTTTCCAACACCTGTGCAACTCAGTTCAACTGTAACGTCTAATGACAGCACACTTCTCTTAAATGCTTACATTGTTTTGTACCCCACCCCCCCAAAAAATTGTTAATGCAGTCAAAAGAAGCCACAGCGAGTATCTCTTCTATTCCAAGACGAGGATGAGGATGTTGACGATAAAGGATCTCTCTTTGGTTCCAAACCAGCAGTCAACAACAACACTCCACCACCTGTTGAGAAAGCACTGCAGGTTTTGTTCATTTACGTTGTGTGACCTGCTTTTCTATAGTGATATCTATAGTGATTTCCATCCTTCTAACTCTAATTTCACTATTCTGTCTGTACTGTGTGCTCAGCCACCAGCCTCTGTTGCAGCTTCCAAGGTCCCCCCCCTCTCAGATTTCGAGAAAGTGGCAGCTCCCCAGGAGAGGACGTCCCCAGGGGAAAAGACGGTCGCACCGGAGAAGAAACCAGACGTGCAGTCCTCCTCGTCACTGCCAGAAGCTAGCGAGGCAAAGAAGAAGCCCATAGGGGCTGTGAGTCTGTTTGGGGGGATTGATGTCCTGGCCAAAAAAAGAAGCAAGAGCCCATTGGACGAGCCCGATGGTGAAGATGATTTCCTGTTTAAGGACAGCCGTGTGGAAAAGGAAAAGGAAAAGGAGGAGGAGGACATTAAAGCCAAAAACAAAACGCTAAGTCTGTTTGATGAAGAAGATGATGATTGGACTGCCCCTATATCCATACCCAGTTCAAAACCAGATTCCCAAAACGTACAAAAGGTTTGTCTTTTGTTTTTGTAATCTCTATGTGCTTTTTTTATTCCTGCATCTCTTTAAAAAAAAGCTCCTGTGTGACTTGAGGAAGTGCTTGTAACTCCTGTTTGTGTTGGTGTGTTAGGCTGCAGAAGAGCGACCTCACACCAAGAGCACAGGGGTGTTCCAGGATGAAGAGTTGCTCTTTAGTCAGACGCAACAGAAAGACAATGACCCTGATGTTGACCTATTTGCAACACCGGCCAAAACTGTGGTGAGTCAAAATGGTACAGTATCTACCAAATGTGTGTTTTAAGTCAGTAGAATGGTGATGTTATATGTGTATTGTGTATTCTAGAGTGCCAAACCCAGCTCTTTAAAGTCATCAGCACCCACACTGTTTGTTGATGATGATGACGATGACCTCTTCAGCTCCAAAGCACCACCTCCGGTACAGAATCACACACAAACGAAGAATAATTTTGTTCAGTCTTGATATTTGATTGGACTTAGTTGATGAAGTTACACCCTCACAACAGCCATGCGCAACCAGTATTAACAATGTGACCTCAATGTTTTATCCTTGATTCACAGAAAGTCGCAGATAAACCTAGAAAACCCACACAAGAAGAGTCAACTTCCAAACCTGTTGTCACAGTAGCAGTCCCAGAGTCTCAGGTACTGCTCATTTACTGTATTAGTCCTCTCACACGGCAAAGACCGCTAAGTAGCTTTTGAAGCTCCAAATAGAATGTCCTATTACTTGACAACTCAAAGTTGAGGATATACTGTGTTTGTCCATTTGCTATTGGTTTTAATGTTGTTAAGTCTCTTCTTTTACTATTAATATTGAGTTTCTGAACTGTAATACCAAATGATTATACCAAACAAATGATGGCTGAGTATAGTTTCTGAATTTTTTTTGTCATCCAACCACACAGAAGCCTGCTACAAGCCCTGTAAAGGCTAAAGAACCTTCGTCACAAATTGGAAAAATTAAAGTAATTTTTCATGTACTTCGATGCCACACCTTTACATTGTCTCAAAGTTTCCTCTGCAAGCTCATGTCAAAGGATGGCTTGTCTTTGAGTACCTTTCAACTGCTGAATGCTGTCTGATCCTCCTTTTTTCTCGCTGCACTGTGTATTTTATATTCCCTCACTTTTCAAATCATCTGTAGTATTGCGTTCTCCTTATCTCTGGCATTTCTGTGTGTGTAGAGCATACTTAATAGTTCTTTGCTTCAGGCAGCCAGAGACGGCTAGAGAGTGCGACTATGTGACAAAGACTGTCTATATTTCTCAGACCAACCTGCTCATCAATCCTGCAACACTACTTCCTGGTGCTGTTCCCTGTATTCCTGGGGGGGTCAGTGTACTCCCCGGATTGGCGCCTGCCGCTTCTTTGGGGGGACTCAGCCACAGCCCTACACCCAGCCTGGTCTCCAGCTCTAGCCTTAGCCCTGTCTTCCCGGTGGGGGGGGCCCAGGCAGCCACTGGTGAAGGGGTGAGCTTTGACAGCCCTGCCCAGGTTACCACGTTGCAGAGTGCAAACAAGGTAGGTTGTGGTTCCTTTTGACACTTGGGGGTTTTTGTTTTGGGGGGTTTTTCACGCTAATCTTCGAAAAGTCCTTGCTGTCTAACCAGTCTCTGTCTGTAGGGACGTACCAAAGGCTCTGTCCGCCGTCGACCTCAGTCCAGAGCTGCAAGGCAGCAGTCAGCTCAGAACTCCGTAGATCAAGATGAGGAGAACCAGGAAGGCTCTGGGCCAAACCCTGTCCATCCCAAGCCAGTGCTACCCAACTCATCCCGGCTGTCGCCAGACCTGTCCAGTCCAACCTCACCTAGTCCAAGTGACACAGTGCCAACCACTGCCCTTCCCTTCCAACCCCCACTCATAGATGTTAGCCCTAAACCCTCACTCCTCACACTGCCTGTGTCTACTAACACTCAGAAGACAGAATCTGCCAAGAGCAAGCCTAAAGTTTTGCCCCCTCCAGATGAGAATGACCTGTTTGGATCTGATGGCCTGTTCGGGTCTACACCAGCCCCTAAGTTAACTACCCCCTCCATCAAATCTGTAACGACAACTAAAGAGGCTCTGGCAGGCGGCAGTGAGGCTGTAAGCAAGGGAAAAGGGAAGGATACAGCTCCCTCCATCTTTGACGATCACGGTGACAACCTGTTTCAGAAGGTCAAGCCAAGGTCATCTCAGAAAACCACAGCTTTGTCGTTCCTTGAGAAAGAGGATGATGAAGAGGATATCTTTGGGTTTGGTAAGGGCTCCAACCCCACAGCTGCCCTTCACTCAAGCGCAAAATTGACCAAGAAGGACATTTTCCAGGTATGCTCAAAAGTATTGTTCATTTTTGTATGTGTTTCATAGGTCCTCTTGTTTAAATATTTCCTTGGTCTGTCTTCTCTTTTTCCCAGGATGAAGTGGATACTTTACCGCAAACTAATAAGAAACACACTGACAAACCTTTGGATGCCAGCTTGTTTGATGACAATGTAGACATTTTTTCTGACTTGACTTTAACTTCAAAACCAAAAGAGAAGCCATCCAAAAAGAAAGTGGAAACAAAATCAATATTTGGCGATGACATGGGTGAGTGTAATGCACTATTAATCAAATAGTACCTATTTGACTGCTGTTCTCATGATTAAATTTAATTTGGTTAATTTAACAGATGCTTATAACCAAAATGACATGCAGTGTAGTGCTCATAGAAAGTACAGCAGGGAGATTAAGGATCGGGGTGCATAGATATCATCAAATTCAATATAATTAATGTATAATATTATATAAATTCAGTATTTCTTTCTTGAATCATGGAATATAACTGACTAATGTTTCATGTATTTGGTAAAGATGACATCTTCTCGTCGGGCACTCCAAAACCAGTGGCAAAGACTTCAGTTAAACCTAAGAAAACCGCTCCTGCACCAGACACCAGTGCAGCAGAGGATTCAACAGGCAGCATATTTGACGATCCACTCAATGCTCTTGGTGGAACCTGAACTGTTTCGGTTTGACTTTTTGGCAATTATACCATTGTGCGAATTTATGAGGGAGGGTAGATCATTCTAGGATACCACCGCTTATAGATTATATAATATCTGATTCATACCCTTGGGAGTTCAGAGAATATATTTTGATCAACTTCCAACGGCATTTACAAGCATTTTCTTAACAGTATCATGTAACACTAAAGAAATGCCGTATGTGTTAATTTTTATTTGGTAGGTCTTCACATGCATATCCAATATATGCAAGCATATCCATAAGGTCTGCAGAAATTAGTAGTGATCCAAATGATTTAATTGTTGGAGTCCATATTTTAGCTTTGCTTACTCAAGATTGTTTATCCGGTGCCATATCTCAATTGAGATCAGTGTATTTACTTGCTGTCCTAGTAAACTTTCAGCTGTTTGTTATTAATAATAAATTGTACCATTTCTTAACTTTGCCTGTAAGTAATTAATGTTTTTTTTTCTTTCTAAAATGAAATATATTTTACTAAATGAGAAGTGTGTGGTGATTTAAAATGCATATTTCAAAAAGGTTAAATAATGCAGCAGGAATACAAGAGTAGACAGCGGTTTTGTGAAGCACTTCATTATCGTTAAATGTACATGATTCTTTCCTTTTTCTTGACATTCAAGACAGTACACGTTAGTGTTAGCATATGTGCTCTACGAATACTAATAAAAAGGTTGTCTTCGCTATGAATTGTCTGTGTTTAAATTATTCTAATTACAGTTCTTTAGAAGTGGGGTTTGTTGGACATGTTAGAACATAATTGTAAACCATACTTGTGCGCTTAACTGTGTTACCTAAACATTCATTGTGTGCAACAATAATGTGTTGGCCTACACCTTAAGTCAGTGACTACTAAATAATTGGCTTTATTAAAATAAATCAGTTAATTACATTTTTTTTATAGAAACCTTGAAAAAAAACGGACTTCTAGTGTGTTAAAACCAAAGATCACATATTTGTAGTTCACGTCTCATTTTCATAGCGAGGGAATAAAAGGGCATTGGTCATTTACATATCGATGTTGTCCCGCCCAGTGTGTATCTAGTTATACATTACGTCATTTTGTGGCTTCGTTGTCAATCAGGTGATGTCACAATGAGCTTGTTCTAGCCGCCTGTGTATGTGTCAGGTGAGATGAGTTTCCGAAGACCTCAAAGGATTTACACTACTTCTGGTAGTTAGGCTGGTTACAAGGTAATAGTCATTGTACACGCTGCTATATTTTGACTCGTAATGAGATTGCTATCTATTTATTGTCAACCTTAACTAAAGCCAAACCTGTGACTAGAGTGGCGCTAGCTAGCATCTTGCTAACGTTAGGCAACTTGCCAGCTGCATCGAGCCAAGGGTAGCCATTGTTTGAGTTGTAAAGCTACAGTATATGGTTGGCTAGCTAGCCAGTTAGGTTCTCGATAGCTACTCCAACGGCCTGGTTTCGCATTGAAAGTAATTTTACAGTTTGTTGACAATGGAACGGAAATACAACGATTCTCTTTTACATCCACTGTAAAACCATTATTCGTCTGGGTACTTCTGATTCGAATGACATTGGAGTGTGGGACGGCTGCCAGCTCCATCCACTGTGACGTACTCGCCTCTTGCCAAACTCCGTAGCAGTAGGACCTTCTTGGGATGCTGATACAATGAGTCCACGATGGCTTGCTAGGAGCCGTGAGCACGCTAAATCAGTTTAAGGATATTATCAATGGGTTGATAGTAGTCGTATTTGTTTTTCGGGTGGGTGTTGGGAGTTTAGCTGATCTACACTTCATTCCTTTTGAGTAACCTTGGTTGCTCTTGCTTCAGAATTGGTTAGTTGAGATACTAGATGGTGATACTAGCTACATTCCACTGTCAAGCTGATTTGAGGAACTCTGGTACTAGTAGTTCACAGCTAAATATTTAATTGGCTTCACACATTACAATTGGTGTATTTCTATATTCATGTCAACGTGGCTTGCTAGCAAGATCATTTAGTTGTGTATGCTGTGTGATGAGAAATAGCATCGTAACATTCGATAATCAAACGGACTAGATTCACGGTTTGATGCCATACACCTTGTTAACAGCTGGTCAATTTCAGCTATACTCCAAACAGCAGATTGGCATGTCTGGGCCTTTGCTCAGATACTCTAAATTTTTAATTAATACCTCTTGATCCTGATGTGACTCATCTATCCTAAAGGGTTGTTGTACATGTGGATTATGTGAAGAAAACTAATAATGAGACCATATCACGCATGCTAATTGACAATGGGCCAAGTTGTAGGTGCTCCTGTTGGTGTGCTTGTTTGGGTTGTCAAGGAAGTGCTTAGCTCCTTAACAGTAACTGGCAGTCCTGTTCAGTTACCCAATTTCATTATAACACCGATCAGGCTAGGTGAGGTCGTTGATGCACAACAGTTGAACAGTGTGTACAAAAGTAGTTTTGTAAGGGATTTTTTACATATTTGTAAAAAGTTGTAGTCACAATAATATTTTGAATACGTGGTTGATAAGAAGTTTGTGTTTTGGTGCAGGCTTTGCAGTTGACCTACCCTTCAGTTGTGATTTATGTGGCACCATTTTTTTTGTCTTCCTCTCTCCACAGCTGTGGTCATCTTGCATGATGTGTATCTATGGTGACAGTGGCGAGCAGCACCTCTCCTTATTACCCTCTTCCTGGGTCAGACTCCATCCTCCTCCCTCTCCCTAAAGCTTCCCCCTGGACACTGGCCCTATTAAGCCCCCCAATATGGCCGACAGGAAGGAGCCGCCTATCTACAATGATGACAACGTGGGGTCCTTCCACTACAAGCTGCCCTTCTACGAAACCATGGAGCTCTTTATCGAGACCCTGACAGGAACCTGCTTCGAGTTGCGCGTCTCGCCGTTTGAAACCGTCATATCGGTCAAGGCCAAAATCCAGAGGCTGGAAGGTATTGTGGCATCTACTGCTGGTATCTATAGAAGGTGGTGGGGAAGATTAAATGCCTATTATCTGTTGAAGAATGGCACACTGTTAAAAATAAAAATCTGACCTTTCTACGTATTCACTTAGTAAGTGCAACTGATCTCAAACACATTGAAGCACCCCTCAGATTGTCGTTCCAAACTTGTCAAATTCCCAGTTTCCCAGACAAGGATTAAGCCTAGTCAGAAAGAGAGAAAAAAGAGAAATTGAATGAACATCCCCCTTGAAGAAGTTTGAAGTCCAGGACTAGGCCAAAATCTCTGTCTGTGAAAATGGGCTTAAATGAGACAAGGGGCCATTCTGTAACAGCCTCCCATATTCAATCCACAACACAATCGCTTGCCCTCATCCTCTATCAGGCCTCATCTCCCCTTCACTTGTCGTTGGGCCCATGGAACGCATCAGTTATATACAAATTCCAAGGGTCTTCATCCATCTCCTTGTGTGGGTGCGTGCGTTTAGCTGTGATGCAGTGCCGGGTGAGGGATGGGAGTTACTGTGGACTGGAACTTCATCTGCAGAGTACTAGACATTGTGAAACAGAGCTACAGCCTGTTCCATTACATGAGCATGGGAGCGTCGGCGGTGGAAAATGTTGGCTGCCTCGGATATGATCCCTTTGCTATTTTACCATGTTAGGCTAGTTACTATGGACATCTAGTTACATGTACATCAAGCAGGTTATTTCTTCTGCAAATAAGATGTATTTGTGTTATCTAAGTAGTTATTAAAACTTATTTCAATAATAAATCAATCATATATTTATATTTTTTAATTGCACAAACAACATGTAAATGGTGTTGCACATTAATTGACAGCCAACACAAATAGGCACGTTCATATAAAGACTTGCTGTACTACAACCTAAAATAGTTTACAACCGTAGAAGCATTAGTCAAAATATAACTGACTATCTGCTTGTTTCCTCAGTTCACAGATTAAAATATTATTTTTATTTGGACCAATATCCTATTGGTTGTGATTATAAAGCACAAGCTGTCCAGGGTTTTGTCTTTGCCGGTCAAGGCGCCGTTCTGTTTCCATGGCAGGTTTTCCAAGCATTTTTCTTCTTTTTTTTACTTTGCTCTGTTCTTTTCCTGGGTGTAGCTGCGTGCTTTATGGGAGTGTGTAAGGGGGGGTGTAATGTCTAGCCATGTCTGCAGAAAGATGATAGATACCCTACATTGTACTGGCCGTCATTCAGCTCTGCAGTTGCTCGCTCACCAAGCCAGTGTAGCTAGACGAAGCAGTCTGTCTGGCTGCAGTTTATTATGCTTCTGAGAATTTTTTTTTTGTGGAATTTAGCTGTTTTCTCTTGTGGATTGTTGGCTTGCGTGGATTGTTTTACACATCCATCTCCTTCTTTGAGGACGCAGCATGACCCATTTTTCTCTCTCGCTTTCTAGTTGTATCTCCTGAGGGGGGCATATGTGAGCTATTTCTGAAGTGTTGTTCCTTTTCCACGTGTCTATCCTGCATACACAACTGCAGTAGTGGAAATGTGTAGACCTAGTCTCCGAACTCAAGTTGTTCTTGCCCCTCTCTTTTTGAAGGCATTCCTGTTGCCCAGCAACATCTGATCTGGAACAGTCTAGAGCTGGAGGATGAGTACTGTCTGCATGACTACAGGTGAGTCTACCGTCAACAGTAAAAAAAAAATATATATATATATATATTTTTTCTTTCCCTCCCCCTGTCTTAGTAGATGTATATGGGTGTCTAACATGCCCGAAGCTTTCAGGTGGAATTATTATGAATGCTTGTCACTTCACTTTCAACATGAAAATGTCTGTATTCTACAACCATGAAGAATTGGGCTCGTAAAACGGGGTGGAGTGAGGAGGGGGCTGGAGATGGACGTTTGTGTAGAGGGAATGTCACAATGAGGAATTTTAGGCAGTCTGAAGTGAATCTGGAAGCCATCCACAGGAATGCTGTTTATTTTTAAATCAGTCTGATCTGTTTTGTGGACTGAAGCAACTCTAGAATTTAACCTCGTCAATTGTGCATACACCCCACAAAATGATGAACTGGATACAGACATGCATGGAGTTAGATTGTCACAATACATACCTCCAATGTGCTTTTGTTGGTCAACTGTAGTATTGCCGAAGGCTGTACTCTGAAGCTGGTCTTGGCCATGAGGGGAGGTCCCATCAACACAAGGAGAGGTAGGGTCGGTTTAAGTTGTGGTGCTGCTGTGTGCTGCATTCCTACTGGCTACACGTTGAAGTACTTCTCTTCCTCCCTCTCAGTTGCCATGGAGGACCCAGGAAAGGAGATGTCTGACCTGATGGATGGGGCCACGGAGGAGGGCTGGGAGAAGAGCCTGCCCAACAAGCAGGTCACCTTCTTGGTCTACCGCGAGGGGGACCAGCTCAACTTCTTCCGCGTTGTGGACAGAGGGGACGGTACTCTTACCCCTGTCTCTGAAGCACTCGGGTAGCTCTTTTATGTAGTTATCATTTAATCTGTCACTTTACTAGTTTTCCTCTGTCAATCCGTATCAGATTTGATTAATATATGCAGTTCTGTGATGGTTGTAATTGAGGCCCATGCCACTGTATTCCCCAGCGGTGGTTCTGTCTGTAATGTTTACGGTGAGGAGGAGGATGATGGGGAAGGCATGCTGGCTGGTCAGCAGACCCTGGAGAACTCCATCACCATGAACAAAATGAAGCTGCTCAAAGCCAAGATGGAGGACATGAACCTCAACAAGAAGGTAAAAGACCAGATATACTGCCATTCTTTACTGAATTCTCTGCAAAGTGCTTTGTCTCGTAACAGCCATCTTGCCTTCTTCCATCAGCCCAAGAAGTCTGCTAAATTGAAACCGCGGCCCCCCGTCGGACCGCGGCCCTGCAGTGACACCTTTCCCCTGAGCACAAGAAACCATCGACTTTTTCACGTTCTTCCCCAAATCAACCCTTCCTGTCACTCCAACACACAGTTACCTCCAATCCGAGACCACAGATCCATAAGCCCCTCTCGTCTTGCTACTGCCATCCCCTCTGCTCATTTGTCGATTACCAGACGCGCCCCACCTACTTTCACTTCCTCATCCTGTTACATGCTTCAGGAGGAGGAGCCATGGGATTCCGGTGCTGCATTTGCGAAGATCCGTCCCCCGCCTAAAGTTTCACGGCTCGACATTGGTGGCACCAGGCTCATGAGGGATTGTGTGTATCCACAGCTGCCTGCCCTCTCCACCAGGGGCCAGGCTGACGGAGCCATGGAAGGCCATGACGCCATAGGGAACGCTCTCGGAGCAGGCTTGACCGAGGACGTCATTGGCTTGAAGGAGTCAGGGGCCTTGTATGGTGACCTACTTTCGGACCCTTTGAGTCTGGATGTGTCTACCCCAGAGAGAGGCCCAGGGAGTCTGGAAGGTATAGGAGCCCTGGATGTAGGGGAGCAGCACCAGCTAGCTCCCACCCCCACGCTGCTTTCTCAGGCAGTGGGCTCCGGAAGTCTGGGAACCCTGGAGTTAGCACCTTCTGATGGTCTAGCCAGTAGAGGTGAGAGGACCCAGCTGGGCAACGCCTTCCATATTAACCCTGCTGCTCCGCCCCTCTCGACCACCTCTCCGGTTCTTGCCTCTCGACAGTTAACTCAGCCCTTTGAGTTCAACTGTACCTCTACCCTACTGTGCCCCAGCCCCCCGACACGATCCGGCACTTGGCTGAAGCCCGACGGCCCAACCCCACTCCCCTCCTCTCCTTCGCGCGCCTCTCATTTCCATGGCATCAAGGTGGACTCTCGGAGCAGATGTCCGGAGATGATCTCCAAGAGTGATGCTAGGGGCATCACTTTGATGGCCAACCAAGCCTCTAAAGAACCCACAGGCTCACTTCGAAAATCAGACCTGTTGGCCCTGGCATCCAGGACTGCGGACAGTGGCGGGGAACCCCTCAGTCCAAGCCTGGGGCTTGGCTTGGGGCTGCCTTCAGTCGGCACATCTGGTCTGGGCCGATTGGGTTCCGTGGTCCCCTCCAACGTCCACCTCCTCCAGGATGATCTCATCAGACGTATGTCTCCCTTGCACAGAGCAGCAGCCTCCTACATGGTAAGCACTGAATTATACCTCAGCCTAATGTCTACTGTAGTTGTTCTGTTGTCCTAAATACCTTTTACAAGCTCCCCTCTATTTACAGTCCCCAGCTACTCTTGGATCAGCTGGTGGAGTTTCCTGCTCAATAAGGAAATTAGGTATAGTAATCTGGATGTGGACACACACAACATACACACGGTATACTGGAAAGTAACACTGTCTGAAAGCTAGTATTAGTGCAAGGGTTGTGCACAGCAGTGGTGCCTGACTGG
Organism: Plecoglossus altivelis; assembly: GCA_036571765.1. Classification (NCBI taxonomy): domain Eukaryota; kingdom Metazoa; phylum Chordata; class Actinopteri; order Osmeriformes; family Plecoglossidae; genus Plecoglossus; species Plecoglossus altivelis. The sequence continues at coordinate 5,106,682 of BROE01000016.1, forward strand.
AAAGTTTGAATTGTTGTTGTGCACGTGTACAGTGGCCCAGCGCGGCATCTGTAGTCTGGTCTGACTGCCGTCTTTGTGCCTGCTCTGCGACGTGGTGTGAGAGGCCACCAACACACATCCCGCTCAGTGAACAGTTCCCTGACCCAGGGTTACTGCTAGACTGAGTACCACACACCCACACAGACGCAGGAATTCAGTCTGAACACTGGTGTGTTTAGTGAAAACAAGCACAAGGCATGTGGTATGAGAACTGCACTGTGGCACTGCATGAGCATACGTATCTGTAGTGATACAGCTGCAGAATCATCCTTAGCGACAGGAGAAGCTTATGAATTCACACCACACACATACAGTATAATAAAATTCCACAGTTGGTTTTATGACTGCAAAACAACATGGCAGCACTGAGTACTGAGATTAAACATTTAGACTAAAGAAAATCTCTCTACCTTATGATTTTGCTAAATAATTTTTAACTCTTCACTTTTTTTGGGGGGGGGGGGGGTTCAGTTCAGTGTGCGTGAATCTTAAGGTCTGTTGTTGTAAATGGAGGCGAGGGAGTGACACCTAGAGCACAACAATGCAGATCACAGTCGAGAACACAACAAAAAAACTCTCATAAGCCCACTAGCCAACTGCGTCTGTTCCCACTTTGCCGTCGCAACACTGGGATGTGTCTTTATCTAATCCATGGCACTAGTTTCTGTGCACCTGCCAGGCTTGTGAACGCTGTGTGTTGGCCCTGTCCACAAACCTTAACTGACTTGAGTGGGGAGCGACACGCACTATTGTGTCAACGACTTGGCAATGGTCTTGTGCTACTAGCAGATTGTGAACAAGTACAGAATATATATCCCAGGATAGTAAGTGACAGGTTGTAAAGTCAGGTGCAATCATTCCCCAGTACGTAGACATTGGACTTTTAGTTAAGTTTATTTTTTGCAAGTGGGCCCACTAGTGTTAAAGAATGAGGGAGGATGTACTGGATGAGTAGTTCTAGTTCTACTCACCCTCCCTTGGTTCTCTTCTTACTCGCTTGTCTCATCCCCAAGGCACCCCATCCTATCACCTACCTCCAGTGAAAGCTCCTTTAGGCGGTAAGAAGAAGAACGTCAAGCACTGCTTTCTCTGTGGGAAGAAAACTGGCCTGGCCAACAGCTACGAGTGCAGGTACCTAAAACGTTAATTTTCTCCACTCTCTATGGAAACATCCCCTCCACATCTTTTGAACTCATCCTTCTTTCACTGGGTAGTGGGCCACAGTTTGCCACTTTCTTCAACTGCTCCTCCCTGCTGTCTCTACATTGTTACTATGGTTCTGCGACTCGTCAAGAGGGTCCCCTCTCTGCCCTTGCTGGGAGCACATAGAGCCTAATGCAACATTACGCAACTCACATTGTAAAATTCCAACACAAGCTGCCTTGCGGAACATAGTCATGGTGCGTTCAAAAATTTGCTTCCATTCAAGGTGATGATAAAGCAGCTTCGTGTGCGGCCAGCACATTTCTGGGTACGACAGTTTGTCTGTTTGCAACCTATTGGGTTTGGCCACTTCATCGGTACTGATGAGTAAACAAAGAACCAGGAGGTTATCAACCAGCTAGCATCAAAGGAAATGAGGACATAAATCTAAGTTTGACTCGGTGCGCACTTTAGAACAATAATCAGGCTCTTGGGGTTGTTGATGATGAAACATTGTGACGCGTTATTGAACGACTCATCTTACCATAGCCGTGTCCCATTACCATTATTACAAAATCCAGTTGGCAGTTGAAAATTGACTTTCGTCTCCCATTTCAGTTCCTCAATGATGAACTGAGCGTCCAATGACTCAGTGGCGACAACAATCTTTGATAAATCATCAGTAACTCGGCAGTATCTATTAGTGATTTAATCAGTTTACTGAAACTACGGTTGTGAGTTCTCTAAAGCATATGATTTAAAAAGTTCTTTTTCATAGGAATCTGGTGTTGTACAGACTACCATAATATATATTATTATTATTATTATTTTAACATGCAGTGCTCCTCCTCCAGGTGTGGCAACAATTTCTGTGCCACGCACCGCTATGCAGAGACCCATGACTGCACCTACGACTACAAAAGCACTGGAAGACGCTTCCTTCAGGAGACCAACCCCATCATCAGTGCTCCTAAACTGCCCAAGATCTAACCTAACCTCTCCAAAACAGGCCCCCTCACTCCGTGTCGGAGGGAAGGATGAATTAAACTACAGATTTAGGGAATTAACAACAACAATAACAATAATAATAATTATAAAAAGAATAATAGGAAATGAGCTTTTCACCACTGTGCTTTTTATCACCATGTTTTCTGAAATTGTGTCGAAAAGCCAAGTTTGAATAGGCCAGAACAGCACAGGCTAGGTAGCTATTCCCTTTTGACAATGTGATTGGTCTGATTTTGCATTGTTGACTTTCTTACCCCATAGCAACAACAAAAAAAGTGTGCATGTATATTTTCCATTGTTGACTTTCTTACCCCATAGCAACAACAAAAACATGTGCATGTATACAAGTCGTTTTTTGTTACATCATATGCACGATATCAAGCATTTATCTATTTTTTATTGTTTGTTGGGTGTTTTGTTTACTTAAAATAGGAGTACAGATACATTCATGTGACAAGTCTTTGAGAGATGCACTTTAGAATTATTATATTTGTATATCAACGTTTGACTTCTTCTCATGTGGTCTAGGGTCTTGCATTATTGTGTCTTTGTATGAAGTGTTTTTACATTGTCAGATATCATCTTTTTTATTGATGTACAGAGCCACCCTTCATTTCCCTGTTACTATGGGCACATTCACAATGGACATGCATAGCCTTCACTGGAAAGAATTGGTTTCATTTTTAAATGGGGCAAATACTGTACACTACTTTTTTGTTAGATGCTTTGAGACAGAATAGTTCATAATCCATTTTGACATAAGTATGCAAGTGGTATGCTGCATGTGAGCTGCGTACTTTAAGGAGATGGGAGGAAGGGCTTCCTGTTTGTCAATATGAACTAAAGTGAATGCCATTAGAAGTGTCTTGTAAGATTTTTCTTTGGTTAAAAGGAAACTGCACAGCTTTTGAGTGTTGTCACAGTGGCAATTGGCGTTTGATTTAATAAATTACGTTTATATCCCATACACGTGCTTGGTTAAAACTTTGTAATCATCTACAATAATGGTGTTTCTTTAACTCAGTGTTCCTAAAATGTAGTACATTTTGTGTCTTTAATTTCTATTATTTAATTCAATTGTTTGTTGTTCTTCCTGTTCTCCGCACCTGCATCCATGTCATTAAGATTCTTTAGAAAGTGTGATATGTAGTGTGCAGTACACACTAATGTACTTTTAAGGTAGGATGGAGCTTCGGGTCTGTAGAACATCCCTGGCTGATTCATGTCACAGAATAGCCTGACTTCTGTAAAACCAGATGATTGGCCAGTGGGTGTTTCTTAGCAACAAGCTAGGTATTATTAACCTCTGGAATATGCAATTTGCCATCATAGGTAATGTTAGTTATAGACTCAATATGTTTTGACTTTGACAAGAGCATTCATGTTGTTACATCACAATATAGAGTATTTATAACCAGGACATAATTTAATGAGGTAGACCAAACACTCTTTTCAAAATACATTGACATTGATACTGAAGCAATGACATTGAATTAATAATAAATGTAGTGACTGAAATGTAGAGGTCCACGTTTTCCGTATCAGTGAACGCAATATGGTGTATGGATTGACCCCTTGAACTGCCATTGTCTTGGAATGTCTGTGCATGTGTTTGAAGAGGTGGAAAACTGAGATGAGGTCAAGGCAAACTTGTCCTTGGTGCAGGAGAAGACCACATCCAGGGAGTCTAGTTCTGATCCAGTCTTCTAGAATGTGAGGAATTAGATAGGAGACTAAAAACAGCTATAAAAACCATAATCCTGCCAATCAAAAGGGAAGGTGGGTGTGTACTCGTTGAGTACTGTAACCAGATCTACCCCGTCAGGGTTTTAACTGCTCAGTGTATTTGTGGATGCTATACAAAATAAATCAGATTAAAAGATTCACATATTGAATGTTGAAAATCAAAGACTCTTATTTGTCAAAATTAACCGACAGAAACACAAGGTATGGAAGCATGTCTGAGAACATTCTGGTACATTTTCACTTTCAGGGGTGAGAGCACACAGCTAAAGCAGAAGTGTAAATGCGTCTTCACATTACTGGAAAAGGTGTTCCTCTTCTGCAAGAATTGTGTGGAAATCCTTATCAGTGTTCCCTTTCTGTAAACAGTGGACTATCGATCAGTGGAAAACATTGTTTTCGATGTCAATTCATATCATTGCCACAAAGAGGATGAAAAACTGAAATAAAACTGACAGAAATAATCCCAATTACAACGTATCATAGATAATCTGTAAAGATTATTTTGCAATCTTTTCAACAGACATTTTTTTTGTAATTCTGGATAATATTTACAATACAATTTTGTTTTTGAAATTGTTCAATGTTATTCCAACTGTGGAAGATTTTGAGAGTATGCACTTGACTCTTAATAATGAATAAACCTGCAGCTATTTTGCCTGACATAAAGGGATACATTTGGGTCTGCATGTGGCATAATGTGCAACGTCACATAAGGGCAAGAAGTCCATTGTTGAAGTATGATAAGAGGTGATCAAGCAGGACCTGTTTAACAGGTTGATCTCATAAGGAGTTACGAGTAGATAGAGCTCAAACTGTACACAAACGCATGAATACACAGACAGCCTGTGTAAGCTCTTCACAATATCTTGATAGATTTAACATCCTCCATGATCCAACTCTTCCTACTGAAAGGCTGGAGTATTTCGGTTAACACACAGGACAGCTCTCTCTTTTCCTGCTTCCCATTCCCGCAGTTTCTTTCAACACCTAGTGGGCAATCATCTAACTTGGTGTCTGTACTCTTTCAAAGTCTCTTTCCTCCGAGTTCTAATCAGTCACCTGCAGAATAGTGAAGAATGAACAGCTTGCAGTGCGTTCATACACTGGCAGACATGGCTCTAGTCAATACATGTATGCCTCATTCAGCCTCTGAATGGACCAGATATGTATGCATATCAGTGCATGCCCTGCTCAGATGTCGGCATTAAGATGGCAGAATTAGATTTTTGTGAGCTGGTTCTAGAAATAGACAGATTTATTAAGATAGTCATAGACCAAATGATCTGGATTACGTGAGGAGTTTCTTTGATTAAAATGAAGAGAGGGTTCACATTTAGTTATAATGTCTGTGTATGTACTGTATAATCCCTCATTTGGGAGACAATACAGACTATATCTGTTTCTCAGATATACACATCTCTTTAGCATCCTCAGTACATGCTCTCCGAGGTGCCTGCTCACTCCAGACAGAAAACAGAGGCCCTGTTGTCCTTCCCCAAGGAGGGAGAGACAGACTGTGAATTAGTAATAGGAGCAAACACAAAGACAGGTCTCAGATAGATAAAGCTGGGCTTTGAGTCAACAGAGGATACATTTGCTTCAGTAGGCTACCCTTCACCTCTAAAAGCCCGCCAGTTAGTGAACGGTGGACACTTGATGTGACATTCCATTGTTTGACATTCAATGTTGCATTTCCACGGTTCGTTCTTAACTATATGCAGATGTAACCTATGTCATAATATAAATGAGGCAGTGTTTTTTCGACATTATGTGCGTCAAAGAGGTTGGTTAATTCAGAATATTCGTCATGATTATGATCGACATCATTAGCATAGCAGCAATAATCGAAACTGAAACATGTTTTTTAGTCTTTGACGCACCTGCCCTTTAAATCCTTTTTTTTCCAGCCCTTCCATTTTTTTCACTCCATTTTAACGCGGAAGTCGGTGCCGCAGCATAGAAAGACTATTGTACATGCACATAGCGTTTGTAACATAAACAAAACAACGTCATTTAGTTCTGAGGAAATACCGGTGAGTGGTGATCCTTTTTGTTTTAACTTGTCTTTGTTAATTTGAGATTTGAGAAATAAGTCTCCATGATAACATAGCCTTCTTCAGATGTGATGTATTGTCGCTGCGCCTTTTATCAAATAACCGGACACGTCGAAGAGCGCGCGTCTGGACTATACTGGGACGAGGATTTGACTGAATTCATGGCATTGGCTGCATGCCATGCTGTTTAATGAAATCCGTGTTTACCTGACTGTCAACATTTAAACAACGTCAAGACAAAGTAGTGTGTTGATTGAGAAAGGTACGTAACGCTATGGAGATACATTTACGAAAGACGCAGCAGATACTTGGATATTCCTGAGAGTAGGGCAATACCGGTAGTGTTGTCAGTGAAGACTAAGCTACGCTTATTTTAAAAAGAAAATCAATTTTCCTTACAATTTTGTGATATTTGTATCATTTAACCGTGGTGTTACTCTACCGTTTATGTATTTCAAATGAAAAACGTTTTTGCATTTCGTTTAATATTGGTTACACATCCCTTCTAAGCAAAGCCTCAAAGCGACGTTAGAAAACAATACCCTGCTGCACAAAGCGAGGTTTGAAACAACGATTTTACATAGGCTTGTTATTTTTTAAGAACTGCTCAAATGAGCTTGGTTGTCGTTTTTATCACATATTGACAGATGACAACTGTGGTCTTATGACGTTGACGTGAAATAAACTCTGCAATACCCTGCCAGCTGTCGTGCTCACGGTCCGGTCTTATGGACCCAGTTGAATAAACGTAAACACAGGTAGGCTACGTCGATTTTGTACAGGCAGGCAGCAATAACTCTACCAAGTAGCCTACCTTGAGTCAGTTTTCACTGTGGAATGGATGGTAGCTTTCTCAAATTGAGTTGCAGCAGTGTGCCTAATTCTGTTAAATGATCGATAACCTAATAATATGAAAACGCATAATTTCCCTTGCCCATTAAAACCAAACGATCTCAACGCCCGTCCGGAAAGCGCCCTGGGCATTTTCCTTAGAATTCCTGTCTTTAGTGGAGACAGTGGTTCAGAATCTCACTGTTACATATTTCTATGATGATGTACCTTTTGATTGACGGCACATTCCCCTTTTACATTCTCTACTGTGCACAAAGGCCGAAAGGAACAGCCAATTTGTGTCTGGTACATCACAGCATGGCCTTGTTACTTTTCACTATTGTGAAATACTAAGGGCTCGCGGAGATAGTTCTCATTGTCCTAATGGTATCATGCATGCATAACCGTGCACGTAGACAGCACCATGCTTATTCTCCTGTGTGGTAGAATTGAGTCTGTTGGTAATGTATCTCTATCTCACTCTAAAGATCCTCTCAAAAGTAATGTGTTCCAAGGCAGGGCTGCAAGCGTATCATTTATAATTCCATGTTGTTGGTTTCTGGGGCCCACAGATATGTGTGCGTATATATACACATATATTTTTCTACATCACTATATTAATTTGAAATATGTGACAAAATCACAAAAAATGAAACGCATCCTAGAGAGTGTTCTTGGCTTGCTATCTGTCACTGTAACCCGTCCCCCTGGCTTGGTCCAGGCTCGTGTGCTTTTCTACATAGTTCTGTGCCGCCCAAGTCTTGCAGCCACCGTATGAAAACAAATCTATTCCGGGCAGAGTAGTCTGTCAACAAGCTAAGGAACTGTCATACATTTAGTCCTGGCAGACAGAAAAACGTAGAGGCAAGCAAGACAGGAAGCTCCTAATTATTCATCTGTACAAGCTCTCCTGACAGGTTTTTATCACGTAAAACTGTCAGAGAGAAAAGGTGAAGTTCAAGTGATGTTATGGTGGTATTGTTTGCTAGCAAATGAACTCAAAACTTCTTTTTCTTTAGAGATTGATTTTTTTAGCACAGTAATTGGGCGAGAGGATTTGGCGCTGGAAAGCTTTTCCACAATGAACTGCCCTCATTGTAAGGCGCAATATGCTTTTGATTGTTCTGCATTTGTTATCTGTTTCGTTAATGCTGTATGTTAACATTCAGTGAAGTCTCAAGTAGCACTAGATTGGTTTTGTAAATCTCCATTGTGTTCTTGTATCTTCAATCAAATGTATTGTAGGCAAACTCATGGGTGCCTTTTTGTTGCGCTACTGAATAAATATATTTCAGTGTTGCTATTCAGTTGCAGTTGATTATTGTCACAGTACATGCTGTGTAGTACATCATTTGGTTTGCCTATTTGTTTTTCCAAAATGTAAGAATACATCTCTTTTTGTAACCTCTTCGTCACCACCAGCATCAGTCTCACTGTCATATCCATCATCATTGTCAATGTTACATTTGAAAACAAATGGGCGACAGAAAGGATATCCTTGTTATGAGACTTCATAAGAAAGATAACTGATTTAGCCAATGTCATAAAACATCTGATTGGATTCACTGAGTCATTAAAGTTAACGGCCCTTTATAGTCTAACTCTAATGTTCAATTGGTCTCTTTCTGCTTTTCCTACATTTACCTTGGTTACCAGTCAATAGAACCTTATCATGTTTCCCAGCAAAGGCTGATGTAGCCTTGTCAAAGCTATAAGCTCTACTATAGCTCTACTATTTAACGTGTGTTAAGTAGTAATATGTTTTGAAATATGGTATTGCTCTTCGTGCTATAATCAGATCATTACAGACAGCGCGCACACTAACCACTAAACCATTTATGTCCAGTACACACACACACATGAACACACATGAACACACATGAACACACATGAACACACATGAACACACATGAACACACATGAACACACATGAACACACACACTCGTCCTGCTCACTTCCTGAAATCAGCCAGTTGACTCTTCATTGACCTGAAAGGAAATAGTGTAGCCTTTGACAGAATTGAACCCATGACAATACCACAACTGAGTGTGACAGTATGTCATAGAGAGATGTAAAGCCTGATGAACATAAGGTGCCTTACTTTGACAACAGTATTTTACATAATACCCTCAATCTCATATCTCATATTACCCCAAGATAAGTGTGTTTCAGCTTTAAACAAAGGAATAATGATATTACTATACTTTTGAATGAGGTGATGTGCTGTAAGGTGGTGACAGATGTTGCAGTTAAAGGAAATGGCACAAGTCTAGTCAGCAAAATATCTGTACACATGTCCAGGGAAAGGCATTTTCCTTAATGGGTATGTGTGCACATTCTACCTTGAAATACTCAACAATGACCCAACTAAGATTTCAGTGCATTGGAATAGACATGTCGAGCCATGCTGAAGTCTCCCTCGGTCTGTTAGTCTCCCACTACTGTCACAGACTGAGGCAGACTGCTTTCCTCCATTAGAGAATCTCAAATCATGACATGTATAATCTCACACACCTCCACCTACTCACACCAGACCTCTGAAATACAATCAGATATGACCATTTGGTCTTTGTACAGCTCCCAGACTCTAATTCAATCTGTCCGTTTCCTTGCTCTGTGCTCTTTTGCGGCCTTCCTCTTCCACAGGGAAGAGAACTATTGATCCTATCTAATAGCTCACCACATGCTCTCTGGGTGATGTCATCATCATACCTCCCACTGCTACCCCCCCCCCCCAGGCTAGGCTGTCAGGGATGGCGTTGCCTAGGGTGTAACAGCACCTAACTGCTTCTCAACTCATAGTCAGATCTATGAAAGCTGTTGGACAGGCCCATATTTCAGCTCTGTAGGAGGGCTGTCTCAGTTAAAGTGGCATAGCAGTAGTTGATGGTGCTGTTACTGTCTATACGGCGCCTCAAGGTCCTTTTCTGCCTGTGAGCCTGGCGATTGTCATGTATCACTAACCTACTTTGTTCAGCACCCACCTGTCCAGGCAGGAGACTACAGAGGTAGTACAGAGGTTTGTGCAATCATGTCAGGCTAGCGCACAGTCAATCTCTCCTCGTTGAATTGTTTCATTGTAGAACTGAAACAGAATTCTCACCACGGGACAATGAGTTCATGTATCCCACCCCCCTCCTGTCATTTGGTTGCTTGCCAGATGGGTGGGCTTATCATTTCCATTTGTTCCATTTTACTGCAACAACCACATACAGATAAGTTATTAAAAACATTGAAGTGACCCAATATTCTTACCCATGTCTGCTACCATACCAGAGCCCATACACGAGTGTTAGGGTTAAGGTGTGAGGCAGGGTAGGGTGAGGGTTAGCCAGGGTTAGGTAGGTGCCAGCAATACACAGTGATGTAATCTTTTCGTTCTTTGATAATGGCTTGGTGTTATCTAATGAAATATGTTCTTACCTGCACAGTCTGTCTTGCAGTAATCAACACTGCATGCTTAAAGTGTTAGACTGACGGAACTGTTTATGTATGGGTACCCTTGCAGTGCTATATAGAGAATCTGAAATGTTTGCTCCTTTGCCTAATGCTATGACAGTGTGTCTCTGGTGACAGTTAAATGCATACAATGTTGTGCTTCCCACAACAATGTGATTGGTAAACTGGCCATGCGGTGAATTCCGTGACACACAACCCTTGTTCACCTAGTTGGTTTCTTTAGATATGGTGTTTGGAGGGGACAGCTCTCGATCTACCAGGGTTGGGGCTGGTATTGGGGTGTTTGCACCTCATTCTCTATCAGATAAGGTCCTGTTATGTTAATGTCTTCCCCTTTATACACTGGGTCTAACCAACAACATTGCCAAGGACTTTTCTGATCAATAAATGCCATATTGTTCGTAAACTCCAATTTAACATCAGTATCGATGTTAGCGTCAGTCTCGTTGGTGTATATTGCCTTGTTATTCTGACACACTTTCACAGACGCTGTGTCTTTTAGATACGTGGGAATCATCATCTCAGCCAATCAACTTTTCAAACAGCATCTCAGTGGCTCCTGGCAAAACTCACAAATATATGGCTATGGGACAGTGGTTATGGTCTGTGGGGCAGTGGAACTGTTGGTCTGTGTGGGTAGGCTATTAATAGCACCCAATATAACAACCATTATAGTGACTTATTAAAAAATCTAATTTCTTTGTGTCCGCAAATGCTTGCAGACACTCAGTTCCTCGTTCCACTTGATGGCTAAGCAGAAAAAGTATTTCTGGCGGTGGCTTGACTCTGCATGGGTTTTTTCAAATGAACTCACAGTACCCCTAGTGAATTATCTACATCAGGAGCTTGCATCTTTACCATAATTCTCTAAAGATAACCCTCATGCTCTTTTCGTATTCTACAACTTGCCCTATTTTAAGGGTCCAAAAGGCCCCACCTTCAACCTTGAAATAAAACAGATGAATGACATTTTTAAATGCTTAAAACAGTTTTGTCATGTACTGTTTGTAATGGCAGGCCACATAAACACTGCGTTGCAACACACATACATACATACCCTCCACACACTCACCTCTGATTAACCTCTGCATGCCCTTTTGTTAAATAACAAACCCTAACCCTATATAATAACCCTCACTGTGTTTATGTACAACTCTACAACCCCTCCCACTCATTCAGTATTTTTGGCACATTTCAGATTACTTCAGGGATTATATCACAGACAGCTGTGACATAGCAGTGTTAGATTTTACATCGTCAGCAAATCATCCAGGTGGACTATGGCCTTATGTCTCCTCTCCTCCCACTGTCAGTTCACGTACAGCCTTTTTCAAGTGTCCAGAACTCAACAGAACTCGTTAGTTGTTTGAGAATGAGATCCCTCATGAGGAAATATGTACTTTACTGCTGTGTGTCACATTTGTGACACGTTGTTTAGCACAGTTACTAGTGTTCCTCATAAGTCCAACCATCATGTGGCATTAGGGTTGGATCTTAGTGACTTCAGGCCAGGTTGAAACAAGGTATAAGGAACTGATGATTGACTCTGAATTTAAATCTAATAGCATACAATTAAATTAGGTTGTGCATCCATTTGTTTTTGCAAATGTCAGATGGTACTCTCTCTTTCTCTTTCTCTCTCTTTCTCTCTCTCTTTGTCTCATGCACAAAGAAAAGTTGTTGTTTTGCAGAATCTTGTTCAGTTTTCTAGGATTATGGCAGGTCAACGTGTACTGTTTCCTATCTTAGTATTTAATTTCCGAATTAGTTCATTTCTATATCATTTTGCCTGATTTTGTTTTTGGGGCAATGTCTGAATAAATGTCAGTTTTGGAATGCAATAAATTGCGTCTCCATCTTTCCCTGTGAGCAGATTGAGTATAGCCTGTCCTCTCTGTGTGGCCAGGTCTGTTTGTGATGACTTGGTTCTATAACCTGCTGACTCTGAAACAATACACACTAAATGACACACTAATTGCTGCATTTTTGAAAACTGGATCAACTGGATCTAAATGTTTTACTGTGAATAAGTAAGTGCTTTCCTCCTTCTCTAGAAACAGTCCTTTGGACTGTTGGAGTGTTTTTAACATGTCAGCACTTTTCTCCACTTTTATTTTCCTGTTATTTTATGTAGCGCTTCAATCTCAATCTGGAATTCATCTTAAAACCTGTAACTTACTCTGACTCTCTCCATCTCAACTTCTCTTCGCATTGTGTACATCTTCCATTCTGCGTCTGTGTCTTTTTCTCTCTTTCTCACTCTCATGCTCTCTTTCCCTCTTTATCTATGCTTTGAGTCAGCAATATGTTGATGTGGCAGCGCTTCACACATAGTCTCTCTTATTGCGATTTCCTTCTGTCATGTTTGTGTGTGTTACTTGGGTGTTGACAACAATCAGGAGACAGGGTCAGACAGCTGCTTTATGGCTTTTCGAAGGAGATCTTCTCGCTTGGACTCTTGACAACACAAAGCCAAGTTTTGGCTGGTCTTCTGTGGCAACACTTACTATGCCACTTACTGGCATAACTCGCATCGGTAGAATGTAGTCAAACAGTTTGTGCACTGAGGTGTAGATGATTCATTACAAAAGGGTTGTTTTTTAAACCAAAGCAGGTTTCCACTCAAAGGGTTGTTGCTTGCTCTTACTCTCAATCTCACTTGGCACTGTTCTGCAACAGCCATCATAGCGAGATCTATTCACACACCCTAATGTAACCAGCATCCACTGCTTACCATCTATCTCGGCACTCAACGACCTGGGCGGTTGGGCTGACCCATTTTTAGACTTCTGGTTTTCCAATAAGTTTGGTTCACTGCATCCGTGTCTCTGTCTTGTCGTCTGGGACGTGGGGAAACAGAAGAACGTGTCCCAGCGGTATCCTGCAAGGCTGCCCCTGATGCTGACTCTTAACCCTGGTGCCTTCGGGCCACTGTGACCGACCATGGCGGTACAAAAGGTGAATCACAATGATCCATAGGGCAGCACAAGAGTTAATTGTAAGAGAAAAATTGTAGGAATTTTGGATTGCGGCAAAACATATCAGTAGTTAATCACTAAGTTAGTTATTTTAGAATATTGTTACTCTATTTCTAGTTGTTGCTATCTAAATAGTTCCTTATTATAAAAAGTTTAAACATTGTTGATCATTTTTTATGGCTATCGTCCAGCTTCCACAATACCAGTTCTGGCAACGTAAAAAGTAAAAAAGCTTTTAGCCTGTTGAGTTTGGAGTCATGCTGGGCACCTACAATACTGTAGATGAACGATGGCATAGTATGTTGTGCTCAATAGACCCCGCCGGTCGTATACTACCTAGGAAGTCACTGTAACCTCTGAACCTCACTGTGTAAATTGTATCCCTTTGAGATTCACTATGTGTATGTGTGTGCACTGCATGTACCTCATTGTGAGTGTAGGAGTGTCTGTCCTCAGGGGAAGTCTGTAGCAGCACGTCCTTCACGATGGCCTAGCAGGTGAAACATTAGTGTGAGAAAGTCCCTATTTTTCCTTCTCCTGGATACCCCGAGGATGTTACAGGCGTGTGCTGAGTATTGTGTCCTACAATAAAAGTCCCCAGTCAGCCTAGCTGTTTGTCTAGGAGCCCTGTTCCCTAAACTCATCTACAGACTTGATCACACCCTCAACAGAATGACATAAATTACATTAATATATATTTGAATTCAATGACTGAAGTATTGCATGGAACGAAAATGTCTGCTCTGTCCTCCATAACCAAAAGAACATAAAGGACAGTGACATTTATGGATACCTATTCATTAGTTATACTCTGTATACACTGTGAGTAACAAGCACGTCAGTAAGAGTGATCCGTGGTGGTTTAGTAGAGTGTGTGTGTGTGAGACAGTGTGAGAGAGTTTATAGAAAGAGAGCAATTACCTTAACAGGCTGCATTAAAGCCCATTTACTTGTACTTCTCTCTTAATCTCTTTCCTTTTTCTCTTAATCTCTATAGTCTATGGAAGACTGCACCTCAGTGGATATGTAGCCCAGCTACACAGTTTACATAAACTCAATTTATGCTTCATAATTTAAATAGTATACAGACAATATAATTTTCATGCTCTATCAGAACATTCAGAGAAAGTAAGGTTGGACCGGTGTAACAGGTTTGTAAAATGTTTACAAGCCATATCACACCCCCATGATATAATTAATGTCGAGTGATATACACAAAACATATTTCATTTTCCAACATTTTATTGGGAGTCCAGCTTTTTAAGGTAAGTTAAGTGAAAAAGATAACTGACTTTAATCTTAAAACTTTAAAACCTACACTTTTAATACTTCTACCGAAAAAAGTGTACTTCCACAAAGATCAGAGATGACTTCTTGAAACGTCAACTTCTAAGACTAGCGAGTCTTTGCTACAATATAAATGTTCAAAGTTAAACACTGATAACAACATCAAGACATCCACAAAGATCACTACCACGGTTCTCAGTGGTGTTACACAGTAAAACAAAAGCACATATCCATAACATAAAGCCAATCCATCCAAAATACAAACATAAAAGTCATAACATACAGAAACTTCAACTTCTAAGCCTAGTTTGTCCTTGAACAGTTTATCCCTGGGGTATACTCTGGCCTAAAACAAAGTATAACCAGGTTTAATCTGGGCGGAGGTTAGTTTGGCCTGTTACAGAGGCAATTTGATGTCCACACATTTTTGTTGATGTTATGGTACTACTGGAGTGGTGGTGGTATACATTTGTCTTGGATATTCTGACCGGCAGCCCAGTGGTTGCCAGGGTGGGTCTACTGTAGATTATACATCGGCCAGTTAGGTTGGGGACAAATAGATGTTCTCAAACCCAACTGGAGGACTGATTGACGCAAAGGCAAGGAGTCGACTCGCTAATAGTATTGGACTTCTTCCACATTGAAACATTGAAATGTGAATATACTGTAATCTGTACCTTCAAAATAAATACTTAATGAACAATACGGAAAAAGAATGTCTGACCATTTTCAGTTTTCACTCACAGTTTGTTTTGGTCTGCAACATGCACGACTGCAACAACAACAAAAAATGTCACGTACAAACACACAAAGACATCACTCTCTCTGTCTATTGTGTCCCATCTGATAGAACTTCCACCCACACCCCTTGCCCCTTTAAGTGTGAGTTACAAGAACTCTGCGAAGCCCAATAAAGATAAGAGGTAAGATTCAGCTGTACCTGACAGAACAATAGAGACATAGCAACTGAGAGCTGGTGAGAAAGAAGGAGAGGGAGTGAGAGGAGCAACAGAAGCTGGACGTTTTTTTAATGAACTGCTGTACATTCAAATGTTTACATTACATGGAAAGATCTAGAACAGTAAGACTTTTTAATGTATATATTTCAATGATCTCTTCTTCTAACTATAAAGCAGCGTTTGTTTAAATTGTCAGTGAATTGTCAGCACAACAACAGACAGCTGAAACTGAAATCAGATGTCAGAAAAGATGAGGGTTTACTTAGAATCTGACACTTGTACATGTTTACTCTAAGGGCACCTACAAAACTGCATAATCACCTCCCTCCAGCAGTAAATATGTGTGTGTATGTCTGAGTGTGTGTAGGTGTTTGTGGGGGTTCCAAACATTTTCTGAATTTAACTGGTTATATTAGACGCTAGTGTCAATAATCAGTTGAAGTTACATGTGACCCTTAGCACAGTCCTGGTGATGATCATGTCACTTTTACTTGGGAATAAATCAGTACTGCATGTGGCTGTTGCTGTCTTTCTTGCCCCTTACACAGGTAATAGTACATCCAACTATTTATGTCACTGTACTGGTGCACACCCTGTGATGGGAAGCAAAAATAACATTGTGTACCAGGCACACCTTACTCACCGAAGGCTTATGTAAGGGTTCTTGATAGTGGCTGTGTGATTTTTTCCATACGTGTGTGTCAGACAATTGTCACCCTATCCATACTAGATTCTCTCAGCATTACCTCCTCACACAGTAGTCCTGTATGGAACACCATCATATGTGTTGTTCTGTATTCTTCTGTTTGACAGATTTCTTGGTTAGTGTTATGGTTGCACCTTGTTGTATCTGGTGGCCAGGCTTGTGTTTATGGTGTTGCCAGTAGTTGTACTGACAGCCCAGGAGAACCAGTTGTTTGGTTGTCTATGTAGTGAGCTGTCAGGAGTGGGGGTTGGAGGTGGGTAAAATGGGACATACACTACTTGCCTTTCTCGCAACCGTGTGTTCACAGTTCAGCCTTAACAACCTTTGCCAAATTCTCAAAACGTTTTTGATGACAGGGCAGTTCAACAAATGCTCTCTCCACATACATGGGTGTATACGACACGTATCTTTGTATCTATCAGTCTTTATCTCTCTCACACCCTCTGTCACCTCATGCCCCCCCCCATTCTCTTACCAATCAGCGATCACGGATCAAACACCTGCCTATACCTCCGTTTCCCAGCAGGTGAGCCCCAGACACATGGCAGACACATAAACACCCTCACAGCGATTGAGAGAGAGGGTAGAGACAGAGCAAAAGGCATATAGACAGAGACCAATGAGGACAGGTAGAAACAAAGATAGAGGAAGGTAGAAACAGAGGGGAAGAGATGGATGGAGAAGCTTAATTGCTGTTTGATGTCTGTGGCAGTGCAGATGGCACATTAGCAGTAGAACTGTCTATTTATAAACTGTGTTTTATAACCTCCCATGGTGTCCTATGCAGACAGATTTTGATTGTCATCATGATCCATTTTCAAGACTGCGGTATGGACAGAGAAGTTGTTGCGGCCCGAAAACACTTTTTAAAACAACAAATATTCAGTGCCCATGCACTGAATATTTGCACAAGTGAATGTCAAGTCATCTGTGTGTTGTTCAGTGGTTGTTGGCTTTATATCTTTGTAGGATGGCACAGGATGCAAAACGTTCTTTAAGCTGGTCTGAAAGACCAATGTAGGTTGCTCGTTGAATGTCAAATGACCTGGATTTCATTAAACGGTTTTAGTCAATGTCTGGGTGCACTGTTTTCTGGGTACACGGTCTCAAGACTGCTTTAGTCTGGAGAGTTGGTCTGCGTAATGTGTGCCCTTATTCCTTCCATCACAAGTGTTATTTTTCTTTTCTGTGTCTGTGTGACTTTAAGTTCATTATTTGTTTTCCACTAACAGGGTTTTGCAGGCTGGGAGTAGCAGTTCAGATCACCATGCCTGTTGCTGTGGCAGCAGGACAGGAAGTGTGTATGTGAGCGCACCTGGTCAGCTCCGCTGGGATGAACATGCCACTGCACCAGATCTCTGTCATCCCCCGTGATGTCACTTCCTCTCGGGTGTCAGGCAGTGGGAAGGCCAAGGACAAGGACAAGCAGGTAGGACAGGATGTGTGTGTGTTCGGTCTGTGTATGTGTGCTATGTGCATCTGTGTGTACACTCTTAAAATATTCACATAGCTACACAGGTAGCAATCAGGCACTCAATGAGTCACACTATAAACAGTCATACACCTACGGACACTAGCCCATCGCTTTGTTTGCTGTCCAGGAGAGAAAAACTAATATGGAAATTGTATATAAAAAAATAAATGGCTCAACCATTAGTAATCCTCCAAGCTGGGGCAAAGTATTGATAAAACAGTCTCACATCCCTCAGTTCAGGGGGTTAATGCAGTCCTCAGCTTTTTTAATTGACTGAGGGAGATCCACTCACAATTCATTGTGCTAATCACAAGCCTGAATTGGCAATTTGCTTCATGTAGGTATGCTTTGCATGTTTACCTGTGCTTCCGTTGAGGGCAATATTTGAGACATATTTTAATGAAACAGGGAGATTCTGAGTTAACGTTTTCTTCATGTTCCATAGGTTTTTGTGTAAACTGCCATGGTTCTGTTCCTGCTCATTTCCTCTACTGCCCTTCTGACATCTCCTTGTGTCATTTATGGTCATGCAGCATACTGAAGCAAATTGTCTGCTGACATTGGATTAGTTGTGCTTAACCAGGAAGTGACTTTACTGCATTCCGTTGAAGGGATGGAGGCAAAGACAGCCTATCAGCAGGCAGACAGAAAGTTAACAAACTTATGCTAGGCCTGTCAGCTGCAGCTCCACATAGAACCACTCTTCCCTGGGCTGAGGCGCTTATGTGAAGTACATTCAAATAGTATAACTATTTACAAATACAACTCCTTAAAGGTATGCTTTACTTATCTGTAACAACACCCAGCCGAACAGTCAATCAGTGGTCTGTTTGGTTAATGTAAACCTGGATGCTTATGGATGACCTCTCTCCCATCAGGCATTGCTCAGGAGGGCTCTTAGTGTCAGTTGGTTGCTGAGTGACAGAACAAAGGGATGTGCTCTGACAATGTGTCTGAGCGTGCTCAGGGTCAGGCCTCACTGTGTCGAGTCAGCAACACACCAACACAGGTGTTCCTGAGAGGCCACTCAACACTGTGCATATGGTGGAGTGGATTAAGAATCAGACCATTAAACACACACGCGCATACACATGCACGCACACACACACACACACAAACTCTCATTCAGAGGATTATCTAAATATCACAACTCTCACGCAGAGGATAGATATAATTTGGAAGACATTATGGATGGTGGTTAGTAAGCTGTAAGTAGTTCATGAGCGTTATCTATTAAGTTGCCTCTATATTTGACAGGTGGCCACTAACAGTATCTCGTCTTGCTCTGTTATCTTTGGCGGTTAGAGGGTGAGGTTGTAAAATGTAAGCCATTTCATTTGTCAAGGGTCTTTGAATAGAAAACCCAATCTCTCTCGGTTGTTACCCTGTACTTTAACAGAGGTCCGCCCTCCATCCCTTCCTCAGTCTTTCCCCTCACCTCCCGCAGACTGAGCTCCCTTGATTCCCCTCAGGAATGGTGGGATAAACGGGAGGCGATTCCTGTCTTCCTTCCGGACCTCTGAGCGGTGGAGCATGGATAGAAAGAAGGAGAGAGAAACAGCTACTGCTCAACCAGAATACTGATCAGCAGAGGGCTAGTGTATGGCGTTGTGTGTGTGTGTGTGCTCACATGAGTGTTCACGTCTGTCATTTAGTCACACAGAGCAGCCCATCTGGTCCTCTTAGACAACACAGTTTGTCTTTTTAGTGCCTCAGAGAAGTAAAATATTTCAGCTTTAGTTGACCTTTTCCTCAGAAAGAGGCATTTCTCAAAGATGTCAAAACTTCGCTCCCTGATCCCCAAGCCTGAAGTTCTTATATGGGGAGAAAAAATCCTGTAGTCATGCTCTAACCTGTGTGGAACCGGGTCGGAGGAGGAGATTTACCAAGAAAATGGAAGGAATGCAATGTCAGAGAATCAGCCCAAGGAGTAGTGCTACGAGAAAAAATGTCTTTCTATAGAGGGTTTCCAATTTAGCAGAAAATACCTTGAGACTACCTTGTGTCTGGCATGATAGATAAGCAACTCTCTAGGTGGATTATGTATGCACTGAGAAAAGAGTCATTACCGGTGCAGGTTTGAAGAAGTTGAAAGGTGAACATTGTCTTGTTGCTGAAGACCTAAACTTATCTATAGTTAGAGCTGTGTGTTACTAGCTTCTCAACATTTTCTTGTCATTACCGACTTAAATTGTGCTAATGTTTCCAGTAACTTTGGACTACTAAGTTGTGATCCCAGCGCTGATGGAGTTTTACGTTTACTATGGTGTTATCTTACATAACAGTGAGACAGCCTTTCACTATCTGTGTGTTGCAATGTGCACATATTTCACCCAAGAGGATTGTCTCCCATAAACTACTTTAAACAGTGTTCATGCAGACAAAATAGAAAGGCTTGATGTTCAGTATGAATCTTGGATAAGTCATTAAAACAAGCTCCACCACCACTCAAAAAATTGTGTTCTCGAACTCTTTGAAAATTCTCCATTCTCCTACTGGGAATGTTTGTCCATCATTTGAGTTTACTCCATTCAAACAACTCTCTAAGTCGATCTATCTCCACTTTAACAGAATTCGCAATCACTTATGAGGGCAAGATAGACGTCAACCTTCTGCTGTCTAAATCAGGCCATTTCCAGATTGCTTTTCCCAGGGTAATGTAAATACCATTCAAATAACCCCCAAAGCCTTTAGGCCGTTTGCTGAGTGCAGAAGGCCACCAAAAGGTGAAGCATGACCTGGGTAGACATGTTAACACATGTTTAGTGCAGAGGATCCCTCAGTGGAAACTTAAAATGAGACTAGGTGATGGTGAAGCTCAGATTCAGGATAGTATTAACCTGTCTACTTAGAAATGTTAGCATGATTAGTTATTTTACTACCATTAATGTGCCTTCAATGTCTCATTTCTTTAAGAGCATGAAGGCACAGACACACACACAGCCAAGTAGAGCAGGTGGCCTGGCCTGGTTTTAAAGCACGAGCTGGCAGAGGAAGATTATAACTTGAAGTCTTTTTTTCAGCAAGACCAATTTTGCTAGCATGGGATTTTGATGTGTCAGCAATCTCTTCTGAACTCTCAGTTCAATCAGCCACCACATCCATCACAAGCTGCCTACTGGTCTTTAGACTAAATCCTTTTAAAACGTATTCAAACCACTGCTGAAACAGGATGACTTAAGGCTGCAGGTTGTGTTTGTATGTATCTCTGCTGTCAAGTGTAGGCCTGGTGGTAGTGTTGACAAGGTGTCATTGGAAGATTATTAGCTACCATGGTGCAGCTGGTCCCAATAGCTCTCCATTGGATCCCCTCTTGATCAGATGGTAGGTGTGACTCAACTTCTCCACTTCTACCCACACACACGTGCATACACATTCTCACACACACACACACACACATTCTCTCTCTCTCTCTCTCTCTCTCTCTCTCTCTCTCTCTCTCTCTCACACACACATGTACGCACATGAGCATCTGGTGTTGTTCTCAGCCAGACTGTCTGAGTACTTGTTCAGTCTCTCTATCTGAGGACTGAGCTGTGTTCAAGCACTTGAGATTGAAGTGCTAAAAAAGCTGATTACATTTGGAGCAGAAGACAAACGCTCAGGTCTGCAGTCATAAGGGCCTCTGGCTGATGTCATTCTTTACACAAGTGAGACATTTTAGTAGAGGCAGATCCACAGTCTGTATCTTCTTAAATATATTAATACATAATCTTGGAAATAAGTGCTGAAATAGTTCCCATGATGTCCTTTTTGCGTAGAGACGTTCCCTGGCTGTGAGGGCGTTCTCTGTCCTGAGGATTTACATGAGTGGTTTCCTCATTCCTCACAGGTTTGGGCAGAGGAGCATTTGGCAGTGAAGGCAAGCAGAGGAGGTGATAGCCAGTAATTGACTCAGCAACATCACTTCCTCTAAAAACCAACAGCTAACACTTTGGAAAGTCAACTGTTCCCCATGAATATTAAGTAAATTAGGTTGAAGAGGCTGTGTGTTTGTGTGAGGCGTAAGTGGGAGTTAGAAATCTTAGAGACTGCTTACTGTCTGTGTGTAGTTCTTCTCGCCTTTCCCCAAAGCGTGTTTTGATGGTTTTGGTTCTTTGTTCCTTTTTTGTTGCATAAAGGATTCATTGCAAACGGTTTTTGATGAAAGTAACAGACCTCACAAAAGTCCTTGCACAAGTTGCTGGCTAGAAATGGGTATCCAGGCCGACAGACGGACATTTAATTTATGTTCATTCTTCCTGGGAACGGTAAAAACCGCTTAATGAGCAAAGCTAGTTCAGGCATGGTACTTGGTCAGCAGCATCTTATCACCCATTGACGTATTCTCAGTGCATAGAATCAGCTCAATAGGCAACACTATATAAATTGTGTATGCATGCTGCAGTGAAGGCAGGGAGCACTTCCCAATGTACATCCGTTCCGCCAATGTCAAACCTATTCTCATGTATGTGAATAAATGGTGAAATAAATCATGTGAGCGTCTTAACTTGCTTGTGGTACTATATTCTGTTTTGGTGTCAGTCTACTGGGCTGCAAGAGTAGGGAGTCCAGAGCTAATCAGGGATTTGCCCTCAGTTCAATTCAGATCCACAGTCTCTTGATATAGAAGTCTGCTTTCTGCCACCAAGTGGTGGATACATTGCTCAAAATTAGCATGTTGAATAGGTGTTGCAGCAAGGTAACTTTGTTGATCTAGGTTGGAAGGCTTGATAATATTATCGGCACTTCAGATCCTATGTTCCGCCATGGTTTGTTTAACAGTCGGTCCAGAGGGGTGTTCTAGAAAGCGGGTTTTGCGTCATAACCAGGTAAGTTAACTCACCAGCTGATTCACAATCTTGTAGCAACCTGCTGGCGATGTTGCTACACTGGGTATCAGTCGGGGAGTTCATTTGCCTGGGAATGTCACATAACCTGCTGTTTGGAATACCTCCCAGGTAGGTAAGGAACCTCATAGCAGTTGTTATTAGTTTTGTTTCAGTCTTTCAGTCATTGTATAGATGACCATGTCTCAAACCCTAACTGTCGAAGGTCTCCTATTCTCTCCACTAATTCATCCTGTAGAGAATGATCCCTTTATCCTTACATATAATTCATCACTATTCATCACGCTTCCTTGACAACAGCATCCCTTACCAATTTGCATTGGGTAGGTACTCCCACCAATACAACTATGTCACGTCTGTGTCTGCACTCTATCCTTGGACTATTTTAGTGATTATAGTGACAAAGTGCTACGCTTTTCACATTGCAATGAATCACTTCAGCAACAGAGTGATCTTTCAATAGACAGCAACATGCCTTTCTCCATACTTGTGAAGGGAGAGTTTCCAAAATAATCAAGTGTGGGCATCATATCAAGATAATGTACTGGGCGTATACTCTCATCTTCAGTCTTTTCAGTTTCTGTTCAATTTCATTTATTTTCCTATTTGAAAAAGGTCTAGAAGAACTATTAGAAGTCTTTCTTTCATGCTTCCAGATGTTGATGGAAACTTTTTAGAGACTGGCTGCACCCAAATGCACATCTTGGAACATTGGAAACCAGATATTTGGCGAGTTTAAAGCCCAGAATCCCTCAACAAAGGTTCCATTTAATGGCCTCATTGTGAAGAAAAGGAAATGAAACAGTCAAAAGCTGTTCACAGGTGTATGCGCATGTTAAACACGTTGCATTGTTTTTGACAGAAAAGTAGATGATGAATGGTTAGAATCAGATGATGATGATGTCCTGTCGCCACACTTTACACACTTAAAAAAAACATGTATACAACACGAGAGCCCAGGAAATACAGATTTTTACAAATTATTTGAATGAATACAATGATCCACTACCACTGCAGTATTTGTTCCATTTAGTCCTTTTTTAAGAATCAGAGTTTGTTTTGTTACACGGGTCAGACAAGAGATGCTCTGTGTGGCTTTTGTGTAGCACAGTGAGCCATGGCTGCTAGTGTGTGTCTGTTGTGTTGTCCTCTATCATACACCATAGTTTTACAGCAATCTGAGCTTTAAACCCTTGGTCTCGTCCCCTCCACTTTTTGACCATAGGAACACAGTGAGGGAGAGAGAGAGGGAGAGAGAGAGAGGGGACCATAGTCTGATTTAACAGCATGAAGCGGATGTGGCTGACAGGGACTTGTGTGGTTGCCGTGGAAACGCTTGAGGATCGTAAATAAGATCGAGGCAAATCAAGCGGGTACAGGGATGGGAGCCCAGAGTGCAATGGAATTCTACCTCAGCATGACTCCAGGTCTGTCGACTCAGTAGTAAGGCGAGTGAAGAGGTTATCACCATTGGAAGTCTCTTCATAGAGGATCATGGGAAGGATCGGCAAGCCTTGTATGATTTTTGTCACATTAATCCCAGACACACACACATTCCAGATTATATCTCTTTCCATCACTACACCATTTAGGAGGTGAACTCCATCTGCAAGTGCATTTGGATTTGAAAAATAGCTGTCAACTTCAGTCAATGTGAGTGGCATGTTTATTCAACCTGTAGGACTTCACAGGCAGGCAGGTATGCGTACACACGCGCACGCACACACACACACACACATGCACACACACACACACAACGACCTGGTTCCCCTTTAAGACTAAGAGTTATGAATATAACAGGTTTCCTGGATAAGATGAGTCAGGGACAAAAACACAAGTGTGGAGGAAGAGCTGAGGAGAAGAGGGGAAAAGAAAGAGTGACAGAGAAGAAGATCGCCATAGAAACCCCATCCCAAGATCCTTCATTTCTGAGGGGGGGGCACTCAATATCAATGACACAACCATTTCTAAGCAGCTCCACTCTCTCTGTTGTCTGACAGACCTACAATATTGCTCTCCCTCTCATTTTGTCTTTTTCTGTTCATTTTATATGTTCCAATATTATACATTTGAGGAAGCCCCCACCACTGGAAAAAAGCTTCCATAACTTGATTAGTCCAGAAAATGAGACAGAGTTAGCGTGTGGTTCCTTCTTATCTTTGTTGTTGTACAGATAAGCGTCACGAACGAGCTGCGCTGACACAGTGTATCTGTTTTCGGAGATGCCGTCCCGTCCCTGTGTTGCATTTGCGTTCATTAGAAAAGATAGGAGATTGCGGAAGCACCTTGTCAGCTTACTCGATTTCATAATAGCGGGGCGACTTGGTCGACTGTATCAGATTATATGTGTGTGCTATATATGTGTGTGTGTGTGGAAATCTGTATGTTTTTATATCTAAGACAAGAGTGAGGTAAAAGGGCTTCTGTTCTGTTCATTTCTATTTCTGTTTCTGTTCTGTTCATGTATGGCCAGCCTAGTACACACCTAGTCACACACCTAAACACACTCTAGGACCAAGACTTACATACACACAATACCACAATATTATACAAACTTACACCAAATAGGAAGTGTGCCCATTCATTATGTAGGCTTATTATTTTATGTTACACACACACATTGAGCAGCTGTCACGGAGAAGGAAGTGGATACCACTGTGTTGTGACGTTCAATGATACATGGTGACAAGAAGGTGAGACAGGCTAATGGTAAGTAGCTAGGAATAGAGGTGTGTGTATATTTATGTTTGTGTGTGTGAGTCGGTGTGTGATATAGCCCACTGACCAGAGGCCAGTGATGCAGAGGACTGGATTACTTTGTAGTGAATATCCAACTGAAACTGTATCTCTATGAGGGGGTGTAAGTGCCAGTAAGAGGATGTTCTTTTACAGAATCTCCTGTACATTAGATACAACACTTTTAAAGAATGCACACAAATTTTGACATAACAAGATTTACGTTTGAGGATTTTAACCCTGAATGAACAATTTCCTTGTAACTGAAAAGTCTTCTTTTTTGTAATTCATGCACATTAAATAGCTTTTTATAGATCATGTAGGATTGCGCAAGGCATTGCTGTATAGCATCTGTGTATTTGCCTGTGCGTGGAGTTTACAACAAGCATCAGAAGGTACACGCTTGTATTTTATCTGGTATTTGTTCAATCTATTTGCACAGTGCCACCCACTGAGACAGACTCACAAAAGCAGTATGGAAAGAAATGTATAGAGAAAGGAAGAGAAGAAAAGAGCAACGGGAAATGGACTGACGCCAAAAAAGGAGGGAGAGCAGACTGTAAACAAGACAGCTCTGTTTCTTGCTTATCACTAAACACCTTTTATATGTGTTTCTTTAGCTTACAGGACTCCTTATTTTTCTCTGCTCCCCTAACCTTCACTAGACAACATAGTCTCCAAGTGTAGGGACTGTGATTTTTGATAGGTCAACTGGTGTGTACCTGGCCCAGTCTTAATAGACTGGTGGCAGTTTACCACTTCTCTGTCTCTCCAATTAAGGTTCTACAGGGAGAGTATTCTGTTGAGTCTGGACAGAGTCCATATGTGAAATAGAAGGGTTATTACAGGAGTGCCATTGTTTTGAACCAAGACGGCAGGGGGCGTTGTAACAGGCTGCCTGAGCTGCTTTTGCAGTGGTGAGTGAGACACACATCAGTGTACATTTTCGGTAGGCTTTACAGAATTGTAACCTTTTCACTTCTTTATTTCTGTGATCACACCACCTATTAGAGGGCCGTGTATATGAAACCCAGCATACTAACTGTCTCCTTCCTTCCTGTTTTGAGCGACATTTCCAGGCACTCAAAATGCAAATTAGCATGTCATTCTGTTGAACAGGCTTGTCAGATGGCCGGCCTAACCCTAATGCAAATGGCTGTGACTGGTAGAATTGTTGTGGTACTGCTGTACACCATGGATCCATCACACATTACAGGCTAGACTTATCTATCTGATTGACCTCAGTCTCACTCTCTCTCGATCTGGTTCCCCCCCATTTTATTTCTCTCCACCTCTCTTTTTTCCCTCCCTGTTTCTTTCTCACCCCGTCTAAAGGATAGTGAATGTAGGTTGTTGTTGATCGGCATCACAGACACATTCCAGTGGTTGGAAATTGGGGGAATTCCTTTGTTGGATATTGTGAACAAATGTGAGTGTCTATTTGAGTGTGCGTGTATATACTCTGTACACAATTCTTTGGATGTGTGTCTGCTATAGTAAACGATGCCAGAAATCCAAACTGAGGACCAGATGGAGCTTGGCGACGTTTCTAGTGTATGCATGTGTGGGTGTGTTTTCATCAGGGCTGGAGAGCAGACATCTGTTCGCTCTGCCATACCAGCGGAGTGCATCTCAATAACCACAGGTAGCCTCTGTACCTAACCTGCCAACCCTTCACCTGCAGAAATCTGACAGCCCAAGCTAGGATGGTCCCAGATAGATTAGGATGGGATCTGAAAGAGAAAGCTATGACGACGTGGCACAGCTATAGCGAATCTCAGCCAGGAGCCCTGTTGAGCACTTACAGGCACTGGTCTCCGCAGTCTGCCCACCATCCGCTCCTCATGTTCGGAGGTCAACTCTGTAGGGACGAGTGGTATGTGGTTGCGGATGATTGTTGGTAGTTGATTTGTGATTTCCTACTTGTTTGAACTACACTAATACACATACAGGTTACGTCATGGCAGTCTTTTATTTACTCCACTGTGTCCCAATGGAATCCATGACCCCTAGAATCAGAGCACCAGTCTGCACAGGACCTAAAAACCCTGACACACCCACAGACGCACGCACCTTCATCTCTTAGTCTCACTCTGTCCACTTTGCTTGCTCTCTCTCTCTCTCTCTCTCTCTCTCTCTCTCTCTCTCTCTCTCTCTCTCTCTCTCTCCATGCCAGAAATGGACAGACTGCTTTTCAGAGACATATTTCTCTCTGTCCCTGGACAACTTCCCAATTTAAGTATTTGGTCCCTGTCCAAGATCTCACCAGGTAAGACAGAATGGGCATGATTCAAGCTGATTTAAGATCTGTACATGATATAAATACCTGATACTCATTAAAATGATCAATGTTTAGCTTCCATCTCTTAAGACAATAGAGTCTGGCCCTTGTTTGTCAACAGATGCATCTGTGTGTGTATTTGTATGAATTACCCTTATCGTAGATTTTCAGTGGACTGAACCATCTGTCTGGGTTTAGTTGGGAGGTACCGGTGGTTGATGATGTCATAACTAGTTGACTGTGACCATGGTCATGGGATTGGAATGAGGAAACAGATGGCCTTGAACTAACTCACTAGTAGTTAACCAGCAAGTTTTCTATTGAGGATACATTAAAGCCTTACGGTGTTAAAGCAAAAGGAGCCTTCACTCTCTTTGGTCTCACTTTA
The DNA here is from genome assembly GCA_036571765.1 of Plecoglossus altivelis. Taxonomy (NCBI): domain Eukaryota; kingdom Metazoa; phylum Chordata; class Actinopteri; order Osmeriformes; family Plecoglossidae; genus Plecoglossus; species Plecoglossus altivelis. Next base: position 5,134,601 of record BROE01000016.1, read on the forward strand.
AAAGGCCTCTCTCAAACCCCTGCCCCCAGCTTGTGTTCTTTCCTCCAAGCAGTTTTCCCTAGCACCAGTTTGTACCCAGGGCGCTAGGGAAATTAAAACACTACACCCTTATAAGAGTTGACGTTCCCCTCACTGGAGTGGGACGTGTTAGCATGGTGCTAATCACTGTTAATTAACCCCATCAAGCGTCCAAACGGGTATGGGACATGTTGTTGCAGTTAGGCCACACTGAGCAATCCATTGATATTAGTTCAAAGGCATGCATACAACAGCTGTAATTACACACTTCCATGAGCCTATTTAGAGTGTGTGTGTGCATCTTTTTTTAACAAGTCTTTGTCACAGTGCTACTCTTCTCTCTCACTCCACATGGTGTGATGCTAGTCTGTCGATAAGATTCCAACAGTCAGTGACTAGCCATAATGTGGACAGTCTACATAACAACATTTTCTTAGTGTTTTTCTTTACACAGACTTACACACAGAGACCTCTTCTGCTCCCTCTGCTCTGATCCTTGACATCAGGGATTGGGGGACAGGAGTTAAGCTGTGACTGGGTGCTGTGAAGGTACCCAGACTGCCTTGTTCAACTAGCACATTACTTTTTAAAAGAGGTGCAAACCATAGTCGATTGTGTTGACGCTGAAGTACGCAGAAAGTTAAGAAGGGTTCGGTGAATGCGCATATGAAACTGGTGGGGTTTAGTACTTCCAACACGGTTCAGAATCACTGTTCTACACCAAGAGAGAGGAGGTGGGTTGGGGAGGACTGAGTACAAGGGAAAGAGATTGAGCAAGAATGTGAAGAAGGTGGTCAGGTCAAATGAGTTTCTCCTCTGTCATCATCTACTTTGTGTTCTCTTTCAGCTCGGTATGTGACTGTATTAGTTGCAATCTTTTCCCATTTGTAGCACTTTATATAGTATTGTACCATTACTAATGGTACAGCTGTTCACCCAGCTGTTCAAAGTGTGTATCAAATAAAGCTGTCAATGTATCAAAACTACTAAAACACTCAGACTGGTACCCCTTAAAGACATGGCTGATACGTTGTTTGGTGTAACAGTCTCTTTGGCAGATGGCAATTCCTAGTCTGTTAGTTTCCTCCACTGTATACTTGATTTACAGTATGTGTGAACTGCACTGAATGCGTGTAATTTCACATTGTCTCTCCTTTCTCTCCTTTATTCTTCTCTTTCTCAATCTGCACTCCTATCATCCATTTTTCCTTGTTTCTCTTTTCCTATATCATCTGCCTCTTGGGCCCCCTGTGGGTGACGCAATCAGACAGACCAGTAAGCACCATTAGGCAAACTCGAAGTGACCTCTAGATTACCTCTTTGCACATTAGTAAGTTGCAGTGACATCTTCTTGGTAACATCAGGGCCTTTGATTTCAGTTTCTGTCGAATTCTAATTCAAGTTACAAAATCGTTTCACTTTCGGCAATATCTGCCTGTTCTCGTCAATGAATGACAACGTAACTATTTTTAGGTTTTTTGAATTCACATGAAAGTAAACTCGAAACTTGGACTGGGGCACAAGATCGCACCGTTGGCCAAACTTGTTTTGTTTGTCTTGTTCTTTTTCAATTGATGGCCAATCATGTGAGCAATAGAGCAAAATCATTTAGTTTTTCCATGAGGTATGAACTACAAAATGCTCAATCAGTTTGAATGAATGCATGTAAAGATTTGTCTGCATCAACTTTATATCATAATAATTAAATTCATTTTGCAGTCGTTTATAGCCAAAGCTAAATACAAGCAGTATTTGAACTCGCAGCCTTTGGAGCTGCTATGTTCTACCACTATTTCCACCATGTCTGCAGCATGCAAGTCTGTGCAAGACTGAGTCCTGATGCTTCTGGAATAAGAGGCATTGTCTCAATTCAGCACACATTTTCATTAATTTCTTGAAAAGAAATGTTGGGATACAGATACTGATTATAGTTGGTTGACCTGATACAGATAATGGCATCTTTGCTTTCCCCTAGTGTCCATGTCAGCGTGGGAGAGGGAGGGTGAGAGCCTGGTGCTCAGAGTGTTTCAGTCAGCAGGGAAGTGGGGAGGTCTCTGACAGCCTAGTCTGGACCCAGACATCTGAGGCCACATGGGAACCATCAGAACCAAGGAAGAACTGGGAGAGCTGGTGAATTGCTCTTGTGGGTTTAATCATCTTTGGCATTAGACCATTCAGTTTGAATCATGTCATAATTATTTCACAAATGTACTTATGTACACTGCACTCAAAAGTTGTTTGTGGAGGATTTTTCATGGATTTAAATGTTTAGACTTCCTGAAATGCTCATTTATGACCATACACATTGTTTCATGTTTTTAATCTGTAGGGACAAAGAAAACCTGAAATTTACAACAAATAATAATAATAAAAATGTCAAGCAATGGTAAGATTAACTATATTTATTTCTCTAGAAGGAGAAACGTGAGGGATTTATACTTTTATACACACACACACGCACACACACACATGCACACGCACACACACACAGGATATAGTATGTATATTCCATAACAAATGTATTCAGACTAGGAATAGGTATAACCAAAGCTTATGTGATCAAACTGTAAACAAATATCACTGTTTATTAAGATGAGAGGCTTGGAATAAGAATGAAAGACAACCAAGGTCTTGTAAGGAGAACATCTTGCAATCAGAACTGTTATATAATACCATTAATATCAGCTTGGTATTCATTAGTTGTTGTGTTGACCAAAGTCCACGTGGGAAGGAGGTGGGGTTGGGGGGGGTGGTATTAACCATGAGAGCTACGTTTAGAAGCGAAAGCTGTTTAGCAGTGTTGCCCAGTGAAAGTAGAAAGCGCTACTTAACTCATTATCCCACAGAAGATCCTGACCTGACAGCCCTAACTTACAAACACACAAACATAGTCTGCACGTGGACACAACGCACACGCTCCTCACTTTCATGCGCACGCCCCCTCTAATGCATACACACAGAAGAGAAAAACACAAACACACATGAAGTTGGCTCAGGGTTAAGCCACCTTAGATTTTTGCTGGAGAATCAGCAAAGCACAAGCCAAGAGCTGCTCCCTCAGGGTAAAGATGCCACATGCTTAGTCAGCTAATGGTAAAATGCTATGCTATGTCTCGTGTTTTCTGAGAAATTAATTTCCTATGTCTTCAGAAGGAAAGGCACACCAAGGTCACAGTAATTAGCAATGAATGCATACTTGTTATTTTTCAGACGTATTAAATAAAGGTTAAGTGAATAAGTACACATAGACTATAAATGGATTAACAACCAAGCTTGCAGTGCTTTTTTTTGCTCTAATCTAAGAATTGGTAGCACAATGATAACAATAACCATGCAGCTACATGACCATAAATTGTATATTATACAGTCTGGGGGATTGTGTTCCACACAGTGAAGGATTCCTCCATTCTTTAGATTTGCCCTTGGATAGAGCTGTTTGAATGTCTCTAATAAATGACCCTCTATTAAAATCCTCCCTCTCCACCCCCACCTCTCACCACTCTTTTGGGGATTAGAGGTTGTGCCAGTAATGTTGATCCCTATTGGTTGCAGAATGTGTGCTCCTCTTAATGGTTTTGTCCGAATCTGAGGTCATCAGTGTGTGTGCACGTAGTTGTGCACTTGTGCTTCTTGTGATGACAAGTCATCGGCATGGAACATGCCAAACAAGGTTAGGGGAGGGGCTTGTTGAACTGAGTGAGCAATGGGATTTTATTTAAGGGAACGTAAAACCCCTTAATGAATAATTCACTCATAGACTCCACCCCCTCTGACTGGGATCAGCTGAAAGAAATGCAGAACCAATAAGAGTGCAGCTGACTAGGCTAAGGCTGTGTGTGTGTGTGTGTGTGTGTATGTGTGTGTATGTTTGTGTTTGTGCAGTAACCCAGAGAGAGCAAGCCCAGACAAGTAGCGGCAGCTCACAGCTCGTTCTCTCACTGCGATGGGAATGTAGGGCAGCCTCTCTCCCTCCCTCGCTCGATCCCTCTCCCATCTCTCTATCTATGCCTTTGTCTCTGGATGTGCTGTTGGAGCTGCAGTCGTCACCCAGTTCGCTGACATCGCTGCAGTCCACTTCCGTGTTTACCATCGCGCCATACCTCATCCCGTCTCCCCCCGGAGGATTTACAGAGGGGCATGTGAGCCCCCTGGGGACCTTTTGACGGTGTGAGGGTGTGTGTGTAATTGTGTACAGTGTGCGTGCGTGTGTGTGTGTGTGTGTGTGTGTGAGGAGGGAGGTTGCTCCAGGATCCCGCCATGAATTCCTGTTGGAAGATGAAGCTTCAGGTATGGCAAGCTCTTGCCCATCATTCATTGTTGTTGTTTTCTCTGCCATTGCTGATGACAGATTGATTTGTCTGTTTGTTCGTGTTCATTTGGGTATACTAAGGCCTGAGTCAGCATAACAAAAAGCATTCAAATAGTCTTCATTTGAGTGTGTGTTTTAATGAATGTTGTGTACATGCAGTGTGAGAGAGAGAGAGAGAGAGAGTGAGAAAGAGGGAGAGTGCAAGAAATCGAGAAGGAGAGAAGGAGGGGTGTATGAAAGAGTCATTTCCGTTCAGTGGTTGTTATGGTGAGGCCTTCTGTTTCCGTGGTGATGGGAAGGTGCTGCTCTGCCTGCAGCTTCTTTAAAGCAGTAGCTACACTACATATAATACATCACTGTGTTTCTTGTGTGTACATGTGTTTGAATTACAGAAATGTTTTGATAAAATGCATTGGCATTACATAGGCTGGAAACTTAATGACAGTATGTATGCAAATGCAGAGACTGTGTACTGCATCTGTGTAAGGTTGGGAGTATGTGTTTAGTATTTGGATTGTCTTCCTCTACATTCTTTCTTTGTTTGGATGGAAAAGGACTCATGTCTGTGCCTTAAGTGTATATGTCTATGACTGTTTCAGCGATTGCGTACTGTGCTTGCGTGTTTAGGGAGTGATGGGCAGACCCACTTCCTCGTTTGCCTATGTATGTGTGTGTACGCTTTTGGGGGTCAAAGAAGCATCTGGCTTCATCATTTGAAAACATGACCTACTTCCTCCTCTCTTCTTTCTCTGTATGCACAGGGTGGGGGGATGGAGAAGGGGAGAGGCATTGTCTGTCTGCCTGATGATGAGAGTGGTCACATCCTCAGTGTATGTTGGTTCAGTATAGTTTTCTGTGTAAGTGCGGCTTGGTACCAGAACCTCAGAGTGTCATCGGCAGTGTGTGTGTGTGTGTGTGTGTGTGTGTGTGGAGTGTGCGTGTGTGCGTGATCATCAACAAAGGTCATCAACAGAGTCTGGCAAACACACTGAGCCTTTCGCCTCTCTCGCTCGTCTCTCTCCAATCTTGTCTCCGAACCTTTGTGGTCGCTCACATATTGTAGGTTGTGACATTTGGAATCGAAAAAGAACCGAGCAAGGTCCAGTGAAAGTCAGCATTTGTGTATATATGATTATATAAATATACAAGTGTTAATGTTGAGGTCACATACCTGCAGCCTCTGTAAAGTATGACCATGTAGTTACGTTTTTACATCACACAAGCACAGACACTCACTTTTCTTTAGGAATACCTGGTATGTTATCATCATACTGCAGGGGAATATGAATATAATATTTATTCATCCTCACCGTAACATCATTTGTCAGAGTCAGCTATGGAGTTTATGGCACTACATAAATACACACACACACACTCTGTGGGGGAGAAATCTGATATTTCTCATCTCAATCCACAGCTTAGCATATCACATCATTGACTGATGCACTAAATGACAGGGCTTTGTGTCAAATCCCTAAGCAGTGTGTTGGTGTGGAGGACAGCATGGGTGGGGGTGGGATGGTTGGGGCGAGAGTGTGTGTGTGTGTGTGTTTTTGTGTGTGTGTGTGTTTGTGGATTAGCAGTCACATGTTGAGCCAGAGCTTAAAACCTTTTGGGAAGAGAGGAAGGCCAGGCGAGGAGAGAGTGTGTTTTATTGAGCTGGCTGTTTCCCCATTAGTAATGTAGGCCCGGGCAAAGCAGTAGCTTGCTGTTGTCCCTGCATGTGTGACCTCTGTTTCAAGTGGCGTGTGTGCATGTGCTAGTGGTTGCGTGTTGTATGAGTGGAATTATGTGTGTATGTGTATTTAGGGTTATATCACAGAGGAACTGAGGGTTCACACAGTCAACACAGTTAATTAGGAAGCACTGGGATGAAAGGCAGTAATTATCTATGGCTTCAGTTTTGGACTCACAATGAATAATGACTTTCAGAGTCAAGAGAACAGCTCAAGTTTTACCTAATGAGGAAGTAGTCCTCCTCTCCTCCCAGCGACACAGCATTTGTCTGATTCTGACATCCTCTCACCGTTTCTCTTTCCATCTGTCTCGATGTCCGTTCACCCTCCATCGTTGAAATGAAACAATATTTGGACCCTTCTTTTAATCATTTCAATTATTAGCATTGTCTGTCAAACGTTGAAGTACTGTGGGTGTCTATCTGTGTTGACTGCAGTCAGTTTGAACACTATTGTGATCCTACAGCTGAGACCGGTCCGCAAAATGGGCCAAGAGGATGAGTCTGCCAGGAAGTGCTGGTCAACTCTGCTCCCATATCCTGTTCAGACATACTGGGGCAATTATCCCTGAGAGATGGAGGGGAGATGAGAGACAGATACAGAGGGGGAGGCGAGGAGGGGGGAGGAAACCACATGCTCACTTCCTGCTCATGACACACAAGTCTTTAGCTACACGCACACGCAAAAGAATGTGCAGATGTATACTTTCCTGTCTTTGCTACGTTTCACACATTGTCTCTGTGGTGACATGGTCTTTTGCACATGCATACTTCCTCATGCAACCACTCAAATGCACACAAACAACGCAGTACAACTTTAGCATTTAACAGAATGGGATCGTTTCATTGAATGTATAGTCTAGTATTGCATTGCTGTTATATGGTTGGATTGCCCATGCTCCCCCACTCCTTCCTCCCACAAGCCCCAGATGGCTGACGGAAATGACTGCCATGCTAAACTAAGATTCTCATCTGTGCTTCAGTCTGCTTTTGCCATAATTAGCATGTCATGAAACTTGTCATTCAAGGAATCTGAAATCTATAGCAATACACACGTCATATCTATCAGTGGTGGCAGGCTGAAACTCATTGGTTTATACGTGGCTGAGGATTCTCAGATATCTTTATGTGAGAAATCCCTGCATCATCTTGTCTGTGTACGAATACGGCAAACATGATGGCCTCACCTCATATTTCCAAGCTGCTCTGGCCACATGCTGTTTGTGTGTGTGTGTGTGTTCCCATGAAAACTCTGCCCAGATGCACAAAGGCCGACAGACAGTGTGAAGTAGAGAATAGACCTTTTGTATGGAGGTGATGTAACCAACATTGCTCTGCGGTTCAGTTGTAACTACCCTGTTTTTAGAATTTAAAATGTATTTCTCCTCCTGATTAGAGCTCTAATCTGTTTGTCTCGAGTCTGTTTATCATTGTAATCAGAGAATCAGACACCGCTGTCTTCTTTTGCTGTTGTTTTTCATTCGACTGGTTATCCTGAAGTTCACGTCTTAGATATTCTGTGAGAACACTGAAAGAAACACACACACACACACACACAAACAAACATTTGTTTGAGAAGCCAGGGCAGCCTTTGCAGGTGCTCTAACCTCCAGGTCATTGATCTGTACCCGTTTGGAAGTGACATCTCTCCTTCAGTAGAAGGATCAATGAACCACAGTGGTCACTTGAACTCGGACTCTGCTCCTTGACCGTGCACGTGCGTGTGCACTGGCTCGACTCTCCCCCGCTGTCTTTCAGAGCGGAGACTTTCTTTCCTGGTGATTTGCTTCAATTTCTTCTCTTTCCCACCTCATTGCTCTGGGGGTCTTCTGGGGGGGGGTTCTTTCTCCTTTTCTGTCTCTCCATTTTCCTCACCCTCCTTCAAGCCAGCCCTCTCTCTTTCTCTCCTCCCTCAAACCCCTTCTTTTCTCTCTCTCTCTCTCTCTCTCTCTCTCTCTCTCTCTCTCTGTCTCTGTCTCTGTCTCTGTCTCTGTCTCTGTCTCTGTCTCTGTCTCTGTCTCTCTCACTCACACTCACTCTCACTCTTACTCTCTCTCTGTCTCTTGCTCTCTCTTGCTCACACACGCACACGCACACGCACACACACCCACACACACACACTCTCTTTCCCCATACCCACCCCCCGCTCATTGTTACCAGTTTGGCAAATGTGCCTGGTTGAGAATTCCGTGTGTATGTTTTTGCACCTTTTCCTGTGGAGAGGGAGGGTGCCACATTAAAGGTCTTATTTGCCACTATACTGACACTCTGTCGGAGCATCATCGTGCTGCCGCGCCCACTTCCCCATTCCCATCCCAGTGGAAAGTTGGACAACTTGGAATGCTCCACACTTCTTCACTCCAAATCTGAACTGCTGTTACATTGTGAGGTATCATGAGACATGTCTTCTATAGAGTATCAAAACAACATCAATCAACTTCAAGCTCATGAAACACCCAATAGCCACCCGGCCGTTACACGCTTATGGTGGCACCTGTACATTTGATTTTTATTAAAGATGCACACACAGTCAATCCGCTTACAGTCATATCCACCATTATTCCCAGTGTGAAATACACATGAAACTAGTCAACACAAAGCAAAAGGCATGATTGTGCTTCCACATCCTGTGAACATGATTTTATTTTCTGTGCCACAGGAACAGGAAGGATTGTTAGTTAGGGTATACATTTCTGTTGGTCTCTCTCTCCCTCTCTCTCCCTCTCTCTGTGCGGTAATCATGAAGGAAACTCTTACATATCCTGCTCCATGTGCTGTCTTGTTTGGTGTTCTTGACTGCTGTAGTTTCAGACAGAGAGATTGTATTTGTCTCCCCAGGAAACAAACTAGCCCTTTATAACTGTAGAAGTTGAAGGGGGAGCTAACCGTGTTTTCGAAGGTGGAGAGGGCATCTACGATTGGTTAATTCTGTCTGTTCTGTCTCGAGAGGCCAGACTTGGGAGAAGCGCTGTCTGTCTCTTCTTCTCTTTAATGTTCTTTATTGCCATCTATCACTGTCTCTCTATTTCTCTGTCTTCTATGGCAAAAGAAGAGGGCTGAGACTTGCCCAATTACCACAAAACAAGCATTTCCTACTGTTTTGGCTACTTTAACTGGCAGAAACATTCTGACTGTATATTCCAAAAATGCTTGCTTTGAATGGTAAGCATAGACTAGTATTAAATAACTTGTACAGAAACTGAAAGGAATCTACAGAATATACCATGTTTAACTCCATTTGAAATGTAGTCTCAAGTGATCGATCACTCCCATAACTGAATTTATGTTTAGAGGAAGGAAGTTATAGATATATATATTTTCAGCTTCGGACTGCATGTTAATTTTGGTTGCTCAAGCAGGTCAGAAAAACTTTGCTAGAAGTTTGTTCTGCTAGGATTGTCCTGGACATCATCTATAGTTTTTATTTTGAGATATATCACTCAGAGCCACTGTGTTCGCTGGTGTTGGTATAGACTTACTTGTGCCTAGAAGGTTGACTTGGGTTGGAATCTTTGGGCTTATAAATTTCATGATAAATGTGCAATATTTTGTAGTTGAATATGCTAGAAGTACCTAAGTGCATGTAAGTGCTGGGTTTTCAATTTCCTCCATGGAGATGCTGCCAATACTATATCTAGACATTTAGTACTGAGGCCAATGATAGATAGACTTGTATATAGGCCTTGCTGCAGGAGCATGTCAGATGCACTCTTGGATTAGCCTTGCATTGCTGCCCTAGGTACTTCCACGCAATTTTGATTCCACTTTTGTACCAATGAAATGTACAAGAGTCTGGTAAGGACCAGGCTACTCTTGGATTAGGCTCAGCCTCAAACAACTTTTTGAGAAGTTAAACATACAGTTATAGTCTTGAACTTTGACTTAGTTTTAAATCAGAGTTGCTCTATTTCAAATAAGGAGCAAAGAAAGCACGAGATTGAGGAGGAGAAATATAGATGAGCGTTCATCAAGAGGGGCAAAAGACAATGAGAGAAAAACAGGGAGAAAGGGGGAGAGAGAGCGAGCGAGAGAGAATAAGAGAGAAAGAGAATCGCAAAGAGAGCCATTCCGTAGTATCCCCTCCCTTTCAGCGTTTCTTCAGATGCAGCTGGAGGTTGGAGAGGAATGGGGCTTTAAGCAGGCCCAGAGAGAGAGAGAGCTATGTAGAAGTGTGAAACACTAGCCTGCTGGCCTCCCTCTCCCTACTCAGAATAATGCATGATTCTGGCGAAAGCAGTGCATTTACAGATGTCCGTCACTGAAAGTGTGCATTATAAGCAAAAGAGAGACAAAGTGAGCCAGACAGATAGACACACAGAGAGATGGTTTGAGCGATAAAGAGGGAGAAAAGTAGAGAGAGCTTAAGAGAGGACAAGGAAGAGAGAGCATGGGGGAAGATGAAGTATGCAAGACAGAAAGAGAGAAAGAGGAATAAAGAGCAGAGAGATGGGCTACATAAGCGGAACAGAGGGACATCAGTGTCCCGCCTATTAATCTGAATGCGGAGGGTGTTTCTGCTTTATATAACCCTTAGCTCTCTCCTTTTCTCCAGCTATTCTCCGCTCTTCGATTCCAATCATCTCTGCCTATTAAAGTCAAGGGCCTCAAACGTATTTGTGGCCTTGTTATGTTACAGTTCTTGTCGACGATGGCTACCTCGCTTGTTATTCCATCTCTGACTGAGGAGAGACAGTGGACGGCTGTCAATCTTGGTATCAGCACTGTGTCTCTGTTCTCGACTGGCATATGGGTATGTACAGAACCGCGCTCCCTGCTGATAGCAGGTGATAGCAGCAGCAGTGTGTTGACACTGGAAAACAACACCCCCCAAACCTGTCATGTATCACCCATCCGTATGTACAATGTCTCCAGTATCCCACCTGCTTTCAGCCCTTTAGTTGCCTGTGTGATTGGGAAACTATGCTGACTAAATATGTTTTGATAACCAGGTCAACAGCAGACGAACAGAAGGTTCACCCGGACAATAATGACCGAGTCACAATTTATCGTTATTGCTATTATGTGAGTGTAATGTGTGTGCGTTCTTGTGAAAGTGAGAGCATTTGCATGGGAATGCCTTTGTTTCCAATCTGCTAATGTGTGCGATGTCGTCCATGCTTTTGTGGTGAATAGAGTATGATAGAGTATGAGTGTGTGTCTCTAACGCACCATGTGTGCTGGCTCGCTGACACTAAGATAACAAAAAAGCGTCTATACCTATTACGTGGGTGCAGACAGCCAAGCTTCAGGTGTGACACGTTTGACCTATCTGCTGGTTTTCAGCATTGATCAGAAGGGATGTCAAACAGCTGATAGGACATCCATACGCCATATCTGGATTATAGTGAGGAGAACTCTTGACAGAACCTCCTGCAGCCTAAGGCATTATGCCCTCACCGACCAGACTCCATGACTTTCATATATTTTGGACTGAACTACATTGATTTGTACTGTATAGAATATACTGTACATAAGGGCTCTGTAAATTTTACAGATCTACCCGACAAAACATAAAACGGCGCATATGTCGGTTGTGTGTGTGTGAGCGTTATGTTTATCTTCTATTAGACAGGAGATTATTCACAGTGCCATCTTGCCCTCCATGATGAGTAATAGTGTGATGATGGCATGTGACTAGGTCACTGGACAGCCATGAATCACACTCTGTGAGCATGTGCGGGTTTGTTTGTATCTGTGAATGTTGTGTAGGTGTTGGTTTGTGCACAAGTGTGTGTCTGTGTGTACTTTATGCGCCCATCTAATCACATCAGTTTAAGAGATATGGCCACGGAGTGATATGAGATATTATCTCACCTGTACTGTAGGTGTGGGTTGGTTGTGTGTGTCAGTGTCTGCAAAGATGGAGAAAAGGTATTGGTGTTGTGTGTGTGTGTGTGTGTGTGTATTTATGAGAGTGACAGAGATGATGTTCATGTGGGGGTGGGTGCAATAAGAATGAGTTCATCTTTGCATTTTTAAGGTGTTTGTTACATGTTCATGAAGGCAAACATTCTGCCAAGAGGAGGAAGTGGGAGATGCTGAAAAAGAGAGGGAGCAGGACAAATGGAAACAGGGAGAGAGAATGATAGAGCGTGCTCAAGCCTCTTTAACGAACATTACCATGGCAACAGGGAAAGGCTGGAAACACAAGTGAAGTGGTTGAGTAATTTAAAATGAAAAGCATGTCCCTCCGTGTGTGGCTCGTTCGTTGCTTCATCGCTTGTGATTGCAGATAGTGACGGGAATAGTGTGGCTTGACTCGGCCGTAATATGTTGGACTGTTTTCAAAGGGCGTTCAGATTCATATTGTATTTCTGTGTGGGTGTGCTTTGAACCTGAAATGAAATGGTCTTATCAGTATGGTACAGTGCAGTGTGCAGGCTTCATCATTGAAGTAGTCAACTGAACATGTTGCCACTATTCCACAAAGGCCTCTTCTCATGGTAGTTCTGGTTGTTTGGGCTTAGCAGACCTCCTTTAGGCCCGTTCTTGAGTTGGGGACAGGACACACATAAGACTAAAAAACAACATGCTGGAATGCTTGAACACCTGTGTGCTTATTTGGTTCAACTCTCTTTGTGTAGAGGCCAAAACACAAACACGCACACACAAACAAACAAACAAACAGTCCCTAAGGTGTTGAAGGGCCCTATGTGAGTTTACTCATACAGTATATAACCGTGATTGATTCTGCATTAGGAGACAATATCAAGCTTCTTGCTAGTCCTGTCAAGATATTCATATGGTCAATATTTCCCTGTTGTCTTACTTGACGTCATGTAGTACATGTCATATATTGAGGTAATTTCTTCCTTACCTTACTAATGCCTTTTACAGTCGTAGGTCTAAATGTCAGGGCCTTACTGCGAGTGTAGCAATGCACATGCTCTACACTTCCCAACATTACTGTATACTTATTTAATTGGTCTCTTCTTCTCTTGCAGAATGAGAAGCCTCTTGGTCACTCTGCTAGCAGGTCCAGCAATATCTCAAAGGTAAGTAGAACTGGGGAAATAGGAAATCCAACATGACACCATACAGACCTCCATCTTCTTCTCCACATCTTTCGCCTTCCCACTCGCTCGTGCTTTTCCTCCTCCCGCTCTGTCTCTTTTCCGGCTGTCTTTGTCCTTTCTCCTGCCCGTTCCGTATCTGTGGCTCTCAGAGACAGATTTCATGTTCTCCCGAGCACCTGTGAGCTCCTTAGCGGATAAACCTTTTTACTTGCGCTAATAGATGTCACGGTCACCTCGTCAGCCCAGTAACACTCTGGTGGCCATGTTGGTTGAAGCTCTTACTACTATGTCCTTCAGCATCAGTCATGGTGACTTAAGAGTCTGGTACCAAATACATAATTAACAGACATCGACATACACAAACATACAGTAGACTAACAGCACTTTCCAGACTTGAGTTCGCAAAGAATGTGAAGTGCGACTGACTGAGAGTATAGATTTGATAATTCACTGCCATTACCATAATTGCAATTCTAGAGGCTGTAAATAGGGGGAAAATATTCTGGTTGTATTGACTTTCAGCTGCCTAGGCAGCAGTATCTCACTCACAATAGCACACCAAATGGTAATGGAGCGATCGGGTGTGTTTATGAACATGACTTGCAAGTGTGGCGGCTGGCAGCTCTTGGTATTCATCCCGTATCTGGAAGAGAGGTGGTGTCCTATCATCCCTCAAGCTCATTCAGCCAGGACAGGATGGTTTACACGCTTGTTATCCATTTAGTCCCGGCCTCCGTGCTCGCCTTCCAATGGTGACACACACACACTCCAATGTACATGCACCACACACACAGGAGTTGTGGTGTTGTCAGCAGAAAATTGGCAACAATAAAGACCTTCAAAATTCCATGTTGACTGTAAGTTGTCACTAAGAAACATCTTGAGAACAACCAGCCTGTCTCAGTTCTGGGTTTAAATAGCCTATTTCACAGCAAGGCCACTGCATGGTCTCTCTTTTCTACTTCCTGGAACAAGACAAATGAGCAGATTAATTAACACAACAAAGCCTGCGCAGTCAGCCTCACTCACCACCCATCAGCCTTAGAACATTAAGTACACACACTCAGACTGCAAGGGCTGACTCATATGTTCAACTCTTTCGTAGAAAAGATTTAGTAATACGGATGGGCCAAAATTAGCCATGCAGTTAAACGCTGAGGAAAACAGAAATATAGGATCACTGTGTCGTTTTTGTTGGATGTTTTTACACATGCTCCATCTGCAACGTTCTAAAAGGCTTCTTGATTTGGCAGCTCTTATGTTACCACTAGGTCATGGGGCTTAGCTCAGCCGTGGCTGTGGCAGCTCCTCGCTTTAGCGGCCACGGTGTTGCCTCCCTCACCGATTTGGGAGGTATTAAAGTATTACATCTCTTATAAGCCCACAGTAGTGAACAGTGACCCATAGCTCAGTGAATCGCCCTTAGTCGAGGGGCCAAACAGATGTAGGTGCTGCCATGATGTCTATTATTTTGGCCACCTCACTGCACCATGTGGCTTGGTGCAGCTCATGTTTGTTCAAATTGGTGCTAAGCTCCACAGAGCGTCATCTGTCATCTCTGACCATCTGAAGCTGTCGTAGGTTGTCGATGCTCACCAGGCTAACCTTTCTAACCACAAATCGGGTGGGGCTGGTGATGTTTTCTGATTGGTATTTAAAGCTGTAGCCTATGAACTCGAGATATTAAAAGACCATTAAGTGGAACAAGTTATTGCTTCTCAGAGTGCGAAATGGCTGAAATGCTTGAGTCTCATGCGTGAGACTTGAGAGCCCTGCTTAAGAGTCATGCATAAGTTACGGCGAGAGTGGTTTAGTTGGATTTAAAGATTCGGTGTTCTAGAGGCCCTTCTTGGTGTGGAGGCGAATCCTGCAGCAGCAGCACGTGCACCACCAGCGAGCAGACGGAGAGACATGATTTCAGATTAGCCTTTAGCGCAGGAGTGATGGGGTAATCAGAGCCTCCTCAAGATATACGGCTCCATAACTACTGTTAGCAAAGCAACGTGATTATGGCCACAACGCCAGACAGTATTGGTTTTCTGACAACATTGTCTGTCCTATTTGACTTCAGTTTCCTCCATGACTATCTGAGGCTCGCATAAGCAAACATGCATCTTGTGTGTTGCATTTTCAGCCCTTGAAAGCTGGCCATCAACGTTTGATCAGACCACTTTTACGCCATCTATGGGAAACTAGGGTTTACGGACCCCGTCATAACCCCTTCTTCCTTGTGGTATTAGAGTTGTCAGTCTTGTACCGTTGGGATTGCTGAAATCCAAATACCAAGGAAAGATGTAACTCATTTGGAAAAAATGGCTCCACAAAAAAACCTGATTAGAATAAGGATAGTAATAGAAAGAGAGGTTGAAAAAGTTCTGTGAGTTAAAAAAGTGAGAGAAATGAAAGCTGTCGTATTATGATAAGTATGCACAAGAGGAAATATGTGTATAATTCCTGAAAACATGAACAAGACCTAAATTGCCTGCCCTGACCTTGCATTTGGTCAATATACTGTTGATTTCTGGAGGCTGGTGAGCTTGTAAATGCAAGACTACTACTATATCCCCTCCCCCATCCTGTCCTGATTCGCCAAATGGTTTGCTACACTCCTCTGTCTGGGAAGTTGTCTTTGGAAACGATACTTTAAAATATGTAGCTGGTGATTGGATGAACCATCTGTCAATTACTGTCTATGACAGTAACTTTAATCATGCCAGTAGCTGTCAGTAGTTTCCCATTGGATGCAGGCTGTCCGAACTGCTGGGGTTCAGGTAAAACGAATAATTTGGAGATTGTTATATATTGGATTCTTGTGTAGTTGTGATCTGGCAAATGCAACTGTTTTGAAAGATTATCCCCATCTCACAACACACATGAATTGACACAAAAAGACCCAATCGAGAACTGGAGGAGTCATGCTCAAAATTAATTTTCATTGTCTCTAAAAGCTTGAGCTCAGACAGTACATTAAAAACAACAGTCACTGTATTTTGAGACTGTCACTGGCTAGGATGTTCTATTCCTGGCTGTGAGGGTGATTGGTCACTATCAAGCTTTAAATCTCATTTCGTCTTTCTCCCCGGCTCTGATTTAAAGCTACGGCTGCATCTATATCAGCTGTCCTCGGATGGAGACATGAGAAGTGTTGAAGAGAAAGATTGTGAGTGTTGGTGAGAGGGACAGGAGATTCATGGGAAGAACTAGGGGAAGGAGAGAGGTACGAGGATAGGGAAAGGGGAATGGGAGGAGCGACTGGTTAGAGAGAGTGTGAATAAAGAGGGAGAGAACAGAGGTCCAAGTCATGGGAAGGAGTAAATGAATTACTTCAATGATTCAATGATAAAAGGGAGGACAGACGGAGGAGTCAGATGATATTATGAATCGTTACTTCCCAACCATAGTAATGGCCTTTGTTAGTTTCCTGCACATCATTTCGTATTGTGCGTTGTCTCAAGTCTGTTTTTACGAATTGTAAAAGTTTAACACATAAGGTTAAAAAGGCAGAACATGCTTTATAGGACTTGGCTGCACAGACTACACAATCTTTCATTACATATTGAACAAAAATGTACCGTTGAGTTTATTTGAGTTTATTTTATTCTAGTTCCAAGTGATTTACCTAACTAGATCCCAGACAGCTTTTTGCCTGGATGTGAGAAGACACAAAATATTCTAGTTACATATTTAAATAGTTTGGTGAGTTGCTGGTTTGCACTCGTCTTCACACTCCCACACTGTAACATTTTGAAATTAATTTAGGTCCTTTTCAGCTTGTGTTTGTAGTCTGCCATGTTCTGACCTTGAAAAAAACCCAGTCTTGAACATGAACGCTGAAAGATTTAAGATGTGGGCAAGCATGCGTTTAACTAGGTGGATCCTCTTTTTCAGTCCAACCTTCACATAGTGTGAGAGAGAGAGAACGAGACACTGACAGGGAGTCTCGGACAGACATGGGCATTGAATTCTTTATTGACTTCCCGAAAGCCCTGAGGTAAAAATTATTTAGTAGTTACAGATTAAATCAATAGGTAATTAGTCTCCAAGATAAATGAGGGCCAGATACTCTCAGTCCAGTGGCGCCTGTATCCTGAAAGTACTTTATTTTGTAGGAGGCAGTTACTTCTTCTACATCTTCCCAAACATCTGCTTCGTTCCTCAACCCGTACCATCAAGTATTTGAAGAGTTCCACACCCAGGCACAGAGCAGGTCCCTTGCAAGCCAGGTTGACATGCAGGATTTGTGTCTTTGCCACTTCTTTAGTTTTTAGTCTGGTTTGTATCCCACACAGCTTTTTGCATAAATCTCTGTTAATCTAAAAGCTCAACTACTGGTATGAATTTCATTTGTGTTGCGGCTTGTGGAATGACTCATCATATTCACCCAAGAACCACACTTGTTTAGTTTCCAGGATCAATATGTGGAGAAACATGCAACACAAATAATACCTTAAAGATGAAGAAGCATGTGAGTGTTTATCTATGGAGATTAAGACCAAAGATATGGTGTGTGTGTGACTGTGTTTGTGTTCCCCCTCAGGCCGGGAGCCCCACATCTGTGAATGCCCCCTGCAGCTTCTCACGGACATCTGTCACCCCATCAAACCAGGACATTTGCAGGTAAACATCATTCTTCCATCCTCCTGTCCTGTTTCCCAGTCCACCTTTCCTCCCAGTATGACCTGCAGTACGTCTCCCATCAGAACACTGAAGACCAGTGACAAATACACTGGATTCTGGGAATTGGATAAGGCTGTATAGAACTGAAGTGGATAGGACACCTGTACATATTACGTTTGAGATGTTTGGTTGTATATCTGGGCCATTAGCTGAACAAAGTGTGTGATAGATAATGAGTCATTTCATGAAGACATTTCATTTAGAAAAGGGTCCACTGCTGTGAGTGGATGAACAGCTATAATTAGACCCCAGGGTACTTCTCAGCCCCTGCCGACTACCCTCTCCCTCTGCTATGTTTTTGTTTATGCTGTCTTCAAATGCATGCTCTCCTCCTGTTTCATTATTTTTCTTCTTTCTTCCTGTGTCAACTCCCTGTCCTTTCATTTCCCTGCTCCATCGATCCTCTGTTGTTTGTCTCACCCGACACATAAACACGCATACGCCTATTTGCACACACCTGCAAACGCCGCTCCAACACATGCAGCCATAGCACCACAGACCAGGACATGGAATCCCAGAAACCTTTGCACACAGCCGTGGTGCTATTGAACTCAAACGGCAAAACATCTCAGGGTTCTGTGGGTGTGTCTATCACCACCGTCTGCCTGGACGCACCCCCTGCTCCCAAGGTCTCTAAACCCAGGAGCGGAATCTCTTTTGGGGCTGACTGGCTCTCTTTGTTCCGGCCCCCGACGGTGAACATGGGGTCCAATGGGACTTTGAAGTTCTCCCGTTCTCTCAACGACATGGGCCAGCGCATGGACAGCCTTTGTAGCGGCCTGCACTTCATAGACCGCACCTGCTCCGCGGGAGAGCTGGAGGTGAAGCCTGACCCGGTCCAGGCTGCTAACACGGACCGCCGTGCGCACACGCTCAACAGCAAGCCCAGTCAGGCACCCACACAGCACACAGCACACAACCACCGCCACCTCGTCCCCTCCTTCACCAACAACTACAAATACATGGGAGGTCTCTCCCCTGACTACTGCTCCCCCCAACCTACCCCTGGACTCCCCCCTCCTCCTCCACCTCCAAGCACCCACCTCCACCCCCCCAGCTCCAATCTACTCCGTCTCTTCCTTCCCTTTTCTCGCTCCTCCACCTCTGCAAGCCTGCAGTGCTCGGAGCTAGGCAGCTACGCCTCTCGCCTCCACATCACCAAATCCTCCAGCGCTTTGCTAGAGGGCAGCGAACTCGGGGTTGGAGCTGAAGACCTCATGGGGGATGACGAGGTGTTTGAGATGGAGCAGGAAAGAGCCAGCCAGACCCTGCTGGAAAGGCCTGGGACAGGCCCGCGAACTGGAGGCAGGGTAGCGAGTCTGCATGCCCCCCTTTGCTTTATGGATGAAGACAGCGATCTCGACCCATGCTCATCTCCTGTCTCAGAGAAAAATGGGCCTCTCTCGCCTTACTCTCTCTCCGGGGACTGCTGCAGGTGGGTGATTGTTTGGTTGGTACACCAACCCCTGTGCCCTGCAGTTGTAGAATCCGTCCAATCCACCCCTAAGTAAAATTAACTGACCCGTGTAGTCCTATAGGGAGCATTTCTTGCTGGGTTGACCCTGTCCCAGAATGTGATTAGGACCCTCTTCCTTCTTTTTAACGTGGTGATAGTTCAGTCCTGTAGAATGTCCCTCACCCACCTGAATCAATCTCCATCTCAGCTGTCTGGAGCCTGGAGCTTCATTGCAAAGAAGCCACACACACACAAACCACACAAATACACACTCACACAGTGTCTGCTTTCACATTGTTCCTTAACCCAAATGGTCCTGTTGTCCTATCCTACCTCCATCTACTGCAATTTCATGCTAAAGAAATCATATCACGTCTATGGTATTTTGTCTGTGTCCTTTATGTGTGTTTTCCTAATGCAGGGCATGGAATGTGTCTCCTTTCGGATCCATCTGTTGTTGACTACAGTATAATACCTGGGATTTAGAGAGGTCAAGAGAAATCGCTTTTCAAGCTCAAAGTAGAACTTCTTTTAGCACTGTAGAAGAGCTGAATTCAGTGTCTCTCTTTGAATTCCTCTATTTCTATCAGGCTTACAGGAGGAAGGAAGATGGTAAAGAAAGATGGAAGACAGTATAGCAAGAAAGGAACAATGAAGAAGGGAGGGAGAAAACAATCTGTCAGCTTAAACTTTCTATGAAGGCAGGACAGAAAAATGCTCTATGGTGCCATGCAGTCATGATGAAGGCATTGCAAATTCCTGGCATGATTGTAAGATGACTTGCCAATATTCTAATGTAAATGCCCACTTTTTGACATACTTGCGGTCAGTATTACCATAATCGGGCTGTGTAGACTCAGCGTTATTCTGTTCCCAAAGCATATGAAGTCTAGATGCATTTCTGTAACATCTGCGTCAGACAGAGACAGTCACTTTTTAAGAGAACGAGAGGTATATGTAATGATCTTCTGTAGTTTGATGGCTTGAATAACCACCATGGAAGCAGGACTCTACCTAGTCCTGTGAGGGTTACTCTGAGGGGATGAACTCCCATCAACTTAGCAGATCACATAAAGCCAGTCACGTGAGGACTCTCTCTCTCATGCGCAACCTAAGGGTTTACCCTTATCTAACTATAATTCCAAGAATCTCTCTCGGTCTGTCTGTTTGTGTGTGTCTATGGCTCGATTATCTCCTGCAATGGGCCCTGTATGCATTTGGAAATCATTCTCAGAACTCAAGGACATGCAGTGTGATGTTGTTTGATGAACTGTGATGTAGGCCTACAAAGTTGCATGTGTTGCATCACTTGATTGAGTGCAAATACTGAACTCCGCTTTTCACCACAATGCCGCCTGAACCAGTTGCCGATCAGGTTTTAATTTAGCAAATCCTTCCACAGTATTATAAGGGGGAGGCACACAGACAACTCTCTCCATCTAGTCCAATTGTACACATTTGACTACCAATGATTTGGTAGACGTTATTGAATGAGGACTAACTTGCTGGACAGCATTTAAATTGGCAATTCAAAGATACATATTTGAGGATACTGTCTCTTAGAAGCTAATTACAGAGCAGATACAGCCTGATAAGTAGTGCTGAGTGATCATTCTGGCGCGGTAGTTTGAAAGAGCTTATTTCAAAGGGTTTTCTTCATGGATGAAATTACAGCTAGCTAATAGCAAGACAATACGAATTGGGTACTTTATTTTCAGTATAGATCAGTGAACTTTGTTATGTTAATGAATTAGCTCCTTGACTGATAGTCCATTATGATGCTCAGTAATATCTCTAATCCAACTGTGAAAAGGTTTTACCTATGCACACAGACTACAATTAACTTAACAGAGAATCAACTTGGCAACATCTTAATCACCAGCTGCACCATTTACACTGCACTAGTTTATTTAATTTAATATTACCTAGAGAGAGGGAAACGCGAGTTGGGAAATAACAGAGGTCGGGGATCAGTAGGCAGATTACCGGCTTCTAATGGCCTCTTAAGGACAAATCACGCACGGACACAGACACACACATGCACACACACATACACACACGCTGACATTCCTGTGTTTTAGGCTGTGATCATGTGGCCCTAAGTATGAGTTTTGGGTCAAGGCTAACGTGTGCATGTCGGAGTAAATGTTTTTGTTTGGTTTGTTTTGTTGCTTTTTTTACGAGTATTCCATAAAGATATTGTCTGCTTGGCACCAGCTTTTGTAGAGGAAAAGAGGGGAAAGAGGTTGGATGGGATGAAGAATAAAAGACAAGAAAAGAGAAAAGACTGCCAGTGGTGTTAATCATTGGCTTGTGTCTGGGTGATCTGGGTGATTCAGGGAGTAGGACGAGATTAAGATGTTCTGACTGAAAACAGGATAAGAGGAGAGAACTAAACACATCCGGTGTACCAGCTGTCATCACCTGCACTCTTTCCTCTTCACCCTACCATCATTATGATCACAATCCTTAAGCTAACTTAAGATGAGCAGATGAGGTTTGTAAACCTCTGGTATTTAGCAGAACCAGTGCTGGAAGATGAGAGAAGAATGTATGTAGGAAATGTGTTGCTGAGAGAGTGCATTAAATAATAGGAAGATATGGTAAGGATAACTACAGTTATGTAGGAACATTCAGGACACCAGAATTATGGAAGTGAATACTACTCAGTGTTCCTGTCATTCCTTCATCTCCAATTTCTGCTTTTACATAGAAGTTCAAAATATATATTTTGAATTTACAGTTAGCTTTTTCTTACGGCCCCCAGCGACCCTAGCAAGAACATCTATATTTTTGCCGTGGGTGCAGCGTACAGTCTTGGGACCATAATTGTATCTGTTCTGACATTCCATCTTTTCTCCTTCATTCTACTGTCCCAAGGAACTAGTGGAATGTGGAGACTTTGAATCTCTACCAATCTAACTAGAGAATGATTTCAAGATGTAACTTATAACGCTGTGTTGTGCTTCTTGAATAAAGAGTAAAGGAAAAATAATATCCCAAACTATATTATTTTGTGGCCTTGTGCTTATCATAAGGTCCTTTTGTCCTGCTATAATATATAATATCCACAATATATACATATTTGTGTTTATACAGTGTATTATATATAATGTACGTTTATTAATGTATAATGTTATCAATATTATATATAATACACAGTATATATATGTAGCTAGTGTGTGTTGTGTTGGAGTGGATAGACGAATAAATGTGTCGGGGTGTATTATGTGTGTGTGTGGTGTATATATTCAACCCAATTAAATTTTAGAATATACTTATAGAGATGTGTTGGGTGGTAGGTTATATGTATAATAGTATATATATATGAGTGAGTGTTACATAAGTAGTATAATATATCAGTACGGTGACATTATATTTAGCTAGGTATGATATATCTACACATACTATACACACACTAACACACACAGCAAGTCAATAACTCAATAAGTACTGAAATTAACCGAG